>CM065722.1:81989257-82006757 GCA_033310375.1 Conus canariensis | reverse complement strand
CTAAAAATTACGAATATGTTTAAAATGATACACTTTCCCGTTTCTACTTCGCTCTTCAGTCTGCAGATGGAAGGCGTGCACAATGAAACGAAGCCTATGTTCCGTTTGTCATTTCATCTACCAAGGCGTCTCTCACCGGCTAGTGTAAATGTCCATCCGACTTACATCGAAATTTGGGGATCACTACATTCAATCAAAGAATAAAAACAGAGATATGGAAACTGACTGGCGTACTTTTATCGTTTGAGAGCAGTTTTATTTCTAAGGATCAAACATTTGTCACTGGAATATAAAACGTTATTGCATAAACGGAAATGACAATCTTGCGGAAACAAAAACAACCTCTCCACAAACACTTTCGAGAAATATTGGAAACAGTTGTGTTTCCCAAACACAATCATAACCTGTTTCAGCCATTTGTTTCATGTTACTCTTTTGAAGAATAAAAGCACATTCTTCAAAAATCATGCAGTGTACCTTTCAGGTCCACTTCAGAATTTTACCTTTCAGGTCTATCATGCAGTGTACCTTTCAGGTCCATCATGCAGTGTACCTTTCAGGTCCATCATGCAGTGTGCCTTTCAGGTCCATCATGCAGTGTACCTTTCAGGTCCATCATGCAGTGTACCTTTCAGGTCCACTTCAGAAGTTTACCTTTCAGGTCCATCATGCAGTGTACCTTTCAGGTCCATCATGCAGTGTACCTTTCAGGTCCACCATGCAGTGTACCTTTTAGGTCCACTTCAGAATTTTACCTTTCAGGTCCATCATGCAGTGTACTTTTCAGGTCCATCATGCAGTGTACCTTTCAGGTCCATCATGCAGTGTGCCTTTCAGGTCCATCATGCAGTGTACCTTTCAGGTCCATCATGCAGTGTACCTTTCAGGTCCACTTCAGAAGTTTACCTTTCAGGTCCATCATGCAGTGTACCTTTCAGGTCCATCATGCAGTGTACCTTTCAGGTCCACCATGCAGTGTACCTTTTAGGTCCACTTCAGAATTTTACCTTTCAGGTCCATCATGCAGTGTACTTTTCAGGTCCATCATGCAGTGTACCTTTCAGGTCCATCATGCAGTGTACCTTTCAGGTCCACTTCAGAAGTTTACCTTTCAGGTCCATCATGCAGTGTACCTTTCAGGTCCATCATGCAGTGTACCTTTCAGGTCCACTTCAAACGTTTACCTTTCAGGTCCATCATGCACTGCACCTTTCAGGTCCATCATGCAGTGTACCTTTCAGGTCCATCATGCAGTGTACCTTTCAGGTCCACTTCAAAAGTTTACCTTTGAGGTCCATCATGCAGTGCACCTTTCAGGTCCATCATGCAGTGTACCTTTCAGGTCCATCATGCAGTGTACCTTCCAGGTCCATCATGCAGTGTACCTTTCAGGTCCATCATGCAGTGTACCTTCCAGGTCCATCATGCAGTGTACCTTTCAGGTCCATCATGCAGTGTACTTTTCAGGTCCATCATGCAGTGTACCTTTCAGGTCCATCATGCAGTGTTACCTTTCAGGTCCACTTCAGAAGTTTACCTTTCAGGTCCATCATGCAGTTTACCTTTCAGGTCCATCATGCAGTGTACCTTTCAGGTCCACTTCAGAATTTTACCTTTCAGGTCCATCATGCAGTGTACCTTTCAGGTCCACTTCAGAAGTGTACCTTTCAGGTCCATCATGCAGTGTACCTTTCAGGTCCATCATGCAGTGTACCTTTCAGGTCCACTTCAGAAGTTTACCTTTCAGGTCCATCATGTAGTGTGCCTTTCAGGTCCATCATGCAGTGTGCCTTTCAGGTCCATCATGCAGTGTGCCTTTCAGGTCCATCATGCAGTGTGCCTTTCAGGTCCATCATGCAGTGTACCTTTCAGGTCCGCTTCAGAATTTACCTTTCAGGTCCATCATGCAGTGTACCTTTCAGGTCCATCATGCAGTGTGCCTTTCAGGTCCATCATGCAGTGTACCTTTCAGGTCCATCATGCAGTGTACCTTTCAGGTCCACTTCAGAAGTTTACCTTTCAGGTCCATCATGCAGTGTACCTTTCAGGTCAATCATGCAGTGTACCTTTCAGGTCCATCATGCAGTGTACCTTTCAGGTCCATCATGCAGTGTACCTTTCAGGTCCACTTCAGAAGTTTACCTTTCAGGTCCATCATGCAGTGTACCTTTCAGATCCATCATGCAGTGTACCTTTCAGGTCCACTTCAGAAGTTTACCTTTCAGGTCCATCATGCAGTGTACCTTTCAGGTCCACTTCAGAATTTTACCTTTCAGGTCCATCATGCAGTGTACCTTTCAGGTCCATCATGCAGTGTCCCTTTCAGGTCCATCATGCAGTGTACCTTTCAGGTCCATCATGCAGTGTACCTTTCAGGTCCACTTCAGAAGTTTACCTTTCAGGTCCATCATGCAGTGTACCTTTCAGGTCCATCATGCAGTGTACCTTTCAGGTCCATCATGCAGTGTACCTTTTAGGTCCACTTCAGAATTTTACCTTTCAGGTCCATCATGCAGTGTACTTTCAGGTCCATCATGCAGTGTACCTTTCAGGTCCATCATGCAGTGTACCTTTCAGGTCCACTTCAGAAGTTTACCTTTCAGGTCCATCATGCAGTGTACCTTTCAGGTCCATCATGCAGTGTACCTTTCAGGTCCACTTCAAACGTTTACCTTTCAGGTCCATCATGCACTGCACCTTTCAGGTCCATCATGCAGTGTACCTTTCAGGTCCATCATGCAGTGTACCTTTCAGGTCCACTTCAAAAGTTTACCTTTGAGGTCCATCATGCAGTGCACCTTTCAGGTCCATCATGCAGTGTACCTTTCAGGTCCATCATGCAGTGTACCTTCCAGTTCTATCATGCAGTGTACCTTTCAGGTCCATCATGCAGTGTACCTTTCAGGTCCATCATGCAGTGTACCTTCCAGGTCCATCATGCAGTGTACCTTTCAGGTCCATCATGCAGTGTACTTTTCAGGTCCATCATGCAGTGTACCTTTCAGGTCCATCATGCAGTGTACCTTTCAGGTCCACTTCAGAAGTTTACCTTTCAGGTCCATCATGCAGTTTACCTTTCAGGTCCATCATGCAGTGTACCTTTCAGGTCCACTTCAGAATTTTACCTTTCAGGTCCATCATCCAGTGTACCTTTTCAGGTCCACTTCAGAAGTGTACCTTTCAGGTCCATCATGCAGTGTACCTTTCAGGTCCATCATGCAGTGTACCTTTCAGGTCCATTTCAGAAGTTTACCTTTCAGGTCCATCATGTAGTGTGCCTTTCAGGTCCATCATGCAGTGTGCCTTTCAGGTCCATCATGCAGTGTGCCTTTCAGGTCCATCATGCAGTGTGCCTTTCAGGTCCATCATGCAGTGTACCTTTCAGGTCCGCTTCAGAATTTTACCTTTCAGGTCCATCATGCAGTGTACCTTTCAGGTCCATCATGCAGTGTGCCTTTCAGGTCCATCATGCAGTGTACCTTTCAGGTCCATCATGCAGTGTACCTTTCAGGTCCACTTCAGAAGTTTACCTTTCAGGTCCATCATGCAGTGTACCTTTCAGGTCAATCATGCAGTGTACCTTTCAGGTCCATCATGCAGTGTACCTTTCAGGTCCATCATGCAGTGTACCTTTCAGGTCCACTTCAGAAGTTTACCTTTCAGGTCCATCATGCAGTGTACCTTTCAGATCCATCATGCAGTGTACCTTTCAGGTCCACTTCAGAAGTTTACCTTTCAGGTCCATCATGCAGTGTACCTTTCAGGTCCACTTCAGAATTTTACCTTTCAGGTCCATCATGCAGTGTACCTTTCAGGTCCATCATGCAGTGTACCTTTCAGGTCCACTTCAGAATTTTACCTTTCAGGTCCATCATGCAGTGTCCCTTTCAGGTCCATCATGCAGTGTCCCTTTCAGGTCCATCATGCAGTGTACCTTTTAGGTCCATCATGCAGTGTACCTTTCTGGTCCACTTCAGAAGTTTACCTTTCAGGTCCATCATGCAGTGTGCCTTTCAGGTCCATCATGCAGTGTGCCTTTCAGGTCCATCATGCAGTGTGCCTTTCAGGTCCATCATGCAGTGTACCTTTCAGGTCCGCTTCAGAATTTTACCTTTCAGGTCCATCATGCAGTGTACCTTTCAGGTCCATCATGCAGTGTGCCTTTCAGGTCCATCATGCAGTGTACCTTTCAGGTCCATCATGCAGTGTACCTTTCAGGTCCACTTCAGAAGTGTACCTTTCAGGTCCATCATGCAGTGTACCTTTCAGGTCCATCATGCAGTGTACCTTTCAGGTCCATCATGCAGTGTACCTTTCAGGTCCATCATGCAGTGTACCTTTCAGGTCCACTTCAGAAGTTTACCTTTCAGGTCCATCATGCAGTGTACCTTTCAGGTCCATCATGCAGTGTACCTTTCAGGTCCACTTCAGAAGTTTACCTTTCAGGTCCATCATGCAGTGTACCTTTCAGGTCCATCATGCAGTGTACCTTTCAGGTCCACTTCAGAAGTTTACCTTTCAGGTCCATCATGCAGTGTACCTTTCAGGTCCACTTCAGAATTTTACCTTTCAGGTCCATCATGCAGTGTACCTTTCAGGTCCACTTCAGAAGTTTACCTTTCAGGTCCATCATGCAGTGTACCTTTCAGGTCCATCATGCAGTGTACCTTTCAGGTCCATCATGCAGTGTACCTTTCATGTCCATCATGCAGTGTACCTTTCAGGTCCACTTCAGAATTTTACCTTTCAGGTCCATCATGCCGTGTACCTTTCAGGTCCATCATGCAGTGTGCCTTTCAGGTCCATCATGCAGTGTACCTTTCAGGTCCATCATGCAGTGTACCTTTCAGGTCCACTTCAGAAGTTTACCTTTCAGGTCCATCATGCAGTGTACCTTTCAGGTCCATCATGCAGTGTACCTTTCAGGTCCATCATGCAGTGTGCCTTTCAGGTCCATCATGCAGTGTACCTTTCAGGTCCGCTTCAGAATTTTACCTTTCAGGTCCATCATGCAGTGTACCTTTCAGGTCCATCATGCTGTGTGCCTTTCAGGTCCATCATGCAGTGTACCTTTCAGGTCCATCATGCAGTGTACCTTTCAGGTCCACTTCAGCAGTGTACCTTTCAGGTCCATCATGCAGTGTACCTTTCAGGTCCATCATGCAGTGTACCTTTCAGGTCCATCATGCAGTGTACCTTTCAGGTCCACTTCAGAAGTTTACCTTTCAGGTCCATCATGCAGTGTACCTTTCAGGTCCATCATGCAGTGTACCTTTCAGGTCCACTTCAGAAGTTTACCTTTCAGGTCCATCATGCAGTGTACCTTTCAGGTCCACTTCAGAATTTTACCTTTCAGGTCCATCATGCAGTGTACCTTTCAGGTCCACTTCAGAAGTGTACCTTTCAGGTCCATCATGCAGTGTACCTTTCAGGTCCATCATGCAGTGTACCTTTCAGGTCCATCATGCAGTGTACCTTTCAGGTCCATCATGCAGTGTACCTTTCAGGTCCACTTCAGAAGTTTACCTTTCAGGTCCATCATGCAGTGTACCTTTCAGGTCCATCATGCAGTGTACCTTTCAGGTCCATCATGCAGTGTACCTTTCAGGTCCATCATGCAGTGTACCTTTCAGGTCCACTTCAGAATTTTCTTCAGCTGGAGATGAAATGAAACGTGTTCTGAATTTAATCACGTGATTCGTACAGGGACTGGATAATTTCCCAAATTCTCCCTGAATCAGTTCTGTCATTAATATACTGTCAAATGAAATGCACTGTTTCTATTGATTTGGGGTTTTCCCCCAACAACAGCAACAACAAGAACAGCGATTGGGGTTCCCCCAACAACAGCAACAACGAGTGAAGCAACAACAACAACATGTGAGCCATGTGACTGGTGAACAATCATGCAATGCTTGTGGTCAGTTTTTGCCAGTTGTACCAGGCAGGACATTGCACTATATGACTGATCACGCTTATGTTTTCCACACACACACACACACACACACACACACAACACACACACACACACACACGCACGCACGCACTCACGCACGCACGCATGCACGCACAACACACGCACGCAGCACGCAAACACAGACAGACAGACACACACACACACACACACACACACACACACACACACACACACACACACACAACACGCACCACGCACGCACGCAGCATGACGCACACACACACGCACGCACGCACGCAAACACAGACAGACAGACACACACACACACACACACACACACACACACACACACACACACACACACACAACACACACCCTAATGCACGCTACGTGTTGTGTTCGCAAAGTGTCCATCGTCAACATAATTTAACAGTATGTCTTGTAATTGACAGATAAAATATTAGAATAACACATGGATATAGTGCACGCGAGCCCACGCGCGCGCGCGCGCGCGCGCACACACACACACACACACACACACACACACACACACACACAACACACACACACACACACACACACAACACACCACACACACACACACACACACACACACACACACACACACACACACACCACAGAGCACACATGCGTTGCCAGACCAATAATTTGTTCAGTTCCTACTTTTCAAATTGATTCTTGGCTTTGCTCACAAATCCGGTTAGTCTGCAACGTTGCTGTCAAGTAACAATCTAACTTTCCCTTTACTTGTTCAATTTCCCGACCGATTTCCTCTTGCATGTACCAACATAATATGGCTTTTTTCGTCATCAATTCTTTCCCCTCCTCTTTCCGCATCTCTTTCTCCATGGTGTCTTTAACTACTGCCTCTTCCCTCTCTATATGATGCCTTCTTCCTTCGCGTCTTTCTTTCTGGCACCATCCCTCGTCCTTCCTCTCATCCATCCTCCACAGCCTGTGTGCCTGGACTCCCTCTTCTTTCTCTCCTCTCTGCATTCTCCTTGTCTTCATTCTTCTCACCCTTTTCATCACTCTTTCCAGATACCTCTGGCAGGAGGACTGGAATACACAGACGGATAACAAACTCTTCCAGATCCGTCCAAACCTAAAAGAGTTCCTCTCATCCACCTCGGGTGGTCGAAAAGAAGGAACGGTTCTATGCCGGCTGCACACCGGCCATTCATATTTTACTCATTCATACCTTTAAAAGAGTGGAGAAGCTCCGTGGTGCGTTCCATGTCATGTGCCACTCACAATGAAACATTCTTTTAGAGTGTTGGGACTTGCATGACGTGAGATATAAACATTTTACAGCAGACTCCATGAAAACTTTGTTCAGATATGTCCCACCTGACGTGATCTTTGAGTTTCTGAAGGAGATTAACATTTTTGATCTGATCTAAGATTTTATAGAAGAAAGATTTTTAACGAAGTTTCTAGTACGTTTCGATAAGATGTATTTTAAAGAGATGTGTGAAAGGTTGTTTTTTGTACTCCCAGTATTATAGGTTACAGATGATGGCCGATGTTTACCAGAATAGCCATTACTAACGGCTACACCAGCCCAAGACGGTTTTTCCTCTTTATGGAATATCTCAGGCGTATTCAGGATAAACTGGGAGTACGTTTATATGCTTTGCATCTTGTTTTTCTTTCTTTTTGGATGACTTGTGAGTTGATTTTAACGTGGTGACAACCCTGATATGGCCCTTTGCGGTCGGCTGGGCTATAAGCAACATTACCTTACCTGACCTCCCCACCCCCTTCTTTCTCCCCTCTTTCTCATCCGCTTCTTACCTCCTAATCCTGTTCCTCGTCACTTCTCGTTCACTTCCTTTACCTTTGTCTCCCCTTTGTCCTCACATTCCCCGTCTTCTCTCCATCGTTTGTTCTGTTCTTCCTCCACTTCTTTTTTCTCGTCTCCTTCCTTCTCTTCCACCTCCGTTTCCTGTTTTAACCTCTCTTTCAGGTCAAGTTTTTTCCCCTTCATCTCTTTGTTTTTCCTGTTTGTCTTGCTCTTCCTCAATGCCATATTGTTTTTCTTGTCTTTTTTCTCCTAGGCTCCTTTGCCTCTAGGCTGTGTGAAAAACAGATATACAACTTGCTTATCTCATTACCCTGGAAAAATTAAATTTCCTTCGTTCGTTCTCTTTGTTGTCCTGTCGCCCGTTTTCTTCTGTTATCTCTTTTTCCTTCCTCTTCCCCGATTTATTTTCCTTTTTTTATAATTTTCCGCGTGTTGAACGTCGACCTCTCTTTTTCTCCCTCCCTCTCTCTCTCTGCCTCTCTCTCTCTCTCTCTCTCTCTCTCTCAACAAAGAGAAGATTCCTAACACCTCAAACAGACCGTCTGAACACGATTCACAGGCAATTGTGCTGTCGGTTTATCACTCGGATGTGTGCGCGCGCGCGCGCGCGCGTGTGTGTGTGTGTGTGTGTGTGAAAGATCCAAAAGCAAGAAACAGAATTTAAACAAACAGAGCTGACACATTTATGTCAAAACAACAAAGTAGCATTCACGAAAACAAATCTCTGCAAAATGTAACATGGAATTCATTTGGGGTGATGAGGGACATGTCACACAGGCACAGATAACTTCCCCCTTCTTCGTCCCCCACGCTTCTTCCAACCATCACTGCCATCCGTTCCTGTCCTTCGTCACATTTCTTCCAACGATCTGCCCTCCCCCCCTCCCCTTCCCAACACATGAACGTAGATGGAAGACAGTCAATGAGCAGGAAAGCATTGGAACATGATGAGTTAGAAACTTAGAGCAATGGTGATGATATTAGGAGAGAGAGAGAGAGAGAGAGAGAGAGAGAGAGAGAGAGGAGAGAGAGAGAGAGAGAGAGAGGGAGGGAGGAGGAGAGAGAGACAGACAGACAGACAGACAGACAGACAGACAGACAGACAGGGACATAGACTGAGACAGAGACAGAAAGAGAGATAGAAAGAGAGACAGACAGACAAACAGACAGACAGGGACAGAGACTGAGACAGAGACAGACAGAGAGATAGAAAGAGAGAGAGAGAGAGAGAGAGAGAGAGAAGAGAGAGAGAAGGAGACAGACAGAGACAGAGACAGAGACAGATAGTGAAAGAGAGTAAGACAGCTAGAGAGAGGCAGAGAGAGACAGAGGAAGAGAGAGAGGGAGAGAGAGAAAGTGAGAGAGATAGAGAGGGAAATCGGGGGAAGAGGGGGGGGGGGGGGGCAGCAAAGGGCGGTGGGTGGGGGTGGAGCCTGCACTGAGGACTCAATTATCCCTAAGCCCAACACAACGAATGATTCTCTGGCGATTTCTCCATCAACTTAGCCACAGGCGCCACGGTGTCTTTTCTCCGTGTTCGTGTAGGAGGGAAACAGCGGCGGGGTGGGTTTGGGGGTGGGGGAGTATAGGAGTAGTACAGAACTTTTGTATCCTTCTTTCACTGCTATTCCCATTCACTCGGCACATTGTGGACGATAGCCACTGCCAGTTCAGATCAATCAAATATATAAGTAGTGATGATGTTCGAATGTACGTTAGTAGCAATTTAAACATATTAAACAGGCGGTGGATACATTGGAAAATAGGTCACTGGCTACCTCAAACGTATCACACAGGTAGTGGATATATTGGAAGATAGGTTATTGGCCACTTCTGACATGTCAAACAAGTAGTGGATATATTGGAAGAAAGGTTATTGGCCACTTCTGTTCTGACACATCAAACAAGTAGTGGATATATTGGACGACAGATTATTGGCTACTTCAAATATATCAGAGTGGCAGTGGCTATATTGGAAGATATGCTATTGGCCACTTCTGACACATCAAACAAATAGTGGATACAATTGAAGATAGGTTATTGACGATTTAAAACAAAATCAAAGAATGGGAGATGCCTCTTTGTTCCGTGTGCTTTGTGCTGTCATATCTGCCAGGCGATTCGGTGTCGTAAGCAGCATTCGTTTTGAGTTATGAGCGTCTGCACATTTCATCATGGGAGCAAGAGTTACCCTACTTGGTTGTTGTTTCCTGTTTACTGTTCCCTGCCTCATTTAAGACTTCCGTTCAGATCAAGTGAGCAGTGGATACATTGCAAGATAGGTTGCTGGCCATTTTAGACATGTTAAACAAGTAGTGCATATATTGAAAGATAGGTCATTGGTCATTTTAGACATATTAAACAAGTAGTGCATATATTGAAAGGTGGGTTATTGGTCATTTTAGACATATCAAACAAGTAGTGCATATATTGAAAGATAGGTCATTGGTCATTTTAGACATATTAAACAAGCAGTGCATATATTAAAAGATAGGTTATTGACCATTTCCGACTTATCAAACAAGGAGTGGATTCACTGGTAGATAGGTTATTGGCTACTTTATACATATCTAACGAGTATTGGATACATTGAATGATAGGTTATTGGCTCCTTTAAACATATCTAACGAGTATTGGATACATTGAATGATAGGTTATTGGCTACTTTAAACATATCTAACGAGTATTGGATACATTGAATAATAGATTATTGGCTACTTCAAATATTAAACAGTAAACAAGTGGGGTAACTTTTGCTCCCATAAGAAAACCTAACACAGAGCAACTTTTATTCAAGATTGGCACAGCCTTTTAAACTTGAATAAAGGTAAGACAAATACATACATAGACGAACAATCTAACAGTGGGGGAAAAAAAACAAGCGCAGGCCAACAACTCAACTGTCTTCATAGTAATAACTTGGCAAAGATTTGGACTTAAGGAGGGGGGGGGGGGGGGAGGTTGAAGATGGAGCAACCGGGAACATGAAATTAAGAAAGTATATTACAGATATGAAAGCACTTCACTAGCTGCATAAGGGAACCATCGCAATCCCTTCTGAAGGCAGATATATTTGTATTGCCTGCTCCGAGGCCTTTCGTCCGTTGGATCGGAACTCATCAGGGAGACACGGCTGGTTGTGTCTGCGCTCCTGACGTCAAATAGAGACACACCAAAGTCCATAATACCGTGGTGTTCTCACCACCAAGGGTGCAAAAAAGAATCCAATAGCACCCCCAAAGCAGCCAGTGAAGGGTAGTAAATGAAAGCAAACGAAAGTGTGGGGAAGAAAAAAGTTGAGAAACACAGGGGTTGAGAAAGGC
The DNA here is from genome assembly GCA_033310375.1 of Conus canariensis. NCBI lineage: Eukaryota > Metazoa > Mollusca > Gastropoda > Neogastropoda > Conidae > Conus > Conus canariensis. The sequence goes on along the minus strand of CM065722.1, from coordinate 81,995,689 downwards.
AAACTATTCTATGACTCTGATCTTGACAGTGACTGGGATACCAAAATAAGGGAAAAGACAGGTTTGGGGCCTCGTGGTTCGTGTCAGAGGGAACTGAAAAAGCTTTCGTCTGCACCAAGCCCTTGCGCTGTCCATGGAGGGTTCCAAGGTATTGCATGTGACTCTGAGTTCATCAACATGTGCATGCACACGAAGACTTACACACGCGCGCATATACGCACACGTGCGCGCACGTGCACACACACACACACACACACACACACGCGCGCGCGCGCGCGCGCGCGCACTGGCACGTGCGCACGTGCGCGCGCTCACACACGCACACACACACACATACACACATGTGTGTACTTCCATACACAGGGGTATACATAGATACACGGAATTACGGTAAACACAAACGCGCATACGGATGTATGCAGAAGCACTCAAGCCCGAAGGTTACACACATACGCGCGCGCGCACACACACACACACACACACACACACACACACACATACACACACACACACACACACACACATAAACACGCGCGCTCAAAGGCTCACGCGTGCGCATGCTCGCACACATGCATGCACACACTGCATACACTGGTACACACACACACACACACACACACACACACACACCACACACACACACACACACACACACACATGAGGCCATGGCCATCCTCCCATGTGCACACACATGACAGCCACAGAAACACACACATACGATGATAACAGTGGTGCCGACAATGTTAGGTACTGAGGGTCTAATTAGCGCGTAGAGGAACACCACCTGAAGTATTTCTAAATTACTTTATGTCACTTGCACACTTGTTTGAGTACGAACGAGCTGTTCACCGTGTTATATATTGTAAGTGTGTATGTATGCAATAGTTAGTTAGTTAGTTAGTTAGTTAGTTAGTGTGTGTGTGTTGTGTGTGTGTGTGTGTGTGTGTGTGTGTGTGTGTGTGTGTGCGCCCGCGCGCGTGCGTGCGTGCGTGTGGGTGTGCGGTGTACGTGTTCGATGTGCGTGCGTGTGCGTGCGTGTGTTGTTGTTGGTGTGTGTGTGTGTGTGTGTGTGTGGCACGTGGGGGGGGGGGGGTACGTGCAAAATGGCGGCATGTCAACAGGTTCTGTAATAGGCTCCGCTTCATTGTCGATGTTTCACCGGTTTATAAGTGTATTCTTCAGTGTATTTGTTGTGAAACAGTCTGCTATTTACAAGAGTAAGTAAATTTGAAGAACAATGTGCGATTTAATGTTGTGGAGATAAAGAATTGGACATTTTCACTCGACTGTGACATGGAATCTGGCAAATTTTACGCGGAACAGAAAGCTGTCCAGTGATGTGTGCAGCGAGGCGTGTTTGTCGACAGGTGACATTTTACTGGCTTTTTGTTATGCTGGTGCTGTTCTGGCTCTTTTGGTTAGTGTGGAAAGAAATGTGAGGTCTCTGTGCATCCAGAATGTGTTGTGGTGTACTGACGATGGAGTTTAAGTGGAACTATGCTGTGGGGGGGAAGAGTGTCCTAAATGTGGGATAGTGACAGGTTGAGTCCGTGCATTTTGCACGTGACAGCGTGTGTAGCTGTGTCATGTGTGATCCACACTGTGTATTCCGTATGGCGTTTACGTCTCAGCGGGGATGTAGAAGAGAATCCTGGACCTATTCACACCGACCAATCGACGCAAGAGGAAAAATCGACGGTAGTTGTGGCAGATCCCACTTGTACTGACGACATTGTTCAGAAAATTATGGAGTCATTACAACAACAATTACATCAACAGACAAGTGTGATCAGAGGTGATCTTCGAGACATCAAATGTGAACTTGGTCAAGTGAAGGACAAATGTAACGAAATAAATCAGAGATGTGACAGAGTAGAAAAAGAACAGAGGGAAATCGTAGAAACTATGACTCTTTTGTCATCTGACATGTGTAGTCTACATGAAGAGATGGACAGAAAAGAAGAGACAAGTAAACTGACAGCAACAGTGAGTGAACTTCAGGATCAAATCAATTTAATGAAATCAGAAATAGATATCCTGGAACAACATTCAAGAAGAGACAATCTTCGATTATTTGGTATTCCTAAATCATGTGATCGTGAAGATTACGATGCGTGTGTTATGGCAGTGGTTGAGGCACTGAACAGTGTTGATGGTCAGAAAATCTGGTCCCCGGACGACATCGTGAGAGCCCATCGGGTGGGGTGGGCAAGAGGTCAGCCTAGGCCGATGATTGTGCGCTTCACTCGATGGAGGGATAAGATGGCTCTTCTCACGGATAAGGAGCTGCGGGAAAACCTGAAAGAAAACAACATCAGATTGGCCAATGACCTGACACGAGCCCAGGCACACATGGTATCAGAAGCACGAAGGAACGGGAAGAGGGCGTACTTTAAAGGAGGGAGGATGGTGATTGACCCCCCTCTCCCCGATCCCCGCACATATGCACAAGTCGCAGCGACGAGATCTGACGGAGGACATCAAAACAGCACACGTGTGTTGACAGCCAACACGGAAACTACACGGCGTGTGCTGTCACCCAGCCAGGTGGGGGGCCAAGGTCGGCGTAGCGGGTCGCTGGACAGGGCCACGATTTCCACGTGCGGTGTTCACTCCACTCCAACTACCGAAGGCAGCCAACAGCTAGGGGATATGGCGACCGGTGGAGGTGGGGGTTTTGTCACTCCCACTTCACGGGATCAGCAATTCCGGGGTAACGGCGGCGGTGGTGGAGGTGGGGGTACCCGTGACTTCAATTCACGGGATGTTCAACGGTCCCTGCCTGTCAGCGGCGGTGCTGATGGGTCCCAGCGAGATGCAAGGGCGGTACAGGGGAGTGCGGCAGATGACGTCACGGGTAACGGGAATCCCTTGCGTGTTGCGGGGAAGTCTACGGCGAGACAGGGTGGCGCAGACAACAGTGAGAGGAGTTCCTCTCGCCGTGACGTAGAGGGTCATCCCTCAGGCGGGACACGTGGTGCACGGAGAGGGTCGGTTGGCAGACAGACAGAGCTTCGTGCTCACTGGGCAAACCGTGGCAGTGGCACTGACAGAAACTTAAGAGCCAGAAATAAATAGGACAGGCTTGACCATCCAAAAGAATGGACATTTCTTAATTACAACGTGGAAAATCTGTACAATAAATTGGCTGATGTTATGTTTATTAATTATGTTAATTTGTTTCATTTTGTTTGCTTAACTGAAACCTTTTTGGACTACTCTTATGATTATGATAATGTTTTTCCAGAGTATTTGAAATTTTTTGCCCCTGCACAAAAGTTGTCTAAACATGGAAGAAATTCAGGGGGTGTTCTAGTATTGATAAGGAATTGTTTTAAAACAGTTTGTGAAAGAAATCCGTGTTGACTGTGAAAATACTGTTGTACTGAAAGTGCATAAAACTGTTTTTAACACAGATAAGGATGTAGTTCTAGTTGCATCTTATATTGTACCAGAAGGGGGCCCACTGTACAATAGTACGGATTTAAAAGACGGTATTTTAATCTTAGAAGAAAGTATTCTACAATTTGTGCAGGAGGAGGATGTGTATATGATAGTGTGGGGAGATTTAAATGCAAGGACAGGATGTGAACAACCAGTTGCTGAGGACATGGATGATTTTGTTTCTGAGATTGGAGGAAGTAGCAAGGAAGGCTGCGCTAACCTGCGGTGTTCCAAGGATGTTACTATAAATAGTTTTGGGAAATCCCTGTTGGACTTTTGCTTTATATTTGATCTCATTATTCTGAATGGATTTTGCAATGGAGATCGGGAAGGAGATTTTACTTTTGTGTCACACCAAGGATGTAGTGTGATTGATTATTTTCTTGTTTCAGATTGTTTGGTTGATAAATGCACTATGTGTGTTGGTGACAGGTTATTTTCCTGGCATTTGCCGCTTGAACTGAAATGGAGAAACACTCTGGGCAATAAGGAAATTATTCCACGTCAGAAAGGAGAAGAACGAATTGTGTGGTCGGAAGAGAATGTGGAATGCTATAAACATGAACTTAACAGTGATTACTTTAAGGAATGTTTAGAAAATGCCTTGGACATTCTGTCTTTTGATGTAAATGCCTGTGTTGATATGTTCTCGCGTGCGATGTATGGTGCTGCTACCTGTATGATTCGAATGGTTGGAAATCGAATGAAAGAATGCAATGAATGGTTTACAATGAGTGTGAAAAAAAGAAAAGAACAGTCAGAGGTCTTCTTAACAGTTTCCAAAGGTGTAAAAGGGAAGATAATAAAAAGTATTACAAAGACCGTTATGTAAATGAAAGAAGGGAATATGGGCAGATGAAGAGAAAAAAGAAACATGAATTTGAAGAATTAAAATTACAAAAATTAAAAAATTCGGTTAAAGATTCAAGTTTGTTTTGGTCAATAATTAGATCAGTGAGTAGAAGGCCATTTATTTATAATAATATAAGCCCTCAGCAATGGTATGATCATTTTTCAGCAGTTTTTAGAGATACAGATGACGTTAATGATGGAAATGACATGCTTGTTGAGGATGCTGGAGGTTTTGAAGAGCCCTTATTTAATGATGCTATTAGTAGAAATGAAGTGATTGATAGCATAAAGCATCTCAAGTCAGGGAAAAGTGCGGGCCCAGATAGAATTTTAAGTGAAATGCTGAAACATGCAAACTACGTTGTCATTGATTTCCTTGTAATGTTATTTAATAGACTGTTTAATGATAGGAACTTCCCTGCTGCCTGGGCCAAATCTATTATTGTTCCTATTCATAAAAAGGGAGATCCAAATAACCCAGATAACTACCGTGGAGTTGCTCTGACAAGTGTCGTAAGTAAAATCTACACCCATATTTTAAACAGAAGACTCACAAAGTGGGCAGAAAGGGAGGAAAAAATTATCGAAGAACAAGCAGGATTCCGATCACACTATAGTATTATAGACCATATTTTTACGCTTTTTGCAATAGTTCAGATCAAACACACTTAATGAAAAACAAAAAAAATGTACATTGCTTTCGTCGACTTTAGAAAGGCCTTCGACTCCGTTAATCGTAACATGTTATGGGCTTCTTTACGTAAAAGTGGAGTGGATGGCAAGTTGTACATGGCACTTCGTGGTGTTTACGGTTGTGTTTCAGCATGTGTGCGTGATAAGTGTATCTATTCGGATTTTTTGAATGTCCACAAGGAGTGAAGCAAGGATGCTTATTAAGTCCTCTGATGTTTTCATTCTTTATTAATGAATTAGCAGTTGAAATAACAAAGAAAGGAAAGCATGGCATTCAAATGATCCCAGGAGTGGTTGAAAGTTTTTTTTACTGTTATTCGCAGATGATGTGATATTAGTATCTAATACTGTGGTGGGTCTTCAAAATCAGCTGAATAGATTAAAAGAAGAGGCAGATCGTCTGTCTCTAACTGTTAATCTGGAGAAAACAAATATAATGGTATTCAGAAATGGTGGTCACCTTGCCCATCATGAAAATGGTTTTATGGCACAATAGAGGTAAAAATAACTAACTCATATAAATATTTAGGTATGCTGTTTACAACCAGGTTGAGTATGAAACACACAGTAGATGAGAATTGTAGAAAAGGAAAAAAAAGGAGTCATATAAATTCTAAAAGCTTTAAGGAAACTAAATTCGATTGATTCTTGTGTTTTTTGGAAGCTTTTTGATGCAAAAATCGAACCACTTCTTACGTATGGCGCTGAAATATGGGGTTCTCGTGACAACAGAGATCTAGAGAAAGTACACACGTTTGCAATCAAACGCTTTTTAAGTGTTCCACTGCATACATCAAATACAGTAATGTATGGTGAAACTGGCAGATACCCTTTATATATCAGGACGTATGTTAAATGTATAAAATATTGGCTTAAGTTATTGAGATTACCTGACTCAAGACTCTGTAAACAGGCATATCAAATGCTATTAAATGAACTTGATCGGGGGAAAGAAAATTGGGTATTTTTATAAAGAAGATTCTAACGACGAATGGATTTGGAATCGTGTGGATATGCCAGGGGGTTGGATATGAAAACGGATTTATTTTGGAATTTAAAGATAGGATGATTGCTTCTTACAAACAGAACTGGCATTCCAAAATGGAAAACACAGAACGGTACAGCTGGTTTTTTAGTTTTAAAAGTATATTTGAAACAGAAAAATATGTATCGTTGATTACGTGCAGGTGGCATAGAATTTGCCTTGCCAGGCTTAGATCCAGAACTCTTGGTTTGAACGCCCATAAAAAATGGTTTCTTACTGAGCCCTCTACACTGTCGCCTTGTCCATTGTGTGGTTCCTCTAGGGAAGATGAGAAGCATTTCCTATTCCATTGTACAGAATACAGCAGTATACGCGAAAAATGCATAATTTTTGAAAAACAATCTGCTAAAAATGAGGACACAGTTGGTGTGCTAAAAATGAACTATGACGATGATTCT
>CM065722.1:81964257-81984257 GCA_033310375.1 Conus canariensis | reverse complement strand
TCAGAAAGAGTAGAGAAGAGGGTTGCATACATGATAGCGATAGCGGTAGCTACAGCCTGCAGTAGTTTGAAGGGTTTTATACTTGAACAAAATGAGTGTTCTTTAAAAAAAAAAAAGTGACGCTGCATTTTTATGCTGAATGTATACTTCCAAACAATAGTTTACATTTTGCATCCACAGTAGTTTTAGGTTCCTCAATAACTGGCAACCATTAGAATTTTTTCGTGATGCAGAAAAAATAAGATGAAAGGGAAATATATATTTTCTTGTCATACAACTTACTTTGTCTGGCTAAAAATATTTCTGCTTGATATCACTGGCTATAACTGGCTGAAATCAGTTGAAGCACACCACACTTTCTTTTTAATGTGAAATTAGTTTAGAGAGAGGACAAGACTGGTATGAAAAGAAAATATTGAATAAACTTTCAATATCTACACAAGATGTATATTTCTGCACATTTGTTTGCAAATGTTTTACGATAACATTTTACAATTTGCATTCTGAGTTAGAATGTTGCTATGTGACAGAATGATTAATGCTTATGCTTATTTGTTTATTTATTTATTTATTTATTTATTATACATTCATTCATTTATTCAGTTATTTATTCAGGTTTTTTTTATCTATTTATTTATCCATTTGTTTATTTATCTATTAACTTCATTTCCATATACAAACTCCCAGTATCGCTCCAACACACCATACCAGCTTGCAGATACCAACCCACAGAGGGGACGTACCTAGTACCTTCACCACCAGTTTCGGACAATGTGGGTCAAAATGGCGTGAAGTTCAAAGGGACTCGCATGAGATGGAACGGAGATCTGTCCTGGACCGCAACTCTATGACTTGCATTTAAGGTTCTTTCAGTGGCCATCCACGATTCGAACATACGCACAGATGCTGTCCTGAAGTTGGATCAAACAGCCTCTGTCATGACTTCAGGCTTCAGACTTTTATTATATCCCCACATGCACAAGGAAAATGCTTTTGCAGGCACGTAAAACAAATACAAACAATTCAACATTAATACATCAATCTCTGGGTAAAACTGGCCTCTAAAACACAGTCACAGACACCTTTTCCAATGTGGTTTATGTACATGTACAAAATTAGACATTTATACCCAGACAAATCCAGACCCAAACATTTACCCCCCCCCCCCCACACACACACACACACACTCCCAACGTGTGTGTGCACCGCGCGCCCAAACCCACATCTCTCTCTCTCTCTCTCTCTCTCTCTCTCTCTCTCTCTCTCTCTCTCCTCCAAACCCCTCTAATCTCCACCCCACCCCGCCCCCCCACCCATACACCCCTCGCAACCACTCTCTCAATCCTGCGGTCATGAAATATGTACAGAGGGGGAAAATGAACTACTATATATGAATGATTAGGAAACTGAAATGGAAGAAACAGAGAAGATGATAATAGAGAAGAGAGGGACAGCCAGAAACAAGCCAAAAGGGGAAGGAAGAGAGCATGTGAGCTAGAGACAGACCTAGTGAAGGTGAGAAAGAGAGAGACTCAGAGAGCGACCGATAGTCAGTCAGGGAGAGACAGACAACAGAGAGACAGAGAGAGAGAAGGGGAGGAGAAGGAGAGAGACAGAGAGAGGGGGGCAGACAGACGGACATAGACAGAGAGCTAGAACATGGACAAAATCTTCTACAATGTTGACCATTTAAGACCCGAAAAGACACTTATCTTCTTACACACTCTCCCCCACCTCTCCCCCACCATCTACTGGCACCCACCCACCCACCCACATACATACATACACACACGCACGCACACACACACACACGCACACACACACACACACACACACACACACACACACACACACACACACACACACACACACACACACACACACACACACACACACACACACACACACACTAATACAATAATAATAATCATCAGAAAGGTTTTAGAAAATCAGACTGGCGGTAGAACAAAGCAGTCAATTCATAGCACGTGCTGTATGTTACGCCAAACAGTACGAGTGAAAACACAACAGGCCAAAAGAGCAGACCTCCCCCCCCCCCCCTCTCTCTCTCTCTCTCTCTCTCTCTCTCTCTCTCTCTCTGTCTGAACAATTTATGGACTTCAGCTTCACGTTTAGCATACTTTTTATTGATTCTTTGCAGTTGCTTTCAAATGCCAAAGCATTTGTCCTGTCCACACTCCACACTCAATACCTAAACAGAATTAATCATGATCTGTCATCACAAGATACTACACTGTCAATCAACCAGTTGATACATTTGCGTGAGGGTTCGTAGATCACTATGGTTTATGGAGGTAAACGTGTGATGACACATTCTTGCCTATACACGTACTTGTGCTTGTGGCTGAGTATCAGTATAAACACACACACACACACACACACACACACACACACACACACACACACACACACACACACACACACACACGTACGCACGCACGCACGCACTCAAACACACACACATACACATACACTCATGGCTACATGCACGCATGCACTCACGTACACACACACACACACACACACACACACACACACACACACACACACACACACACACAACGCACACAAACACACACACTCACACACGCACACACACACACACACACACACACACACACACACACACACACACACATACACACACACACACACACACACACACACACACAGTACGCACGCACGCACGCATGCACACAAACACACACCCATACACATACACACATGGCTGCATGCACGCACGCACGTACGTACGTACGTACACACACACACACACACACACACACACACACACACACACACACACACACACACACACACACACATACACACACTGACTGACTGAAACCAATTTATCGTCAGATTAACTCATGGTTGTACTCACACACACACACACACACACACACACACACACACACACACACACACACACACACACACACATTCACACACACACACACACACACACACACACACACACACACACACACACACGCACACACGCACACACACAATAATACGCGTGCGCGGTGTGTGTGCATATATAAATACTTCTCAGAAAAGCATTATGTATGACAATAGAAACAAGCAGCTCAGAGAAGGCAAGGTAATGTTGCTTAGAGCCCAGCCGACCACAAAGGGCCATATCAGGGCTGTCACCACATTGAACTAAACCCACAAGTCATTCATTCACATAACCCTTTATAATACATCTCCTAAAAACACACCCGGAATTTTGTTTAAAATATTTCCACTGTAAAATCTCAGATCGATGAAAAATGTCAATCTCTTTCAGAAATTCAAAAATCACGTCAGGTGGAACATCTTTGAGCAAGGTTTTCATGAAGTCTGCCGTAAAATGTTTATGTCTCACACCATGCAAGTCCCAACACTCTAAAAGAATTTGTTATATTGTAAGTGGCACATGACATGGAATGCGCCACAGAGTTTCTCCCTCTTTGAAAGGTACGAATGAGTAAAAAAAAAAAAAAAAAACGAATGGCCAGAGTGCAGCCAGCATAATACTGTTTCTTCTTTGCGACCACCAGAGGTAGATTATTATTATTATTATTATTATGAACATTTATGACGCCTAATCAATTGAATGCCCTAGGCGTTTACAATATCACAACAGACATCAAATCACACAATATATAACAATCATACATGAGAAAAAGGCATCAAAATCCAAAGCAAGGACACAAACTCACAAGCATGCATACACGCAAACACACACTCACACAGACACGAACGCACACAAAGCAGACACTCGCATCACACATTGCAAACGTCGGGTCACAGGGAAGACGAAGTTACCTAGGAAACAGATGAGTTTTGAGAAGGCGCTTGAATGTGGGCAGTGAGGGTGAGTATCTGAGAGAGCGAGGCAATTGATTCCAGGTAGTTGGAGCTTGATAGGCAAAGGAACGTTGACCAAAGGTTTTAGTGCGAACAGTGGGGATACTGTAGATACGAGTGTCACATGAGGAACGTAAAGCTCGAGATGGGGTGTAAAGATGTAACAGGTGGGTGAGATACTCAGGACAGGAAGACTCGATAGATTTGAAGCAGAGAGAGGCAATCTTGTAGGATATTCTTAGCTGAACAGGGAGCCAGTGGAGAGAGCGGAGCAATGGGGTAACATGGTTATATTTAGAAGTGCGGAAGATGAGACGGGCAGCATGATTCTGAACTCTTTGAAGTTTGTTGATGAGATGAGAGGGAGAGCCAGACAAAAGAGCGTTACAGTAATCCAGGCGGGATAGAACAAATGCGCAGACAAGAGCTTTTGTTGTGTTTTCTGAGAGAAGATGGCGAATAGAAGCAATTCGGCGGAGTTCAAGAAAGCAAGTGCGACAGACATTGCTGACATGCTGTTGGAAGGACAGGGTTTGATCAAGAGTTACACCGAGGTTGCGGGCAGAATGAGAGAGAGTGATAGGTGAATCAACAAGTTTGATGGAAGTCGGAACAGAAGGGTGGTTTTGAAGTTTTGGTGGGGTGATCAGGATCAGTTCAGACTTATCTTCATTTAGTTTTAGTTTGTTTCGGGTCATCCAGTCCTTAAGGTTGGCTACACAAGACTGGGTGTTTTGGATCATGAGAGGAAGGTCAGAGAGAGGCCCAGAGACATACAGCTGATTGTCATCAGAGAAGGAATGATGCTGAAGTAGGTGTTCTTGGACGATAGAAGAGACAGGATAAGAGTAGAGAATGAAGAGTAGAGGGCCCAAGACAGATCCTTGTGGCACGCCGTAGGTCAGACAAGAGGGATTAGAAGAAAGGCCGTTGACAGAAACTACTTGTTGACGATCAGTGATGTAGGAATGAAACCAACTCAAGACTGTGTCATCAAGCCCAAAAGAGTGATGTAGGCGGGAAATGAGGATAGAGTGGTCAATAGTGTCAAAGGCAGCAGATAGGTCCAAGAGAGTCAAAAGTGATACATTGTTACAGTCAAGGGCAGTCAGAATGTCGTTACAGATTTTGAGAAGAGCAGTCTCAGTACTATGTCCAGAGCGGTAAGCAGACTGAAGGGGATAGACAAGGCTGTTGGAATGAAGGTAGTCTAACAGTTGGTCAAGAACAACTTTCTCTAAAATTTTTGAAAGAAACGGAAGATTTGACACAGGTCTGTAGTTTTTCAAATTGTCAGGGTCAAGAGTAGTCTTTTTCAAAAGAGGTCTTACAATTGCAGATTTGAAAGAAGAAGGAAAGAAGCCAGTTGAGAGGGAGTGGTTGATGATGATGGTAATATGAGGGAGTAGAGTGTCAAGGCAATGGGTGAGGAAAGAAGCTGGTAGTGGGTCAAGTTCACAGGTTTTAATGCCAGATTTCATGATGATTTTCTTTACAAAGACCTCAGAAACAGGATGGAAGGAAGTGAGGAAAGTTCCCGAGAAAGGGGGATCGGGAAATGGTGCATGAGTGTTAGTCAGGGAGTCCAGTGAAAGCCTAAGATTAGTGATCTTGTTGACAAAGTAGTCAGAGAAAGCCTGTGGAAGGTCAGAAGGTGGGAGATTGGAAGGAAGAGGAGAGGAGTCAGTTTTACCAAGAAGAGTGTTAGTAATGTTATACAGCTGTTTGGATGTGGAGCATGCAAGAATTTTGGCATTGTAATAGGCAGATTTTGTAGCGTGAACAAGGCTGTTAACAATTTTGTTGGCAGTTTGGAAAATTTGCTTGTGAACTGTCAGACTGGACTTGAGCCACTGTCTCTCGGCTCTGCGTCTTTCACGCTTGGCTTCTTGCAGCTGAGGCGCAACGGAGGAGAACCAAGGTGATGGTGGCCTCTTGGAGACAAGACGGCCACAGGCAGGAGCGTACTGGTCCAGGAGCCGAAGGAGAAGGGAGTTGAGGTCATCTGGAGTGGTCGGCGGTGAAGTAGACAGGTGAGAATGGAGGACAGCGTTGAAGAGAGTCATGTCGACTGCGGAGAGGTTTCTGGCTTGAACGTACGTTTTGCGAGGTGGAGGGCGGAAAAGGTGGAGATCAGCTACGAGGCAGACATGGTCAGACGGGAGGGTGTGGTCGATAGTGACAGAACTCACCACAGCCTGGTCAACCCTGTGGATCATATTATCCAATGTGTGTCCACGAATGTGAGTGGGAGCGTGGACACACTGAACCAGTCCATAGCAGTCCAGGAGGTCGATGACTTTGGAGGTGGTGGAGTCAGAGGGGCGATCAAAATGAATGTTGAAGTCACCAGCGATGATGTAGGAGCCATGAAGAGAGTTGCAGTAGGACAGCAGATCGGGGAGTTCATCGAAAAAGGTGGAGTCAGTCAAGCGGTTCTTAGGGTTTGGAGGGGACGATACAGACACAGGAGGTGGAAAGTTTGGTGGGGAAAGGTGAGGGTGAGTTGTGCCAGTTCGAAGGAGGTGTGGGTGAAGGGGAAGGAGGACTTGGTGGAGAGGAAAGGGGAGAGTGAATCAGCGACGACAAATGCAATGCCGCCGCCGCGGGACTGACGGGGAAAGGAGATGGTGTGGTGGCCGGGTGGAGCGATGTCACGGCACTTAGCTTCGTCACCTTCAGCACGAAACCAAGTTTCGGTCACAGCGAAGACATCAACGTTGTTGTCATGGATGAAGTAGGAGAGGGCAGACCGTTTTTCAGTTCCAGTACCCAGAGCTTGGGCATTGAAAACACATAGGCGGAAAGAAGCAGATCGGTCCAAGAAACGGTTTTCAGCAGAGCGAGTGTTGATGCGAATCAGATTTACAAGATTTCTAGAAGAGGGTTTGTTATGTGGCTTCTCAGTCAAAACAGATGGAGGAGTGACACAAGCGCGAGTGGAAGTTAACACTGGAATGGGCTCACCTTTCTTCAGTTTTCTGCGGCCACCACGAAATGGTCGCCGTTTCTTCTTCCACGAGGGACTCCGTGCAGCGTTCATTAATCCAACATGGCAAAGTGTGTCACAAACTGTTGGGGGAAATTCAGAAAGAACATCCTTGAGCGAGAGCAAGTCTTCTCTACTGTAGTGAATACTAGCGGGCGGGGTGGCGACTGAAACAGTGAGTTGATTTGCACGTGCGAAGTCGCGGATGAATGGGCGGTAGCCAAACCAGCCGGAATGGAGGAAGAGAAACAGAAATGTCAGAAAGAAAAAATGAATGGTAGCACATCTGTCCCTTGATGAGAGGAACCCGTAGAAAAAATTTTTTGGACGGATGTGGAAAAAGTTTGTTATCTGTCTGTGTAGTTCTCTCCTCCTGCCAGAGGTCTCTGACATAATCATCAACTTTCGGTTTCAAATCTGAGTAGGGGATAGAAATGTTAGACTGTTTCCTTGCTGTGGCATTTTCGGGCAAATGATCAGCCATTTCACTTCCGCGAATGCCAACATGACCCGGAACCCGAGCAAGAACAATTTTATGACCTTTCACTTTCAAAGAGGTAAAAAAAAAACACAAAAAAACTTTACAAGCTCAGGATGATGGAGGTTACGGCCAGTTATGGCCTCCAAAGTGGAGAGCGAATCAGACAAAATTAGAATGTCCTTGTTTGTAGATCGAACGATTATCTTCAGTGTCATAACCAAAGCTGCAAGTTCGGCAGAGTAAACAGAAGTATCTGACAGAATATGGTTTGATAATGTTTGAGATGAAGCACCTGGGCAGTAGGCTGCACAGGCCATTCCATCCTCAGACTCTGAACCATCAGTAAACATTTTCTGAAAGGATGGGCATTTTGTACAGAGACTGGCAAGTAATGCCTTGCATGCCTGAAAAGTGGTGGTTTCTTTGTGAACAGCAGCAAGGTCACAGCGGAATCCTGGTGTGAAAAGGATCCATGGAGGCCTATCTGGACATTTGGAGAAGTCAAGCACAACTCCTAGTTCAAGACCTGCATTCTGCACATAAGGCCGGATACAAAGTCCAATCAGCGAAATACGGTTGTTGTTGTTGTTGTTGTTTTCCAATTTTACTTTGAAACTGCGGATTAACACAACAGTCACAGGCAGAGTTTTCCAGTTCAGAGAACCGTCTGATATATTGATTGAAGAATGGGTTCAGCCAGCAGTTGAATAATGAGGGTTCACCTGCCTCTGCATACGGACTGTACACTGGAGTGATGTGGAATGCTCCAAGACAGAGACAAACCCCTTGATGATGAATAGGATCAAAGAGTTTCAGATAAGAGGGTCTCGCAGAGCCGTACACGACGTAACCATAGTCCAGTTTAGAATGTACCAATGCTTTGTAGCGGTGCAGTGTTCTTATCAGCGCCCCAGTAAGTGTGTGCTATGACCAAAAGAATGTTTAAAGCTTTCTGGCAATTTTTGAAAGTGTTTAATGCGACTAAGAAAGTGTAGGTTTTGGTCGAAAATAACTCCCAGAAATGTTGCCTCCTATACTTTATAGTTGAAATGGGGGATTTCCGTGTTTGGATTTCAGGATCAGCAAAGAACTATCAAACATTAGGAAAGTGAATGCATTGCGTCTTAGTAGCAGAAAAAAGTAAAGCCATTTTTTCGCCCACAGATGTATTTCATCCACAGAAAGCTGGGGCCTGTGCAGAACACTTGGATACAAGCTTTCAGTTGCATTGTTACGGATGGTATGGGTGTGTCTGCAGGTGTCTGACTGTCTGACTCACACAGAAATTATGGATGCATGCACGACTTTTCAAATGCACATACATACACCCACTCACCCGAACATTGACAGCCAGGCAACAGAACAACACTTCTTTTTGTTTTTTATGCTGCCTGAGCCATCAGACAAACGTATAATATAACAACGCAATGAAATGCAATAACACAAACATCAATAAGACGGCACGCCAACCATCAGGCGTACACACAAGATATATCAAAATCTGAATAACTATCAATGCTGCTGGATCCAACGTCGCCGTAGAGGATGACAACGACGAGATGACGAGGACGACGAGACGACAAGGCGACGAAACGATGCAGGCGACGAGACGATGCAGGCGACCCAGATGATGACGACGACGACTGCAGCGTCAAGCCAAGTCCGACACAAGACTCAAAACTTCAGAGCTGTGGCTAAAAAAAAAACACTAACACACTCGCGGCGTCTCTGCCGACGACGAGGTGACAGTCTCGCACAGGAGCTGTGGCTCACACACAAACACAACACAGCGACGGTCTGGCCAACAGGTCGCTGGTTCAACTCGGGAGCGGCGCTCTGGCTTGGCAGCAGTGGCGTCTCCAACCCAACTGGCTCAGCGGGTAGTCGGTCCCGGGCGCAGTGGCAGGTAGGGTGATTGTCGGCACTCAGGCCGACCTCTCCACGCCGACACAGGGCGGAGAACAGGGGCGTAGACTCAGCTACGGCCCTGACCCTCAAACAATGGCAGCCAGCCCCCCTCAGTCCAGGGAACACTTCTACCTGGGGGGAAACTGATTAACTACCTTGATTATCATGGCTACTATTCATTACAATCACGACTACATTCATATTTATGAGCCACATCCTATTTCACTAGAACTTGAGCATATTCTTTCTTCAACATTACAACATTCCTTTTTCCGGAATCATAACACTACAACATTCCCTTTCCGGAATCATAACACTACAACATTCCCTTTTCTGGAATCATAGCACTACAACATTCCCTTTTCCGGTATCATAACACTACACAGGAAAGGATTTCCATATAAACCTTTCATAATCTAGTTTTCCAAATTGGGGAAAAGATTTCCATCCAGACCCTCTTCAATAAACCATGAATACAATTCATTACACACAATTAATGATTACTTTTCATACGACTATAAATGTCTTTCGTCAATTCACAAAATGTTCATTTCTTTTCTTGTTACACAAGAATGTCCATTTCATTTCATATAATCACCATGTCTTTCATCAATTCACAAAATGTTCATTTCTTTTCTTGTAACACAGGAATGTTCATTTCAAAACAATTCATCTACTTCAATATATGTAAGGCAAAAATTTCCACAACACTCTTGTTTACCAACACACAATTATTATTGTATCAAGAGTGAGTTAAATACCCATCCACATCAAAAATAAAAACCAGCAAAAATTGTCTATGTCGCTCACTCTGGGAGCTTATTATCCATAGCATCAAAACTCTCCCTCTTCTCGCAAAGTCTAGCTAAACCACATTGAAATAATTAACATTTTTTCCAACATGAATTCATAACTAGTTAAGTCACAGAATAAACAAAATCTTTTTTTTTCTGAAGACCACTTCCTTTAACACTCACTTCATCTATTTATGTTTTCCGACAGTATTTCGTCTTGTTACACTGTCAAGTCATAGGATAACAGAACACAACAAATACTTTTTTTTTTAAACAAAACCTTCACAAGTGCGCTGAGGAAGTTTCAGTCGCTCCAAACCGGTTTGCTAATAAATAAACATTCAATAATAAATACCTGACTGCCACCAAAAATCAGCTGAGTCCCTCTTTGGCCGTCTGTGTTGTTGCGTTGCTGGAATCACTGCAGAGACTGCCTAACCGGTTCAACTCACCCGGCTTTTAACAGTGCGCCGGTGAGTAGCAGTCAGTTGAATTTTTCAACCGGCTTCCAGACAACTACCTTCCGGTAAGCACGGTTGTACAAAAATTTGTGACCGGACGGGAAACGATCCATCACATGCATAAAGAACAAAATCATCTACTAACAATGAGCAATCAGATCCCTGTCGAGCTGAACTTAACAATGTTGTTGATTTTTATGTTAAAGAGGGCAGGAGACAGTATCTTCCCATATGGAACACTCAACTTCTGCTCGTGAACATCAGAGAGATTGGTGCCAACCCGAACCTGGAACTGTCGTTCTGCCAAAAAAAAAAAAAATGTTTAATACAAAGTGGAAGATGACTCCAAAAATCAAGATCATGGAGATCATAAGGTATCCCAGATTCCCAGGTGGTATCATAGGCCTTCTCCAAGTCAAAGAAAATAGCTACTGTGTGTTGTTTATTTAGAAAGGCGTTTCCGAGCATGGATTCCAGATGTATCAAATGGTCCACTGTAGTTCGATGTTTGCGGAAACCACACAGTTCTTTCGCCAGAAGGCCGTCGGTTTCGAGTTTCCACATGACTCTAGCACTGACTATATTTCCCTCATGAGTTTGAATACACAGCTGGTCAGATCTATCGGACGGTATTTGCATGCATTTGAAAGATCTTTTCCAGGTTTGGAAACAGGTATTTTGAGGGCATTTTTCCGAGAAGGTGGAAAGAACCCAGTAGTCCATACATCGTTGTACGCTTGTAGCAGAATGTTCAGACCTTTTTCCAGGAGATGTTTTAAAAGTTTATAATAGATTTCATATATACCAGGAGAGGAATCACGGCAAAAGGTAAGGCGGGTTTCAATTCATTTAAAGTGAAAGGAAAATTGTATTCGTCCATGTTGTCCGATGAAAATGTGCAGGGTGATTTTTCTTTGAGGGCTTTGTTTTTGACAAAATAGGCTGATTTGTTTGAAGAAGAGGAACTCGTATCAACAGTTGAAGTAGCAGATTGGCAACAGCTTTTTTCTCTGTTAGTAAAAGAGTCAGAAAACTTGAGGTGTTCACAGTAGGGTAGGTGTTCTTCCCTTTCATTTTCTTGATGATTTTCTACACTTTTTCCCGATGTTTTACACATAAAACCAGGGAAAAAGTGTTTCCAAGATAAGCGTTTTTTCCCCCACATATTTAATGTCACCTCTCTCATCCCCCCACTCAACAATTCCTTCATTTTCTCACACATTCATCCGTCAACATAAATTTGGCAAAGTATTTACTTAAAACAAATTAATAACAAATTCATGTATGTACAAATATAAAGGTTGTTATGATAAAGACTTCAAATCAAAATATCCTATGACATTTGTCTTGATGTTCTTTGTATTTGAAGGAATGAATGGGAGAATGAGTTGACACAACTGACACCATGTATATGTTGGAATTATATAATCGTGCTAGGAAAGTATAAGCAAAGAGGTTTTTTTTTTTTTTTTTTTTTTTTTTTTTTGCTGTCCCAAGCTCTGCGCCACCTCAGAGGCAGTGCACCCACGCCGCTCATTCCGACACCCCGATCACAGCCACAGCCCGGTCGGCCCCGCCGCAGCCCCGGCACCAGCAATCCACAGGGAGCAGTCAATGTCAAGTCGTTAAGAGGCAACCCACCGGAGGAGACACTGCACTGCTGCCGAGTCACTTCGGTGGTGTTCAGTGGCGCCTGTTCTGATCTACCGTACGCAGGACATCTCCTACTAAGCCCCCTACTGACGACAATAATTGCTTAGTCGCGGAGCCGGCGTGAGTGAGCTCTCCCTCCGGAGGGCGCCACCACGTCCGTCCAACGACAGCTCCCATGGACTCGCCGATACCGGTGACTCCGACGTAATCAAACCAAGGCCACAGACGTGGAGAGGACATCGAAATTGAGGTCACCATGAGAGCAGGGCATGAAGGGCCACAGAATTTGAGGCATTTTTTTTTCAATGCTGATCATGAGAATGAGGATGATTAAGATGATGCTACGGATTTCCATTTCGGTCTGAGACTACATGACAGGGCTGTAGTCTACGCTTCCTTTCATAATATATCCTGGCGTCAACCAGGCCCGAGAGATACAGGCACTTGCAGTGTTAGTCAGGGAATTTGAGCAACACTCTCAGAAACGCATCCATTAAGTGGATGAAACTCGACTGTGTGGTCCCAGTCTTCCCAACTGAGTCCGCAGCAAACTCAACTCTGGGTAGGAGCCGGTCGGGGCAGAAAAACCCACATGACTTCTGATGGGATTCGAACCCACAACCTCCCAGCCGGGAGTCCGCGACGCTAACCACTTCGCCACGGCGGCTGGTAGCAAAGAGGTTTTTAATTTTTTTTCTTCAGTTTTTAAACAATCATGCACACACGAAAAAAAGACAAATATGTAGCATAATAATTGTACAAAAACACAGAAGAAGTCAGACACAATAAGAGAACAAACATGCATGTCCCCCCCCCCCCCCCCCCCCCCCAAAAAAAAAAAAAAAAAAAAAAAAAAAAAAAAAGAAAAAGTCGCAGACACACACACACAAACATACATGAATTGTAAGCAGGATATATATGCATAAACTTACACACACACACACACACACACACACACACACACACACACACACACACACACACACACACACACATGTACAAATGTATAACCTCAAAAACAAGGAAAATACCAAGGGATGGCAGGGGCGAGAGGCTGAGAGAGAGAGAGAGAGAGAGAGAGAGAGAGAGAGAGAGAGAGAGAGAGAGAGAGAGAGAGAGAGAGAGAGAGAGAGAAACATATTAAGATGGGTAATTACAACAAGAGAATGGACGGCTAGTTATGTTAAAAGATACTAGCGTCTACCATTCTCAACTACGTAGCATTATCTAGTTTCGGATACTCAAGTTGGGACCATGTGTACATATATGAGTTGTTACACACACAAAAAGTCACAATAAAGCTAGGAAATGATAGAGGAATAGGGAAACCAGGTTTTGTCAAATTGTCATATAGTTCAGAAAGGCTAAGTATTTTTTCCAATTTAAATCTATAGCTTAAGATTGTTAGGAAAACATGAAGGTCTGGGTGGTTCTTTTTTGTAGTTTACATTTGTAAACATAAAACTTAGCAAACAGCAGAATAAAGTTAAGAACTTTGTCAGTTTCCACATTTTGTTTCACTCCAAACAGAACTAACTCTTTCTCAAAAAACAGATTAAGCGCAGTGCTGACATGTATCCATTAGCAGGTTTTGAAGATTTCTTCAAAACCGCTGCACAATATACAGTCGAAAAGCATGTGTGTAAATAGTCTGTTGTTCATGGTCACAAAAGTTACATAGTGGTGAATCAACAATTTTGCATTGAAATAGGTATTCCTGGGTTGGCAGCAATCTATGTAGAAGTCGACATTTGAACCATCTTAGCTGGACGTCAGTAGAAACTATCTAACTATGAAGGAATATTTGTTTCCAATTCAGATTTACAAAAAGATGATTCCATTTATTAATAGCAGCAGGAGAGGCATTATTTTCATTTAAAGTTTTTTGTACATATTTGTTGCCTCTTTTAATGCAAAACCAGGCTTTTTGGTCTGAGAGTTTTTATTGGTTAGTTATGATAATATTAAGTTTTTGGCAATAGTTGCGAATGGCATTTATTATGCCTTCATACAAGAGAAAGTTTGTTGTTATACCTTGATATTTAATTAAAAATTCATGAAGGTATCAATGCATTTTCATTAATCAAGTGTTTAATGAAAAAAATGCCAGAATTACACCATTTCTGTACAAAAATAACCTTTTTATCTCTTAACATTTTAATATTGTAATGAATACACTCTGACATGAAATCATATACTGTAGTCGGACAGCACTTTGAGCACAGTTTTTTGTAGTGTTTCATCACATCATTCCAGAATGGGTTATTGACATCTTGCATAATAACATTAGAAAATTCATCACCAAAGTTGTTTTTTTATATATTGTCCAGCTTAGGGAACATACTAATGGTAAATTCCCACCAACCCGACTCATACATTAATCTTCTCAGCCAACTTATCTTTATAGAAAAACATTTTTTTTACATTTAACATTTGTAATCCACCTAACAGTACTGTTTTTGAACCACATATTTTTTAATTTTACTTTTTTACCGTTCCTTACAAAAAACTATACAATTCTTTTTCTAAAGCAACAATAAAATCCTCTGGGGGGTCTGGTAGGTTAATCAATAAATGAACAATTTTAGAAAATGCCAAAGTTTTAATAACAGTTATTTTCCCAAACGGAGTTATATTTTTTTTTCCAAAAAGCTAGGATTCTTTTTATTTCAAAGAGTTTATCTTCGAAATTAATCTGTACAATAATATTTGTGTTAGTGGAGAATTTGATACCAAGAATTTTGAAAGTACCTGAATCCCAAACAAAATTTTTGTCCCTCATAAATTCAACAATTCTTTCTGCTCCCCAACCATACTATTTGTAACTTGTCAAAATTGATTTTCAAACCTGAAATTTGTAAAAATTTAGTAAAGACAGATACTGCCTCATTAAAAGATCATTCTGAACCATCTAGACATAAACTAGTGTCGTCAACAAATTGTGACAGTAATGTTTCCTTGTTAACAACTTTAATTCCTTTAATATGCTCATTAGAACGAATCATTAATGACAGAACCTCAGCACAAATTAGGTATAGATAAGGGGGTGATGGGTCCCCCTGTCTCACCCCTCTCTCAATCGGAAACCATGGGGAGTACTGGCCATTTACAGAAATACAGGTAGAAATTTGTGAATAAAATGTTCTTATCCAACTGATTAAGTCAGGTCCAAACTTGAAAAAATTAAGGCAGTTATGTAAGAATGACCATGAGACACTATCAAACGCCTTCTCAAAGTCAACTAAAAAGAGCATACCTGGAATATTTTCCTTATCAGTGTACAATAACATGTCATACATCAACCTTATATTCTCTCCAATAAATCTGCCCTTCAAAAAACCTCTTTGACTCTCATATATAATGTTTGGAAGAACACTTTTCAATCGATTGGCAACACAAGCAGAAGCTATCTTATATGTGGTGCTCAACAAAGAGACGGGGCGCCAGTTTTTCACAAATCTTTTTGGCTTCCCTTCCTTGGGGATACATATTATGGTTCCCGTCGCTGGGTAGTTGGTAATTGGCCTTTAGCAAAACCTTCATTAATTGAACGTACAAGGAAAGTTCCAATATCTACAAAGAAAAACTTTAAAAATTCAACGGTAAACCACATCGGGCCCAGGGCTCTTAAAATTTTTCATCTGTTTCAGAGCAGTAGCTGCCTCTTCTAGTGTAATCAACCCCTCTAATGAGGAGCTCTCCTCCTCGGATAGTACTGGAGCATACGGAAGCTCTTCAGAAATATTCATATCAGTTACATCTCTAAAGCTGTATAATTGTTCATAAAAAAATTTTATCTGAAGGAGGATACTTTTTGCTTCAGAAATGACTGACACCATCCTCTTTTTCTAAAAAAAAAAAAAAAAAGGATAGATTTATCAAGAAAATTCAATGTTCAAGATTGCAAAAATATTTATTCACTTTTTCCCCTTGACTTAGCCAGTGAACTCCCGAGCGCATTGCCATTCCTTCAAGTCTGTAATTCGTGATTTCTTGCAATTCTGTTTTTAGGTTTTCTAAATGAGGAATAGTTTCTTCTTGTAAATTCTGTTCAATGTTTTTTTTTGTTTGTTTTGTTTCTAGGTCATGTTCTCTTTGAGTATCCATTGTTTTCTTATAAGTACTATAAGAGACTGTTTTGCCTCTTATTTCAAGCATTAATGTCTCAAAAAAGAGCTGATCTCCAACTTGAAAAGAGCGGTTTTCATTACTAATTTTATGCCTATTATCTAAGTTGTATACAGATAATGCATATTGTTTCTTGATATACGTTTATTGGATTTATAAATGTGTTCGGATTTTGTTTTCAATTTCTGATGTGCCCTTGGACATTGGCCGCTGATGGTCTGTGGAAGACCCAACGTTGAGCTCTTTTACAGCTTGTTAATGTTCTTACATTCAGAGCTGACGCAAGGAACTTTTGGCGTTTGGGGCTACTTGGAAGATGTAGGAATGGTTGACTTAGCACAGCTCAGTATAAAATCTGAAAGATTCCTGCCAGATCTTCATTAGCAGAATCTTGCCCTCTTCCAGATTATTAATAAATTTAGAAGCAAAGCAATCCTAATTTGCTTTGTTAAAATTGAGGCGATCTGATAAAAATTTACTTTCTGTATTTGTATACTGAAACAAAAAAGGAAAGTGGTCGTTACCATGTAGGTCGTCATCGATCTCCCAAACAACATCCGGAGACAACGAGAGTGACAAACACAAAGATCCAAACAAGACATGGCGCCATTAGCAGAGTGAAATTAAGTTAGGGATTTTTTTCATTTAAGACACAGAAATTTAGCTCTGAAAACACCTCCTCTACAAGCAGACTCCTTGGTGAAGATCTTTCACTTCCCCATACAGGAGAATGACCACTCGGATCGCTCAGTAACAAGAAGGGTTTAGGAAGCTGCTTCAAGAGTGAAATGAGGTCTGTTTGGTGACCCAGATATTTGGAGATAGCCACAAACAATAGATGTTATTGTTTTATGGACAGTAACCCGAGCTGTCACTGCGTGCTGCACAGTCTGCAGCGCAACTGGGCCATAGAGAACAGGGGGGTTATGGGGCCTCTGAAGAGTTTCTTACAGTGAAACTTGCACAGGCCTAGCTTCACTGCAAAAATCAAGCTGAAGTTTCTAGTAACTGGAATACATCCCCTGATATTCCATTGTATTATATTTTCCATTTTGGATGAGGACTTTATTTGTCCACATCAACATCCTCTTCATCATAGAGATCTTCAAAAGGATTCTACAGTTTGAGTTCTGCTTTTTTTAATCATTCGTGACAGAGGTAATTTCTTCTTCCCCAGAGGGGAGGAACCCAGTGACCCTTGTGGTATTGGTGGAGGCTTTCCTTTCCACTCCACCAAAGCCATTTTGTTGGGTGGCACTGTCTGGGGGCGAACCCATTGCTGGCATCCCGCACAGCTGCAAGCTTAGTGGATACACTGCAAGTGCCTCCTTTGATGGGTTTAAGGCCCCTGACAACAGCCGTTTTTCCTTGCAATGTTTATGGAGCCGGGAAATACTTTAGCGGCTCAAGGTCACATGGGCCTGTCTGTATACAGGCTTCAACCTGAGTTGCCCTAAGTGGGTTTTTTTCTGTTCCTGCACCAACTGTTTAGCTTCGAAGAACAAAATTTTTTTTTTCGGCTTGAACACGATCAATTTTGCTTTCTACTCGCCAAGCAGGGCAATTTGTTTTAAGTAGACGGTTGGTCACCATCACAGTTCACGCATTTAGCAGATTCACATCCGCCCTCATGAACTGCTTTGCTACAGGTGGCACACACCTGCTCTCCCGGGCATTGTTCCTTGACGTGACCAAAACATTGACACCCAAAGCACCTAAGTGGGGATGGTACATACAGGGCTATTTTCACTCTCAGGTATTTCATTTGCACGAACTCTGGAAGAGTCGGTTTTGCAAAGGTGAGGAAAAGAGTATTGGTCGTTTTTTTCTATGCACCTTTGTGGAAAGTTGCCCTCCTGACCTCTACAATACCCTGATCAGCCAACCAGCCTGTATCTCTCCCTCAGACAACCCAAACAACTCTCGGCATCGAATGACACCCTTTGAAGAGTTCATAGTTTTGTGAGGGGGCACAAGATTTGTTGACTTTAGTAAGTTGTCTGAGTGGACTTTTCGGTCAACCTTCACAAGCAGGAACCATCCCTCAGCCTCTTGACTGATTTCGGCTCTGTGCCTGCAAGACCTTTCAGCCCCTTTGCAACAGCGAAGGGACTCAGCTTGGTTATCAGTCGCTCGTCATTTGCTGACTGGATCACAAGCCAAGAAGGCAACACGCCTAATGTCTTCCGGACTCTCGTGTCCGAGTCTGGGTCCGTGTGCCTTGAAGGATCGAAGTCCAGTGTTCATCCATTTTTAATTTTGGTGGCTTTTTGTGTCCATGAAGGTTTTCAAATACTGGCAGAAATAAAAAGTCGCCCCAGCAGAGCTGCCGTACTGGGGAAGGGACAATGGATGGCCATGGTATGGCGTCCATCCGCTGGTACCGTCCCACATGAACACCAGACAGTGCACCTTCGCCACTGAATTGGGATCAGCCACTCAGCCCATCAACAGCTTGTTGTAGCTTGGGCTTCCCTACTGCTTACACTAGTGACCCAAGTATCAGAAAAAAAGAAATGTGGACAAGAAGATTTGAAGGGGGGGGGGGGGGGGGGGGATGAAGAGATAACAGACTCATTTAGTTGGGAATGATTCGGTGTGTCATATAGGGGAAGTACTTGGAATATCTTTATACTAGATTTATGTTAAAATTTCACCTCCAGCCTCTCGCTTACGGGTTATGGAAGCAGCAACGTTCCAGTTATAGTCATCGAAAGAAAGTTTTGTTTTTCTCGGGACTGTAACATACTCAATAGTGGTGCAGGGATAAGTTTCCCCAGGCGTGTACTCTTAAAAGTACGTTTAGCTCCGAAAGACAGATGTAGAGGTAAGTCCAAACATTCAATACTGATTGAACAACAAAGAACTGACACAAGTTCAGTGTACTTTCACACATCCACTTTACTTGTTTATACGTGAGTGACATATTCAAATCAATTTTACGATGTCTGTTCAGTGTGAATATTCTTCCCACTGTTTCATCATTAAGAGAGAAAGTTTTGGATGAAATTAGTTGGAGGCCACTTGGAATAACAGAACTTATCTGATGTCAGAGAGGATAGTTGATCTCTCTCTTTTTGCTGGTGACTGATCCAATTCTTTGTAGGCATGCTGCTCATATGCTGGGCTGCAGTGTTGGTCCACCTACCAGGCATGCCCAGGGTAGGTAGGAACCCAGGTTTCTAGAACAAACAGAACCTCGTCTTTAGTTAAGTACCTGAAAGTCTGGCTTGTCGAGTTCTCACACTTGCCCTCTGGCTTTCAGTAAAAGTGTGGGATCTCAACCAGCAAAGGATTAGACAGGCATGAATATATTTGCCATAATTAGCAATCTCCACGTTTGCTCAGTTTTTGAGTGGAGTTTAACAAAGGATAGGAGACAGTAATACAATGCTAAACAATTTTAGTCAAATAACTTCAATTTTTCTTATGAATTAAATTGCAGTAACTTGAAATACACTTAGTCCAAGTACACATGTAGTGTAGACTTAGAGTCACACACTAACAAGCATTCCAGCCATCACTAGTATTCATAAATCAACGTAACAGTTTTCACCTTGTACAGGCATACTACTTTTTCTAACCAGAATTTATCATTCAGTTATCATCTTAACAGATAGAATTGCATACTGGCAAAAGTGAGATAGTACACAAAGAACGGTGGTCAGATTGGTAACAAAGAATCTTAACTAAGCATGGTGATAGCT
>CM065722.1:81936757-81961757 GCA_033310375.1 Conus canariensis | reverse complement strand
GATATAGCTGATAACAGCATATAACACCAACCGGGAACCCACACGGCGCCGAGCCACCCACGAATACAGCTGAACTAGAGCCCCACCGAACACAGTAAACACATAAAACCACCAACAAACACAGCTGAAGCATAGAGTCACAATGCCCCCAAACCACGTCGAACCCAAGAAGAATACAGCTGAATCACATTTCTACGTGTACAGCAGCACCGATGAACCACTGACGAGTACAGTTGATTTTAAGATTTACGAGGCACCGTTAACCACGTTGAACCTCAAAAGAATACGGCTGAATCAAAATTTCGACACGTATAACAGCACCGACAAACCACTGACGAATACAGT
Organism: Conus canariensis; assembly: GCA_033310375.1. Taxonomy (NCBI): domain Eukaryota; kingdom Metazoa; phylum Mollusca; class Gastropoda; order Neogastropoda; family Conidae; genus Conus; species Conus canariensis. The sequence goes on along the minus strand of CM065722.1, from coordinate 81,961,412 downwards.
TGATTTTAAGATTGACGAGGCACCGCGAATCACGTTGAACCTCAAAAGAATACGGTTCAAATCAAAATTTCCACACGTATAACAGCACCACAGACGAACCACTGACATCACCCGATGGAAATAGCAACAAATGAATAAACAAAACAAACAACAACAACAACAACAACAAAAACAAAACAAAAAACAACAACAACAACAAAATCCAATGCCAAAAAATGACGTAATTTTTTTTTACATCATTGGTTACGTGATATCTGTACAAACTTTATGATGCTTTTTCTTTTAAGATCGGAGGAAGAAGAATTTCCAAAATATGTTTACATGCAAAAAGCACCTCAATATGGGTCTGAGCTGGTGCACACAAACAACAAGCCCTTATCCATAAATATCCACGCCTTATAGCTATTTACTTATTATATACAATCAACCTAACCAGGCTAGTCAATAATAGGTGTGCATGCCTTGGACTAAACAAAAATACATAGGACACATGGTGCTGCACACTGATGACTGGAAGCACCACACATAAGAACAGAAATGCAACCTACCCCTACCGACTGAGAGGTATAGAACGTTACAATACTAACATAGACACATAGAAAACTATTTCACCTCTAGGACACCAAGTCCAACTACAGATACAATCATTAACCAGAGATTGGCTTTAACCACCCTAACTGCAAACCGACTGTAGCAGAGAGGGGGGAACTAAATACCAACCACACGGATGAACAGAGATGCAACAACCCCTGCCGACTGAGAGGTATAGACGGTTGTAACACTAACATAGACACATAGAAAACATTTCACCTCTAGGACACAAAGTCCAACTACAGGTAAAAATCATTAACCAGAGACTGGCTTTAACCATCCTAACTGCAAACCGACTGTAACAGAGAGGGGAACTAAACATCAACTGACTCCTCTCTACCTAGCAAGCTAACACAAGTTAACAGACCACCGTTCACATACAATAATCAATCAACAAACACATTACAGATAGCAAAATACAAACCTAGCACGAAAGGCATGTAACAAACACAAACACAGGCCCAAATGAACAAAACTATGCATGTGAGTTTGTCCTAGTTGGCCAAAGCTTCACAGGCATACTGTCCTAATTAAACTCTCCCGTCCTTAAATGCACAGTGAAGAAAAACTAAAATGAACAAAAACTGCCGTGACAGCTACACATTTTCTTGTTGATTTAGTCATATCCCATCTGTGCTTCCGAGCTGAATCTTCAAGGTATTGTTTCTGTTATATGTTCCAGATTGAACTTGTCAGAATGTGAATAGCTTCACATGAAGAAAGAAGGATATCACAATTCAAAACATCAGATTTATTTCTTGCAGCTTCCTTTGCATAAATGTCAGCTAAGTCATTGCCACGTACACTGGAGTGCCTTGGAGCCCATGACAAAATTATATCGATACCCCGGGTTATGAACTCATGAATGAGAAATAAGATCTCACATACCAAGTCTGAACGACTAGATTTGGATTGACAATGTAGATCCGTAAGCGCCTGTTTTGTATCCGATGATATAAGTATGTGTATATGTATAACAGGCATGTCCAGTATAAAATCTAGTGCTTCCAAAATCGCAAATAACTCTGTTGTAAATAAGAACATCCTTTCGTAATATGGAATTTCTTTATAATGCTAAGCGCTGGTATTACAAAGGAAGCCCCAACATCGGAAGAATCTAAAACAGAACCATCCGTGAAAATGTGTAGATAGGAATCGTATTTCATATCTAGCAAGTCTTTGGCATAGGATAATAGTAACAGAGGAATATAGTTTACATTAAGATCTCCGTAAGTGTAAGTGATTTCAGCCTGCTCTGACAACCACGAAGGGTATGAACAACATGGAACCTCGGTAATACCATCAAGAGACAGGTTTCAGTTCTGAAACAATGGGGAAACATAATCACCGAGGGACATGTACACCAATTTGTTACGGATCTCTCTTGAAGTATACGTACTTCCATCCAGTTCAGTCATTACTGAATTTGGGATGGTTCTAGCTCCCACTGTAAAATTACAGGCGCAACTTAGTCTGTGTTTCATTTAAGGGTAACACACTAGCCTCCTTGTACGTCAAATAAATTGAAGCCCATCGGTAAGTCCTACAGCAATTTTAAAGGCTAACGAGTCAATACTGGTTAGTTTGTGTAAATCTGTCTGTCCAGCTGTATATAAAAAAAAACCTTCTTGGCCCTAGGACAGAATTGAACGAACTAGCCCTGAGGCGACATAGACGAGATTAGATCCCCAGTTAATCAGAGGCATAGCAGAAAGGACACGTAATAAACCATTTCCCCCTAGCCTTTTCTACAAGGTAATTAATACGTTTACTCAAAAAAAAGTTTATGGTGAAAGATTACACCGAAAAACTTAACTTGTTTGCTTGGGTATATTATATTTTTATCAACCCTTATAGAGACATCTTCTCTTGCCTTCAAACGCAATTGTTTTCTTTGCAAAGACAACAAAAACCGTTTCGCGAGCAGATAAACCGAACCCATTTGATTTCATGTAATGAAAAATATTGTCAACTAATTCCTGATACTGTTCAATGATTTTCTTTCTTTTGGTTTATTGTTTGGAAAAATTGCAGTTTACATTTCCCCACAGAGCAATATTATCTGCATACAGAGCTAATGTGGTACCTTTTGTATTAACCTGTTTAATATTGTGTAGCATTAGCGAGAAAAGTGTTGGAGCGAAAGTCCTAGAAGTTGATAAATAAAGCTCCATGTACATTGACTTGGATAGTTCTGTCCAATAAGAAAGCTTTTAGAAATTGAAAAAAAAAAACGACATCGTTTTCCTACTTCATGTGCTTTGTACAACAATGTAGAATGCTGTACTGAATCGTAGGCCCTGTGAACATCCAAAAACGTTGCAAGGGTCGAATCACGTTTGGCATGAGCTTTTTTCACATTTGAGGATAAGTGGACAATGTGGTCTGTGACTCCTCTACCTTTCTAAAACCAGCCTGGAGTAAAGGCAGGACTCCATTTTTTCAAAGAAATGTTCTCTTCTGTTTTTCATGATTCTTTCAAAACGTTCTCTAATGTGAGGTGTTAAAGAAATAGGTCGGAAACTAGAGGGAAGGGGTTTTAGATTTTCCTTGTGTAAGGATTGGGATGACAAAAGCTTTTTTTCAATCTGTTGGGAGCATTCCAGCATTCCAACAAATCTGAAAGAACTCCAAAAACTTTGATAACAGACTCTCAGGAAAATGCTTAATTATGTTATGGGAAATAGGATCTGAACCAGTGGATATCCTTGCTGGCTTTATACGCTTAAGTGCGAAACAGAGTTCATGCATTGTTAAATTTGTGATTATATAGAAAGTGTTACTTTCTATGTTAAGCTGTTCAACGTTTTGGTATTTATCCTCAAATTCCTTTCTGCGAATTTGTTCAGACTGAGATAAACACTCAGTCTGACTCATTGAAGCCAAAGTTTCTGCTAATAATTCAGCCTTTTTTTGTTAGTTCTATAAATTTTATCATTAACATGCAGAGCAGACTGAGGGAGATGGAATGTACCCTTGATTTTTTAAATTTCTTTCCACAATTTAAAAACGCTATGTGGATGTTTAAAACAAGTTAGAACAAGTCATGCTCAAATTACCATAATACTGTTTTTTGGCAAGAGCTATTGCTTTGTTACTGCAGTTGTTAGCAATTTTGTATTTACTGTGGAGTTCGTTTATTACTTGGGGTGGCTGTGAATGACGACTATTCATCCAGTTTTGAAATGCCTCTGTTTTCACTTTTACGGCTAACTCAACATGAGAAGTTCCACCAAGGGTTTGAGGCTCTCTTTGGGTGGTCTTTAAACTTAATGTTTGGAATGGCACAATCTGCTGCTCTCAGTATGAGATTTTGTAATTCTACATAATTGTTTTCAAGATCTTCTATTGATTCTATGTTATGATTAAAATTGAGCTTAAGAGAACCAGTAATTAGCGTTTGGGCAAAAAGGTTCCAGTTAGCTTTATCTTCATTGTATTTTGTATATTCGGGAGTATGCTCAGTTCTCTCTGGACACGCTAAGATCTGAACTTCAACTGGAAGATGGTCACTACCCAGTGGTAACTGAATGACATCCCAAGTGCAAAGTGGAAAAAGACCCGGAGATACTAAGGACAAATCAGTTGATGAGTTTTTCTGATCAGAACGATCAGCAATTCTGGTGATAGACCCGTCATTCAGTATCGTTAGGTTAGCATTTACTATAGTGTTAGCGAGATATTTATTATTGTTTGTGAAATTTTAGAGTCTTTGGACCATAGAGCATGATGGGAATTGAAATCACCTAGAATTATTCACTCTTTGTCTGAATCTAAATCAAGCAACCAGTCGGCTTCCTTCTTGGACACACCATCTGGGTAAAAACAGTTCACAACTTGTAAACTCTGGCCTTTACACACACACACACACACACACACAAACACAACACACACACACACGCACGCACGCACGCACGCACGCACGCACGCACGCACGCACGCACGCACGCACGCACACACACACACACACACACACACACAGTGATTTCAGAATACCAAGCCAACACTGCCATCACTGATCCAAACAAGTTGCTTTGCACTTCAACCATTCCCAGTACAACATCAGTCATGTCAGAATCAGCGCTTTGGCTATTGCAGTAACAACTTTGAGCGTTGCGTGCGGACTGGTCCATACATGCTACACCACACCCGCTAAGTTTTGAGACCACACATCACCTTGCCAGACCTGGAAAACTCCGCCCACTAGGCATCAGCATCCAAACGTAACAAGTGCCTACCCTCAGCAAGTGATTTTCCTCTCGATCACTCTTGTCAATAGCAGTTTGTGACACCTCTTCAGTGTCAAGAGCGAATACGAATACGAATACGAAGCGCATACCTTCCTTTTAATGGAGACCTGGCAACGTCCACATAGTTCACTGGCACTTGCAGCTCGTGCTCTGTGTCAAGTTGAAGGCATGGGGAATTTGCCATTTGTTTATTTGTTTGTCTTAATCTTTTGTCTTATGCTGATTTGCCGGTCCGCGCCACTTTTCATGTGTTGTTGCCGTGATGCTCAATGGGTCCTGACACAATCGTTACTTTGAAGTGCACGTACAGACCACGATAGTAATATAGTTGCCAAGCAGACCATGGTCACCATGCACCCCCCCCCCCCCCCCCTCCCCAGACTTAATCTAAGTGTATCCACGATGTACCTTAGGGAACACTGAACACGTTTCTGGTTGTTCCCAAGAAAATAACTCATTTGGACTATGAGTTATGGCCCTTGATTTAAGGGTACCCCCCCCCCCCCCCCTTGTATGCTGACCACAATCATCACATTTAGTTAAATGTAACTCATGTGAATGACCAGAAATTCACGTTTCTGTTACTTTGGTAACTAAATCAATGACTTGCCATCTTAACAAAAGCCCTTTTGTGTAGTCCAATACAGTATATCTTGGCTTCAGGGATGCGCCATCTACTGAAACCGTCATTTTCACAATACGGACTGTATGTCATCTGCGATACATTGAAAATGATAGAAAGCAGGGCTTTGGGGGGTTGTTTTCATACACAACAATGCCTTTGGGTCATTCGGGACCAATTAGGGCTTCTTAGTCCCGTCTTTTATAGGTACAAAATTAAATATATCTCCTATACCCCCTAAATGTGCGATTTCGACAAAAGAAACAACACAACACGATTTAAACAGAACAAAATTGTTGTTATTTGCAACAAGCATCGCTGTAAAAGAAAATGAATGTATTGTAGTGAAATACAAGAGTAATATGATACAATTTGCAGTTCTAGATGTTGTGATTAGTTTCAATAAATAACGAATTTTCGACATTTAATATGTACATGTATAATAATAACACTACTACTTGGAACTTGCATGCATTTGCATTTTAACCAAACAGAGTCGTGTGTGTGCGTGCGTGCGTGTGTGTGTGTGTGTGTGTGATTTGATTTTGATTGATTTAATTTAGAGTCTGTTCACAACGATGGTGATATTAGACTATTAAAAAAAAAAAAAAAAAAAAAAGAAAGAAAGAAAAAAAAATATATATATATATAAATAAATGTGTATGTATGTAAGTGCATTATATGAGTGTGTGTGTGGTGTGTGTGTGTAAGTGCGTGTGTACGTGTGCGTGTGCGTGCGTGCATGCCAGCGTGCGCACGCCCGTGTGTTTGTGTGTGTGTGTGTGTGTGTGAGAGAGAGAGAGAGTGAGAGAGAGAGAGAGAGAGAGAGAGAGTGCTTGTGTGTGTGTGTGTGTATGTGTGTGTGGTGTGTGTGTGTGTGTGTGTGTGTGTGTGTGTGTGTGTGTGTTGTGTATGTATGTCGCGCGCGCGCGCGCGCGGACACAAATACATGAAAGTTTGCCTATTAACGACCATAACAATAATTACAAACTGATAAATCAATTACAACAAATGAATAATAACAGAACTTGATATAGCCTTTGCTATATCAAGTTCTGTTATTATGTGTGTTCAAGTGTGTGTGTGTGTGTGTGTGTGTGTGTGTGTGTGTGTGTGGTGTGTGTGTGTGTGTGTGTGTGTGTGTGTGTGTGTGTGTGTGATACTGGTAATGTATACACATATTACATACAACTATTCAATATCATGTTAAAGTAAAACACCTCTCTGAGCAACAGATCTCTCTCGATCATGTTGCGTGGTGAGTTTGTCGTCTTTTTCCCCAAACGTTCAGACAGGGCATTGTACTACTACATCAACTGCAAAGACAAACTGCAGTAATATTAAATCATGACACACTGTACATGGCAGCAATCCATGCAGGACTGACGCTATGACGTGATGAAAACTGGGCCCTCACAATTAATCTGGCCGTTATTTTTGTGCGTGACATTAATGAGTAAATGTCTATAGTGTACACTAAACATATCATACTCTATCATACATGAACATACATGTACTGAGTCAAGATGTATGAGTCGTACTGGTATTTGAAGACTGGCATTGTGATCTATAAACTTGGCTTGCCTATTGTACTATTCTTCGGAATCTTTGGAAATTTTATGACAATTCGGATTCTATTTCGTCTTCCTGAATCCAGTTCGAACTTTTTATTCCTGGTTCTGGCCTGCTCTGATCAGTTATCGTTGATAGTGTGGCCCCTTCAGGATTGGCTCTTTTTTGCGTTTGATGTGCCGTACACATCAAGCCAGGGCTCTTTGCCATGTAAACTGTACGTGTTAACGGGAAACATGAGTGCTTGCTTGTCTGTATGGATACTTGTAACACTCACCATACAAAGAGCAGCAGCTGTACTGTGGCCACATCGTGTCAATGCTGTGTGGACGGAGAGAACGTCACGAGTTGTTGTTGGAATATTGATTGTCGTTATCACTCTGATGCATTGCCACGTTGTCTACGACATGATTTTGATGCAGTGCGTTGTGATTTCCATCATTCTAAGTGTTGTATACTTGCATCAGAGGCATACATATGGTTCGTTGAGATTATCTTGCCTTGGTTGGAGTTGATTGAATACTCGTTGCTGCCATCTGTACTACTGGTAGGCACCAACAGTGTTCTTATCTGGACTCTTGTCAGGTCTGCCAAGACAGGCAGCCGTCTTCCTGTACAACGCACCGCTCAGGATTCCAGACAACAGAAGGTGGTTTCATTGACTGGGACTTTGGTCACCGTATGCGCTTGCTTTTTTCTCCTGACCACACCAATAACAATATATGATATCACATATCCATATGTTAATCATCGTGACCTACTTCTTGCCAGAAAATATTTTCTCTTTGAAAGAATCAGCTACATTATGTGGTACTCTAATAGCGCTGTCAACTTTTATTTGTATTTTATGTCGGGTAACAAGTTCAAAACAGCGTTTTATGATATGATAATAGACTTTTGCAGCCTATTCTTGTGTGCAAAGAAAGTCAGTTAAAGGGTATAGCTCGCCAGTCACTAGGTATATAATTGTGAATGAAATAAAGAAGAAAGATGGGATGATAACCATTACAGAGATAAACCGAGCGCACCCTTCATTGTAAATGCTAAGGTCATAACCTAAATAGCGAGTCGAATTATCAGTGATTTATTCTCAGATGCCAGACTCATTGTTAGTTTGAACTCGTTGAAGGTTGTTGACAGTATTTATGAGGAATATATGTTTTTCTTAATTCTTCACACCGCGGACAATGTAAAACAATGTGACCTACGGTCTCCATCTGCGAATCACAAAATGGACGTGATATATCGTTTTCTGTTATATTTTTACGGAAGCGTAACTTATGCACGTTCAGCTGTGAGACAGCTAACCGTGACCTAATCAAACTGATTATAGCTCGCAAATGATTAAGTACACTCAAATAGGGAGATAAACCAATTCAATCTTGAACGTTCAATACAGCTGAAAACGATCACTTTTTGCCTGTATTGAGATCCTTGCGTCTTGTAATCATTAATAACACTGTTTACTTTAATGCTCTCCAAAATGCCTTCTCGTCCTCAACCTTTCTGGTTGTCCAAAACCTCTCCATATCCATACTTGTAGAAGAAGAAACAAATTGCTGATGCCCATGTGCTATTATGAAAATGCCATGGCATTCTATAGGACTTTTGAGGCAAACGATAAAATGGCATCCCCAAACTTCTTAACCAGAATTGGATACGTTTGAGAGGCAAGTGTGCATACAGTAAAAAAACAAAACGTCCTAACTCACCGTAAATCATCAAACTGGGAGCTCTTACACTAGCATTTGAAAATTACTTTAATAAGAACAAGTGCTTTTTTTCTACCATATCAAGATTTCCTATGATGCCCCAAACCTCGGCTCCATAACTAAGCGTAGGTTGGATCTGAGCATCAAATAGTTTAAAGAATATGACTGGCGATTTTCGTCCTAGTGACCAAAACAACTTTAAAATGTTAATGACCCCCTTTTTTTCGCTCGACTCGATAAATCGTTTACACGGTGAGTAAATGACAGCCTAATCGACATGATGACACCGAAATACGTATGCATATTAATAACTGATTATTTCCTCTGCCCATAATACCATTCCTCATGCTCACAACCATAGCCGCCATTTCTAAAGGTAACAATATTTGACTTCTCTAAATTCACGATAAAAAACAAACCTTTGATTGTGTCATGCAACACATTGTTGAATTTGCAAGCCTGTGACCGACACAGAAACTAGAATAGTATCATCGGCATTTTACAATGTTATAAATACTAGTTATAGCCTGGTACATTTTCCATCGAATACCCTTTTTCTTCAGGACGGCTCATGACTTCCAGTGAGCGACAGAATCAAAAGCTTCTCTAATATCTATAAAACCAACATACACTATTTGTGTAACAATAATTGTTTGCACACCATGACAAAATAACGCAAAAAACAACAACAACAACAAAAATCAACAGTGCTGTAATTTTTTTTTTCTTCTGAAGCCTGCTTGATAATCGTATATTACATTGTCATGGTCAATCCATTTTGATAATCTTTCATTTAATGTATGACTATATAGCTTACTGCAGACATTGAATAGCGAGATAACGCGATAATTAGCTTACTGCAGACATTGAATAGCGAGATAACGCGATAATTAACAGGTATGTGTCTATCACCTTTTTTTTGTTGTTGTAGAGAGGCTGCATAAAGGCTTCAGACCACTATAGCGGATAGGTTCCCGAGGTAAACATTACATTAAATAATGCAATTTAAAAAAGAGCAATTACGGTAATAGAATTCTTACAGACTTTGCCTATAATCCCATCAGAACCTGCTGTCTTGCCATTTTTCAAGAACGCACGGCAGCAAAAACGTCATTCTCTGTTATATCTGACTCCAGAAAATCTGTGTTCACATTCTGACTGTCATCATCGGTCCACTGGCCGTTATCATCCTCTTCATATTTCACTGTCCACAGTATTCGACACGTTGTCAGAATTTGACTGATGTACTTGGTAAACATATGTACACCACTGCTCTGTACTAATTTTATTTGCTACGCACTTTTGTTTTAGAAATACATTATTGCAGCTTGTTCCAGAATGCTGTCGAATTATTACGTTTTTGCATTCAAGGCATTCAGTGTCGAGGTATGATTATTTTTCTTTGTAATCCTCAGGAGCACTGTATATCTAGGGTTGACTGCCAGAACCCAGTATCTCCGTTAATATATATATATATATATATATATATATATATATATATATATATATATATATATATATATGAGATAGTGGGTTCTGGCAGTCAACCCTCGAAATTCCCTTCGTTTCCCATCATATGCAGTTCTTAAAACATCATCATCCACATGTCTGTAATACTGTCTCAGATCACGTCTAAAATCCTTTCTGCATTGACCACATTCTTTGTCGAACCATGGGTCTGATATTCCTTTCTCCTACTGTTATCGTTTTCTTCATACATAAACAAGTACTGAGCAACACATCGTTGAATATCTAAAGATCTTCATTACCGCTAGTGTTTATTAAAGAAGATGCTGTCTCTAAACTGCTTTTAGATGTGATATCTTCTTAACGTCTTCAAATTTGTTTTGGTCCCAGACATTTTTTAAGCTTAAAACTGCTCGCGTTTACGTTTGCTTCCTCATGAACATGAACCTGGGAGTTAAACTCAACTTCAACTACAAATCGTCAATAAACAATTACCAAAATCATTTGTCACCTTATCTTTTGAAGTACGGCTTATTTTCCGTTCGCCATCATCTTTCAATGGTACACCTTCACTCAGACCATCATTCCCTTCTTTCCCATTCAACCCACGCCCCTCTCCCCCCCCCTCCCTGTGCGTGCATTAAAATAACTAAGCAATAGAAAAGGCACATTTTCAAAAGATTCAAACAAATCCATTATGCATTTTTCTACAATTGCAATACCATCAGATAAATCCGTGTTTCAGTAATAGTCAGAAGAGCCAGGAGGTACATATGTACCGACTAGCGTCGCTGGTGTGTCTGTGCCAAAAATATATTTGGACATTTTCAACACAATTATATTATCGTATTCAGTCTTCACCTGTTCAACGTACTGTGAAAATTGTTTCTTGCCAAGGAGCGCTAAACCTCCCGACAGTTTTGCTCTGATGCCATCGGACAGTTTGATACCTGGTACAGTAAAAGTGTCATAGTCTGGAAATAAGTGATCTGGAAAACGTGTGGAAAAAGTTGCAAGTAAACAAAAACCAAAGTCTTCATATAAGAACGTATTTCATGATCAAACACGCGGGAAAGACCTTCAACATTATAAATTACGAACTTGATGTTTTTCGTGACATGGGTTTCGGCCTTGTCCCTATAAGCTGGCTGGACATTTCCACTTGGCACTTCATGAATGGTGGTTCGCCGTTTGGAGGCAGAGTTGGTGCTGGAGGCCCTTCTTGGTCGGATTGCAGGCTGTGAAGCTTTGCCCGTAGAACTGCGTCTCTCACACTTCTTTGTGGTTTTGTCATCATTCCTCTGTTCCGTGTTTGATCGCACTGTATGCGGTTTTGTGGGTTTGCCGAGTCAACCTTATTGTTTGGTTTATTTACAATCGTTTTTGTGTCCTTGGCCGTCAGCGGTGCCGTCGATTTGTCATCGTCTGGGTTATGTGTTATATCTTGAAGTTCAAATTCAGATCTGTGTATGTCAGTGGAGTTGGCGATCAGATTATGTGTGAATTCATTGATTCCCTCACTGTCAGCAGTCTCTGACTTTGTGTGAAGGTCAACGGTGTTCAGTCCCTCCCTGTCATGTTGTGTACACTGTTGGTACTTTGTTACACACATACACTGTCATCTGTAAGATTTCCGATTATCCCTCTCTTTGTTAAGTTCATTTCTTCACTGTCATTTCGTAGATCTTTCGTACTGTCTTCAACACGATTCAGATCACTCATCACCCCAGGGTTTAGAATGCCATCATTCTAAACTTTCTCTGTACCGACTTCAGCAAAATTTGAGTTCTTTCTTGTCACACTGTCCATGTCGGCATTGTTCTGTTCTTTCTCAACGCTGATTTCAACATGACCTGAGTCCCTCCGTGTCTCACTGCATATAATGTCGTTTTTTGTATTGTCTTTATGCTATTTCCAAGTCTACATTTATCTGCGTATGTATCACCGTTTGTGTCGTGCACTACGTGGTCAGTGTGCTCACATCGGTCCATCATGTCATACTTTGTCGTTTCCCGAGTTTTAACAGTGTGACATGTGTTGTTCATGTTCTGCTGCACATTACTATTAGACGTCCGTGTTGTCTTCAAAGGCGGAAAATGATACATAGAACTTGGGTAGGGGTATGGCTGGAAGTTTCATTGCCAGTTTGGAAAACCATGACCTCATCACACTGTCTCATATCCGTACTCGCTGTCTCTGTCGACAAAGGATGCGTGGTTTTCAATGCAGGTGTCATCACAGTGTAAGCGTCTGTCATTACCATTCCTCCAGAAGTAGCGGAAGTCGTTGTTGCTGTCGCCAACGTCATTGCTGCGTCTGTAAATGCTGTAGTTGTTGCCAGCATAGCTGCTGTTCCTGTAGCGGGTGTCGTGGCTCACCAGGCCTCGTCTCCATGGCGGGCGTGGGTAGCGCTGTTGGTTCTGCTCTCCTTCATGGAGTCGGCATTTTCATGCCGATTTATTGAGTCGGGAATTTTCCATAATATTGAGCATTAATGAAGTGAAGCTGTCAAGTAAAGGCATTCTTTAGGAAACATTTCCCTTCTGATCCCTATTGAGCCAATGGTCAAGGTACCACACCAGCGTGCATACAAGATCTGTTTTACCTTTTATTCCACTGTTTTCGGGTTTTTTTCTTCTTTTTCTTCCCATAATTCATTTCCTTTCCCTTTAGCCCTGACTTTGCGACAAGGTGTGCGAGTTTTGGTAGCTTATTGTCTGACCGTCACAGAGTTAATGACGATACCAGAGAATCTCTGTCAGCCCGTGGTCAGCGCACTGTCGTCGTGTCATGCAGCCAACAGTGGCCTGCCACGGATCAAACAGACAGGCCAACATCAACCAGTCAGTCAGTCATTTACCAACCCACCTCTGACGGTTTGGGGATGATGTAGCAATGCTAATGGCACAGGCTGAGCTTTATACAGCTCTGATTGTAAAGAACATCTAGTTCTATTTATTCCACAATTTAGATTTCCCCAGTAACGAGGCAGCTTCTGACCAGTTGCAGCTGTGGCAACATCATCATGAAACTTCACACACGTGCGCGCGCAAACATACAAACATGCTCGCGCATGCGCGCACGAACGCACACAGTCAAACACACACACACACACACACACAACACACACACACACACACACACACCACACAGAGTAGAGTGGCTCCTGCTCAAACGGTCACGGAAACGAAGTAGGGTGTGTTGTGTGGTGTGCGTGCGTGCGTGCGTGCGTGCGTGCATGCGTGCGTGCGTGCGTGCGTGTGTGTGTGTGTGTGTGTGTGTGTGTGTGTGTGTGTGTGTGTGTGTGTGCAAAAGTCTGATTTAATCATAAAAAATAAGAGACACAACCAAACAAAGGAACAAAAAAGTCACTTTCTGAGCAGTCACCTGATACATAGTTGCTATGCTGTAATCATGGAGGGGATGCAGATTCACAATCAACCAGCAGAATACCTGCGTTATGTCAGACAACTTACCATAATCCTTTCACTTGAGTGGTTCCTCTGTATTTCACCCCTCCCCTTTCTCTCTTTTCCCATGGAATCAACGTCACTGTCTGGACAGGTCCTGTGTGTCAGGCATTGTTCTATCAGCTGATGGTGATGACACCCTGTGGGCTGCAGGCCATACAGTTTACCAGCAGGCCCTGTGTGCCAGGCATTGTTCTGTCAGCTGATGGTGATGGTGATGCAGGCCATACAGTTTACCAGCAGGTCCTGTGTTAAGGCCGTTCCCCTCCCTGCCCACAGGGGAGAATCCACACAGAAACTCTGAGCTGTCCTCCACCTGCATCCCCACCCATCCCAATCCTCTTTCCTCCTCCCCATCCACTGTGACCTTTCCGAACACAGAGTCCTACCAAGATAGTTGCTACGCTGTAATCATGGAGAGGATGCTGGTTCACAATCAACCAGGACGTTGGAAGGGACATATGGATCTACTGAAGGCAGCAGAGGGATGGAGATGGGGAGAGGATTGGGGTGGGGGTGGTGGTGGTGGTGGTGGTGGGGAATGCAAGAATCCTGTGGAGCACTTTCCTCCACCATTGCCCTTCAGTGGCAGTGCTGGTATGTTGTATTTACTGGGTATGTAAACATCATCAACTAAATTGAATGTTTCCCACTCTCCATCCTTCTCTCTCTCTCTCTCTCTCTCTCTCTCTCTCTCTCTCTCTCTCTCTCTCTCTCTCTCTCGCTCGCTCGCTCGCTCGCTCTCTGCTTTCTCTCTGTCTCTGTCTGCCTGCCTGTCTGTCTCTCAGTGTGTATGTGTGTGTGTGTGTGTGTGTGTGTGTGTGTGTGTGTGTGTGCGTGCGTGCGTGCGTGCGTGCGTGTGTGCGTGGTGTGTGTGTGTGTGTGTGTGTGCAGGGGTGGTGGTGGAGAGAACCCATGCACAACCACAGCCATATCACTCTTTCACACTGTTAGCATCCCACATATTTCCTATCTCAGGGCCACTCACTAAATTAAACACAGCCCTGTTACTAAGACGTCGCTGATGCTCAGAATAGATTCAATAGGCTGACAAACCCACCTACAAAGTACTCCCTTCCCTGCCCACAGTTTATCCACGCCCCTCCACCCAAGACAATCAGTCTGTCAACAAAAATGAGTCTGTTACAAATCTGATTAAGACCACGCCCTTTGCAATGAAGGCTGGTCTTCGTTTATCGGAGCTACTTCTGAATAGTTACGTCAGACCAGGTTTCTGTAATCATGCCCTCTCTGTAGATTAGTGAAGTCAAGCTCTCTTACGATCACGCAATTAAATCAAAGTGTGACGTGTCTTTCCATTACAACTGTAATGGCTGATTGGGAGAATCACACCGGGAGAGGGAGTGGGAGGGGGGGGGGGGGGGGGGGTATTTTACACTTCACTCGTTACCATAGGAACAATACGTAATGATGACCTGTGCAAAAGGTAGTGGTCAAAATTTCTGTCGTCGTTTTGCGTTTTCGCCTTCAAACGGGAGGATTCTAAACCTGCTCGATACTTGTCGTACTTACACGGTCTGCTCGATGTTTTCGTCGCATCAGTCAGGTAGTTGTAGCCCGCTCTAATCGATACTTCCTTCAGCTAATGTGTGCCAAGTACTAAACCATCCAACTGCGACAGTTAATGGCATTTAGTGACAATGAACAACGACACGCATACAAACACTTGCATGCATGCTCTCTCTCTCTCTCTCTCTCTCTCTCTCTGCACGAGCAAAGCGGGTAGGGCAGGCAGCCTACTTTGTCCGGGGGAAGATGGTGGTTGGCCCCAGGAGAGCTGACCCACGCACTTACGCCGAGGTGACGGCTGGACGGGAAACGACGACGACCCGGGGACCAAGGGGAATGGACACGGTGGCAGTGCAGTCGGTGAGGGACTCCTCCCTGACGGCAACGGCGGCGACAGAGGTGGCGCCGACAACATCGGGGTCAGGGGATACGGCCGGTATGAGAGATGATGAGGGGTTTCCTGACCAAGGGACTGGGGATCACGTTGGTGACGTGCCGTGTCGTCAGGAGGATTCCGCACGTGACCGTGGGCAGCCAACCAGTTGGCGACACACACACACGGGCGACAGACTGGGTCCACTACACAGCGTGTTGTGAATGGGGGTGGGAACAGGGGAGGTGGGGTCGGTCCTCGGAATGCTACTGGTGGGGGTGGAAATGGGAGAGGTGGGGGTAACACCCGACTGGCACGTGAAACTGTGACTGAACGAAGAGAGTCACGGGGTGGAAAATCACAGGGAAACATGCAAACCTTTCTCAGTGGTGGTGGCGGTGTAAAACACAGCCAGCGCAGACTACGGTCCGACTCCAGCCAGAAATAGGACAGAGCGCGGCCACAGGCACAAGAAATAAAATTCCTGAACTACAATGTAGAAAACTTGTTCTCAAAAATGAATGATGTGTCCTTTGTACAATATATAGATAAGTTTGATGTTGTTTGTTTAACGGAAACCTTTGTTAGTGAAAATTTTGACTTTAGTTATATCTTCCCTCAGTTCCTAAATTATAGTGCTCCAGCCAAAAAAACTGTCAAATCAAGGTCGAAATTCAGGTGGAGTGTTATTACTTATTAATAATAAATATGAAAAATATGTAGAAAGGATAAGAGTGGATTGTTCTAATGTTGTTATGATAAAAATGAGTAAAGAATTGTTAGGAATTGATAAAGATTTGATTTTAACAGCATGTTACGTTCCACCTGAGGGTACCCTGCATACATGAACTCAAACTTAAAGGATGGGATTGCGATGTTAGAGGAAGAGTTACTTGGACATTCTGAGACAGAGAGAGAAAATGTGTATATGATGATTTGTGGTGATTTAAATGCTAGAACTGGGCGTGAGCAGTGAAGAATGGAGAGAATGGAAAATTATTTGTTTGGTTTTCATGGTCATGATGATGATGATGGTGGTGATTGTGATGACGCACCTGAACGTCGGTCAAAAGACTGTGTCATTAACAATTTTGGAAAGTCTTTGTTAGACTTATGTTTTCT
Source organism: Conus canariensis (assembly GCA_033310375.1). Taxonomy (NCBI): domain Eukaryota; kingdom Metazoa; phylum Mollusca; class Gastropoda; order Neogastropoda; family Conidae; genus Conus; species Conus canariensis. Next base: position 81,944,703 of record CM065722.1, on the reverse strand, counting down.
TTTTTCTTTAGAAATTATGAATGGATCATGTAAGAATGATTTTGACGGAAAATTTACTTTTGTGGCACCACAAGGTGATAGTGTCATCGATTATTTTATTGTTTCGGAAGGTTTATCATCATTTTGTGATTTGTTTGTTAATAATTGTTTGTTTTCATGGTATTTGCCTGTTGAGCTTACATGGCTACCCAATCAAAAATGTGTGATGGAACAACCAGAGAAACCGATTATTACAACAGAAGAAAAAATAATATGGTCAGATAATTTTGTAGATTCATTCAAAAATGAAATAAATTCTGAAAACTTTAAAGCACTTATTAATAAGGCCTATGCAGAAGTAAGTAACGATGTAGATAGCTCATTAGAAATATTCACAAATGCATTGTACGCCGCTGGTGGCTGTTTCATCAGAACATTGGGTCGTAGGAGAACAAAAGATAATGCGTGGTTTGATAAAGAATGTAAAGCACAAAGAACAATAGTGGAACGGTTACTGAAGAGTTTTCAAAGAGCAAGATCTAAAGAATATAGAAAGCATCAGAAGGATTTATATGTGAAAGAAAGGAAAAATACACAGATCTTAAAAGAGATAAAAAGAGAGTGCATGATGAATTCAGACTCGAAAAACTGAAACAATCTAGCAAAGATCCAAAGCTATTCTGGAAAACGGTAAGAGAAACCAATAGAAAATCAGTGATATATAATGATATTAACATCAAACAATGGAGAGATCACTTTTTAAATGTCTTTAACGACCTGGACAATATTGATAGATATGATGGTACTTATTTTGAAGATGAGGATCAAGAAGAAGCACAAGAATTTTTTGATGAACACATAACCAAAGAGGAAATAAAAAAGAGTTTAAAAAACTTAAAGAATGGTAAAAGTGCTGGACCAGATAGGATAATTAGTGAAATGATAAAATGTGCAAGTGACAGTATTATAGACTATCTTCAGATGTTGTTTAATAGGCTTTATGATACTGGTGCTTTCCCAAAAGAATGGTGTAAATCTATAATAGTCCCAATATTTAAAAAAGGAGATGCACACAACCCTGATAACTACCGAGGTGTAGCCCTAACTAGCGCAGTGAGTAAAGTTTACACCCACATTTTAAACAGGAGACTGACCGCATGGGCTGAACGGGAGAAAAAAAAATCATAGAAGAACAGACAGGATTCAGGAAAGATGATAGCACCATCCACCACATGTTTACGCTATATGCTATGGTACAATCTTATTTATTGACAAATAAGAAACTATATGTAGCCTTCATCGATTTCCGGAAAGCATTCGACTCTGTGAATAGAAATATATTATGGGATGTGTTAAGAAAAGCAGGTTTCAAGGTAAATTATTTTGGTCACTGAAGGGGGCTTATAATTCAGTACTGGCCTGTGTTAGGGAAAAGGGTTTATATTCAGATTATTTTGGATGCCCTCAAGGTGTAAAACAAGGATGTTTATTGAGCCCACAAATGTTTTCTTTCTTTATAAATGAATTGGCTCTAGAAATTAATAGCAAGGGAAGGCACGGGATCCAGTTAATACCAGGTATGACAGAAGTTTTTCTGTTGCTATTTGCAGATGATGTGATTCTTGTTTCAGATACGCCAGTTGGACTGCAGAATCTATTAAATGCGCTAAACGGAGAGGCGGATAGACTAAAATTAACGGTTAATATGGATAAGACAAAGATAATGGTTTTTAGAAAGGGAGGGTATTTGGCTAGACATGAAAAATGGTGGCATGGTGATTTAGAAGTTAACGTTGCAAATAACTACAAATACTTAGGTCTAATTTTCACAACTAAACTAAGTATGAGTAAGGCATGGATGGAAATGTATAGAAAAGGAAGGAAAGGAGTTATTGAGATTTTAAGATCTTTAAGGAAGTTGAAATGTATTGAACCTACTATATTTCGGAAACTTTTTGATTCACAAGTGGAACCTATGATAACATATGGAGGAGAAATATGGGGTTTATTGGAAAATGACCTTATGGAAAAGGTGCACACACTGGCGATTAAACGTTTTCTAAACATCCCTTTACACAGTTCTAATAAAATGGCATATGGAGAAACGGGCAGATACCCCTTGCAAATACGTTCCAAAACTAAGCGTGTCAGGTATTGGCTACGTCTTGTAAAACTTCCACAAAGCAGAATTAATAAACAAGCATATTATATGTTATTAAGACAACATGAAAATAGAAGACAAAACTGGGTTTCTGGAGTAAAAAATCTCCTTTTCGAAACTGGATTTGGTTTTGTATGGAATAACCAGGGTGTTGAGAACGACAAACTTTTTATCCTAGAATTTAAAGAGCGTTTGATATCCTCCTACCAACAGATCTGGCACTCTGAATTAGAAAATAGTGAGAAATACTCTTGGTTCTTGCGCTTTAATAGTGACTTAGAGCCAGAAAAGTATTTATCGGTTGTAATGCGAAAATGGCATAGGGATTCATTAGCACGCTTTCGAACAAGGACCCTTGGTCTATATGCTAGAGAAAGATGGTATGGTATATTTAGTAATGAACCTAATTGTATCTGCCCAATTTGTAAAAAAAAAAATAATATAGAAGATGAATTTCACTTTTTCTTTCAGTGTGAGGTGTATGAAAAGGTACGGGGAAAATGCGATGTCTTTAAATCAGTATTAGCAGAAGAACGTGACTTAGTCACTCTGCTACAGAGTGATAGTGAAAACAACTTAAAATCTATTGCTAAATTTATTGCAGAAGCAAATATTCTTCGAAAAAGGAAGCTTTTCAATACTTAAGTAGAATTTATGCTCTTTCTTATTAAGTCCTATTGTCCTCTCAACTGATTAACTAGGCCTGTTGGTCGCTTGCTATTTATGATGTTTACTAATTTCTATTTGCTTTCTGATTCTCTTTAATTTTGATTTTTCTTAATTTTGTTCAAACAGTGTTCCCCATGTCAAATAGCAGGTTTTGCTGATGACATTAAACTGTATTCATTGTCATTGTCTCTCTGTCTCTGTCTCTCTCTCTCTCTCTCTCTCTCCACACACACACACACACACAGATGGAGAGAGAGAGAGAGAGAGACAGACAGATATTCCGATGGTTTATCCATTAATAGGCTTTGGCCGCTAATGAAGGGGTGTGTGAATAACACACAACAGTGACAGGCAGCAGAACGAAAAAAGAACAATTCAAGACGAGTAACAGACACAGAACATATCATAAAGATTGATATTAGCATTGATCATTCTCATGAAACAGCTAATTCTCTGAGCTTAAGTACCTTACATAGAAACAAGCAGACTTAAAAAAAAACAACTTCTTTACTGAAAAGTTATACACTAAAATACTTTTCCGATCAGAGAGAGAGAGAGAGAGAGAGAGAGAGACCCATGTACTTAACGTATACCTTTTGTGCGCCTATAGCCCTACACTCGCTTCCCAGGGCGTATACTGTGTATATATATATATATATATATATATATATATATATATATATATATTATATAATGCTGAACAATAAAGTAGTGGGGGAAAACAAGTGCAGGCTAACAATTCTTCAGTCGTTATAATAATGACTTGGCAAAGATTTAAACTTTTAGGAATTAAAAAAAAAAAGGTTGATGATGAAGAGAATGGGGAATGTATTATAAATATGAGAAACCCTTCACTAGCTGCCTGAGAGAACCATCGTAATCCCTCTCAAATGCACATCTATTTGTATTGCCTGCTCCTAGGCCTTTCGTCCGCTGGATCGGACTCATCAGGGAGACACGGCTGGCTTTGTCTGTGCTCTTGGTGTCAAATAGAGACACACCACAGTCCATAATTCTGTGGTGTTCTCACCACCAAGGGTTCAAAAAAGAATCCAACAGCACCCTCAAAGCAGCCAGCAAAGGGTAGTAAATGGAACAAAACGAAAGTGTGGAGAGGAAAAAAGTTGCTGAAAAACTAAAAGCATTATTCAAACAGTATAAAATATAGGGGACAATCTTTGAGCCTATGCTTGAGGATCCATTCAAGGATGCAAGGGAGATCAAAGGATATGGAACAGTCTGAGTGGTCAGCTCTGCTGTTCAATAACCCAAGCATTGTGAGTGGCTAAGAATTGTACAGAACAACCTTTACTTGGATCTCCTAAGAGATGCAGTCTCCCACAGATTGACCAAACAATATAATGCTGAACAATTAAGTAGTGGGGGAAAACAAGTGCAGGCTAACAATTCTTCAGTCGTATAATATATATATATATATATATATATATATATATATATATATATATATATATATATATATAGTAAAAGTAAAGAAATCCACATGTCCGTGCCTGTTTCTTTCACTTTATTTCCTTTTCAAATTTTCGGCTTTTCAGCCTTCATCAGGAATCCCTGTGCACAGGTCAGCTCTGTCAAAACATATCACTGACATATCACTAAGTCAGTGATATGTTTTGACAGAGCTGACCTGTACACAGTGATTCCTGATGAAGGCTGAAAAGCCGAAAATTTGAAAAGGAAATGAAGTGGAAGAAACAGGCACGGGCATGTGGATTTCTTTACTTTTACTTGTTATCATTATATTCCTACATGGAACTATCCTTGCCCCTTCTACTGCTAGGTGCGGAGTCAGACTTATAGCAGGGTTTTCTGAAATATATATATATATATAATATATATATATATAAATGCTGAACATTTAATTAGTGCGGAAAAACAAGTGCAGGTTAACAATTCTTCCATCATTATAGTAATGACTTGGCAAAGATTCGAAATATTAAAAAAACAATAAAAATGAAGAAAATGTATATTATGAAAACGAAAACCCTTCAGTAGCTGCATGAGGGAACCACCGCAATCCTTCTCGAAGGCAGATCTATATGTATCGCCTGCTCCTAGGCCTTTCGTCCTCTGGATCGGACTCATCAGGGAGACACGGCTGATAGTGTCTGTGCTCTTGGCGTGAAATAGAGACATACCACAGTCCATAACTCTGTGGTGTTTTCACTACCAAGGGTTAAAAAAAAGGAGTCCAACAGCACCCCCAAAGAAGCCAGTGAAAGGTAGTGGAATAAAACAAAACGAAAGTGTGGAGAGGAAAAAAGTTGCTGAAAAACTAAAAATATTATCTATCTATCTATGTATCTATGTATCTATCTATCTATCTATCTATCTATCTATCTCTATCTCTCTCTCTCTCTCTCTCTCTCTCTATATATATATATATATATATATAATGCTGAACAAATACGTAGAGGGGGCGAAACAAGCGTAGGTTAACAATTCTTCCATCATTATAGTAATGACTTGGCAAAGATTTAAAAAAATAATAATAATGATGTACATTATAAAAATGAAAACCCTTCACTAGCTGCATGAGGAAACCATCGCAACCCCCCTCGAAGGCAGATCTATATGTATCGCCTGCTCATATATATATATATATATATATATATATATATATATATACAATAAACTAATAAATTCCAAGGATAAATACCGAGCACCATTCCAGCAACTTACAGAGCAGCTTGGTGTTGCAATGACTGCAAGAAATATTGAATTATAAACAAGCTTGCTCTTATGTCTTAGATTGAAGAAATAGGGGGAAATAAGCATTCATATCTGCAGTGGTAGATCATTCTGCCTAACTAACAGTATGTGCTTGAGTGGGTGAATGGGAAAAATAAAATAAATGCTTCTCAAAATGAGCCTTCAGCAAGCTTATAGTCTCCAATGGGGAGGAAAGCCACTAACATATAACTCCTGGTCAGATACCGATATTTCGAAACCTGATTGTTTCTCCTCAGTGACCGCGGAAAGTGGTAATTTGACTCCTCTGCCTTTTCGGTTTTAAGAAGAATGCTATCCCAGAAAAGGCTGGTGTGCTATACCGTAGTATGTTTGTTGAGTTTTCAAAAAACCAACCAAAGGTACCACCTAAGAAGCAAAAGAAAATCATGAAAGAGCAAAACAAGCTACATTTTCTTGTGAAAAGTAGAAAATATAAAAAAATAACCTCTTAAGACACAAGTGCTGAGGGCCAGTTCTTGGAATGAATCCGCAAGGGACAAAATTACAATAAACTAATAAATTCCAAGGATAAATACCGAGCACCATTCCAGCAACTTACAGAGCAGCTTGGTGTTGCAATGACTGCAAGAAATATTGAATTTATAATTCAATATTTCTTGCAGTCATTGCAACACCAAGCTGCTCTGTAAGTTGCTGGAATGGTGCTCGGTATTTATCCTTGGAATTTATTAGTTTATTGTAATTTTGTCCCTTGCGGATTCATTCCAAGAACTGGCCCTCAGCACTTGTGTCTTAAGAGGTTATTTTTTTATATTTTCTACTTTTCACAAGAAAATGTAGCTTGTTTTGCCTCTGCTTCTTTCTTTTGCTTCTTAGGGGTACCTTGGTTGTTTTTGAAAAATACAACAACACAAAACTCGGTTTATTCACACCAGCCTTTCGAATAAGCATTCTTCTAAAACCGAAAAGGAGAGGAGTCAAATTACCACTTTCGGCGGGTCCTGAGAAAACAAATCAGTTTCGAAATATCTAGTATCTGTACCATGATAGTTATATGTTTGGCTTTCCTCCCCATTGGAGACTATAAGCTTGCTTAAGGCTCATTTGAGAAGCATAGTTAAATATTTTCCCCATTATCAACTCAAAGACATACTGTTAGTTAGGAGAATGACTCACCACTGCAGTATGAACCTATCGCCCCCTATTCTTCAATCAAGACTATAGAGCAGCTTTGTTTATAATTCAATATATATATATATATATATATATATATATATATATAATATATAGTGTGGGGTTTGGGTGGTGTGGTTGTGTGTTGATACGCGTGTAGGCCGGATTCACACACACACACACCACACACACACACACACACAACAAACAACATAGGAATTGAATGTATTCCCATAGTTATCTGGTATGTCTGCAACATATTCTGCCATTTGTCCAACTTGAAGACACCCGTACAGAGTTCTAATGTTGTCTGCATTGTATCAACAGTTAAAAAGAACGTGCGTGTAGACAGAGCGAGATAATCAAACAGGTTTCTGCGCTATAACCCCTCGCAAAGGAGTGAAACTAATATGGCGGTGGGAGTAGGTTGAGACAAGCTTACACACAACAAAAAAAAGCTGAGGTGAACAACAAACGAAATGCTGTAGGGTAATCGGAATCATAAAACAAAGATGAAATAAACAAGATAAGATAAAATGAGATGAAATAAAACGAAAATAAAATTACTACACCCCACCCCCACCCCAATTCCAATAGTCGGGTAGATTTGGTCATGACGGCTTAGCACTTTGGGAATGAGCGGCGTGGGGTAATGCTACACACTAACGACAAGACAACAAACAAACAAACAAGAGGGAATGACAACGAAAAGTGAACAACTACGGTCAAACCCGTGAGGGAGAGAGGGCAGCAGGGGAGATTGCTCAAACGCAAATTAGCGGACAGCTCCGAGTATTCAACGTATCAGACAAGAAGAGGTGGTGGGGTGGGGAGGGAGGTATCAATATACATCAATTTTATAAGTCTTTTATCTGTTCAGCAATTGGCTATAAGCCAGCAGTCCACCTGCAGGAGAAAAGTAAACCCCGTGAAGGTTGATTACTGATAAGGGGACACATTGGTACCAGAAACACATGGAAAATGCCCCCCCCCCCCCCCCCCCCCCTTCCTTTCAACCACAACAAAAAAGAAACCTCCCAGTTGTATGAGCAGCTGTTCACATTTTGGTCTGGCACACTTAGAGAACCTACCCCACCACCACCCCCATTTCCCCAACCCTCCCGTCCACACACACACACACACACACACACACACACACACACACACACACACACACACACACATACACACGCGCGCGCGTGCGCGCGCACGCATGCACGCACGCAAGCACACACACTTTTTTAAAATC
>CM065722.1:81929257-81931757 GCA_033310375.1 Conus canariensis | reverse complement strand
TCGTGAATTTGATTTCGTGTGCTTGACTGAGACTTTTGTTGGAACATATGATTTCTGTAATATGTTTCAAGATCATGCAAAATATGATGCTCCTGCAACGAAATTATCTTCGCATGGAAGAAATTCAGGTGGAGTTTTGGTGCTGGTAAAAGATTGCTTTTCTCAGTTTGTTATGCAAGTTAGAGTAAAGTGCGATAATTTGATTGTTTTGAAATTGGATAAATGTTTATTTGATATGGAAAAAGATGTTTTATTCATTGCTGGTTATGTCCCCCCTGAAAGTAGTCCTTATTATAATAACTGTGAAATGAAAAATGGCATTCTCATTTTTGAAGAACACCTGTCAGACTTGCTCGAAAAGGAAGATATGTATGTTATTTTTTGTGGCGATCTTAATTCTAGGACAGGATATGAACAACCGAAAATTGAAAATATGATTGATTATTTACACCCTAATGAAAACCTGGATTATGATGAAGAAGAAAAGTTCCTACGATGTTCTAAAGATAAAACTCTTAATGAATTTGGTAAATCACTGTTGGACTTTTGTTTCATGTCTGGTTTAATAATATTAAATGGTTGCTGTCAAGGGGATTCACATGGCGATTTTACATATATTTCACCGCACGGAAGCAGTACCATTGATTATTTTATTGTGTCTGAGGAACTACATGGTTACTGTGACATGCTTATTAATGAACAATTGTATTCTTGGCACTTGCCTGTTGAAATGCGATGGGAGAAAGGAGAGAGTGTTGTGGAAAGAGAGACAACAGTGCGTGGCGAGGAAAAAGTTGTGTGGTGTGAGGAAAATGCACAGATATATAGAGAGGAACTGGAATCTAATACGTTTAAAGAGAGCATGGAATGAGCAAACAATCTTTTGGATTTTGATGTAAATGAATGTGTTAATCTTTTTTCGAATGCGTTATATGGAGCTGCTGCGTGTATGGTTCGTGTGGTTGGGAGGTATACAAAAAAAGTTAATGATTGGTTTGATAGGAATTGTGAAAGAATGAAAAAACAAGTCAAGGGCCTCCTCAGAAGTTATAGACGTTCTAAAACAAACCTTATTGAACGAAGACAAAGTTACGTAAAGGCTAGAACAGATTATAATAAATTAAAAAAAGATAAAAAGAAGAAATTTGATTTTGATAGATTAGTAAAACTGAAAGCATCTGTTAACAACCCAAAATTGTTTTGGTCAACAATAAGATCAATAAGCAAAAAAACTTTTATCTACAATCAGATATCGGTTGAACAGTGGCACGATCATTTTCAGAGTGTTTTTAACTCATTTGATCATTCTGATTCTCAGGAGGACATATTTGATGTAGAGGACGAATATTCTCAAGAACCTTTATTTAATGATCCAATAACTACAAGAGAGGTAAAGGACAGTATTAAAAGTTAAAAACGTGGTAAAAGCGCAGGCCCAGATCGTATAATCAATGAGATGAAAAATTCTAATAATTTGATAACAGAATTTCTTGTCAATTTGTTTAACAGACTCTTCCATAGTGGAATTTTCCCAACTGAGTGGTCAAAATCAATAATTGTACCCTTGTTTAAAAAGGGAAACATAAATATTCCAGATAATTATAGAGGGGTATCGTTATCAAGTGTACTGGGTAAAATTTATACTAACATCTTGAATAAAAGATTAACGCAATGGGCAGAGAGGGAGGACAAAATTATTGAACAACAAGCAGGTTTCAGAAGGGATTATAGTACAACCGATCATATTTTCACATTGTATTCAGTAGTCCAGCGTTATCTTTCAAGAAATTCAAAACTGTATGTAGCATTTGTTGATTTTCGTGAGGCGTTTGATTCCGTCAATAGAAATATATTATGGGATATATTAAGAAAATCTGGTGTTGACGGTAAATTGTACAAGGCTTTAAGAGGAATATATGATACAGTTTTGGCTTGTGTTCGCGACAAATGTTTGTATTCTAAATATTTCTCTTGTCCAAGAGGTGTAAAACAAGGCTGCATATTAAGTCCACAATTATTCTCCTTTTTTATCAATGAACTTGCTATAGAGTTGTCTAAACGTGGAAGACATGGCATACAGTTACTTCCAGGAGCAGTTGAAATATTCTTATTACTATTCGCCGATGATGTTATTTTGTTTTCAGATACTCCAATAGGACTCCAAAACCAACTTAATGTGCTCAAATCGGAAGCAGATCGATTGCAATTAACAGTAAATTTAGACAAAACTAACATAATCGTTTTCCGCAAAGGAGGGTATCTATCTGCAAACGAGGTATGGTGGTACGGTAAAGATGAGATCAGAGTTACTAAACCAATATAAATACTTGGGCATGATTTTCACCACAAAATTAAGTTTGACACCAGGATGGTCAGAAACAGCCCGGAAAGGGAAAAAAGGGGTAATTGAAATTCTTCGTGCTTTGAGAAGACTTGGATCCACTGATGTTATTTTGTTTGGGAAATTATTTGATTCTCAGATTGAACCGATGCTGACGTA
>CM065722.1:81919257-81924257 GCA_033310375.1 Conus canariensis | reverse complement strand
GTCTTCGTCCTCTTCATCGTCTCGTCGTCTTCATCGTCTCGTCGTCGTCATCGTCTACGTCGACGTTGGAACCAGCAGCGCTAATAGCCAGTTATATATAGATATATTTTGTGTGTACGCCTTATGGTTGGTGTGCCGACCTATTAATGTTCTTGCATTTATTATATATGTTTGTATGATGGCTCGGGCAGCATAAAACAAAAACAAAAGTGTTGTTCTGTTGCCTGGCTGTCAATGTTCGGGTGAGTGTGTGTGTGTGTGTGTGTGTGTGTATGTGCATTGGAAAAGTCGTGCATGCATCCGTAATTTCTGAGTGAGAGTCAGACAGTCAGACACCTGCAGACACTACCCATTCTATCCGTAACATTTATAATCATAAGAATAAACATAAAAATAATAATGATGATAATAATGAAGACAATTCCGATTGCGCCCATCCTAACAACGTAGGCTACAGGGCGCTTTACAAGTTTTAACAATTCAACATCTAGAAAATATAAGCAGGACACGCCACACACACACACACACACACACACACACACACACACACACACACACACACACACACTGGAACATAATGTTGCATACATAAACACACTATACAACACGGTGAACAGCTCATTTGTACAGGAACAAAGTATATAAACATAATAATAATGATGATGATAATAATAATAATAATAATAATAATAATAATAACAATAATATAATAACAATAACAATAATAATAATACTAATGATGATGATGATGATGATGACGATGATGATGATGATGATGATGATGATAAACATAAACAGAATAATAATGATAATGATAATAACAGTGGTACTAATAAGAGCAACAACAATGTTGACAATAGTAGTAGAAGTAGTAGCAGCAGTAGCAGCAGCAGCAGCAGCAGCAGCAGTAGTAGTAGTAGTAGTAGTAGTAGTAGTAGTGGTGGTGGTGGTGGCAGTAGTAGCAGTAGTAATAGTTGTAGTAGCAGCAGCGGTGGTAGTGGTAGCAATTGAAATGACAGTAAGAGTATGCAGTAGTAGAAGTTGTAGTTGTTGTTATTGTATTAGTAGTAATAGTAGTAGCTGTAGAAAGAGGACTTGTGAATGGTAGTGTTGGCTTCTTGGAGGAAATAACTGGAAAACCCATGGGTGCAGAGAGACTTGTAGTTCTAAAACGTACTTCTTACAGTTCCTTGATTCTTCTTTGAAGAGATGATCACTAACACCAAAGGATGAAACCCAGCCCCAAACAATGACTTTTCGACGATGTGCAAATGAATTAAGCACTACACCCATACATTCTGTCGCTCTGTCGATGCTCTTCAGATCAATAATCGTTTCATCACTGAGCACAATGTATTTGGAATGATCATTCAGAGACACAGCGAGCTGTAGTTTTGCCCGACACAAGTTTCTCGTGAGGTTTCTGTTTTTATTTTTCTAATCACTATCTTCTCTTTCAGTCTTCTTCTCCTAAATTCCGTACTTACCAATGAGCACTTCACAAAATTAATATTACAAAGACTATTTTGTTTCAACTTCTTCAGCCCCCTCATTACCTCTTCTTGCAACATGCATACCCATAGATACGAAATCATTCACACACACACACACACACACACACACACACACACACACACACACACACCACACACACACCACACATACACACACCCACGCACTCACGCACTCATGCACACACACACATCCACACACACACCACACACACACACACACACACACACACACACACACACACACGCACACACACACACACTCACGATGTTTAAAAGGTGTTGTTTTTTTTTTAAGATCCAAAGAACAACAGATCAGGGAGGATGGGAAAGGCCTGGAGAGGAGTGGGGAGGAGAGCACTAGCTTCTGGCTTTAGAAATCGTCAGAAGTAGGAACCTAAGAGAATGCCACTTACTCATAATAATGTACATTTCAGACGAAAGTTGCATGTTCTCTGGCATATCAATGCATACACTATGGCGTGCGCTTCTTTGCCATTTACGCCCTTTGCCAGTTTCAAGGTGGTGAAGGCTGACGTTAGGGGTGAGTGGGGGATGGGGTGCATCGAATGTTTTTTTTTTTTTTTTTATAATTTTGTTATAGAATGAGAATAGGAACAGGAGAGAGAGAGAGAGAGAGAGAGAGAGAGAGAGAGAGAGAGAGAGAGAGAGAAGAGAGAGAGAGAAGAGAGAGAGAGAGAGAGAGAGACAGACAGACAGACAGACACAGACACAGACACAGAGGGACAGACATACGGAGAGACAGACAGACACCCACCCACACACACACACACACACACACACACACACACACACACACACAGAGAGAGAGAGAGAGAGAGAGAGAGAGAGAGAGAGAGAGACAGACAGACAGACAGACAGACAGACAGATAGGCAGACAGACATATAGACAGTCAGACAGACAAACATACAGAGAGAGAGAGAGAGAGAGAGAGAGAGAGAGGAGAGAGAGAGAGAGAGACACTTTGACACTTTTGACACTTTTATATTTTATTGTCATTACCAAAAAGTCTTTTCACAAGGGGGGAGCGGGTAACAGAACAATAACATTTCCCTCTTCCTTTCCTGCAAACAAATAGTACACATTCATTCCTAGTGTGATCAAATCAAAGGTTAACAAAAAGAAATAAATTCGTAACATTTCCTTATGTCCTGACGCACAGGAGTAATGAAGTAAGATTTTTAAAAAATTGTAAGACTGAATCGACCATCCACTCAGTCAAATGATGGCATTGTATCTTACTGATCTCTTCCACATGCGATGAATGATACTTTTTATTCATATACTCTTATACTGCATTATCTTAAATTTCACCATCCTTCATCTGTCTAATTTTCAATGTTTCCGCGATGAACTATGCAACTGATTTAATTACAAGTTCATCATCTAATGATAACACGACAGTGGCATCTTGTCTTTTCCCTATATCTGACTGGAAAAAAATGAACAATTTGTCCGCACTTCATTATAAAGAGTACAGTGGAACAGAAAGTGTTCTTTGTCGTCAATGATGTGTCTACATGCAGGACAATGTGATTCTGTGGATGCTTCAAACTATGTTTTGTTTGCATTGAAACCTAAAGATCTCAACCTGAATTTTGCGTAATTTATTCTGTGCCATTTATCTGTTATGACAATGAGAAACTTTTCAGAATGAAACACATCTTTAAATGAGAAAAAAAGTGATGTTTTTCTTTACTTTCCATATCTGAGTGCCAGTTTTGTTTAAAAGAACAAATAAGCCTGTCGTTAGATTCGCAATGAACTGTTGCTCATTTCCTATTTCCTGGGCGATTCATACTATTCCAAAACCCTGTTCTGTAAGGACTTTCTTTACCTTATGAGCCCAGATTTCTTTACCTTTTTCCATTTCTAAAAGCATCATATCATAGGCTTGCCTGCTCAAACGAGACTGGGGTAGCTTCAAGATCTTCAACCAGTACTTAATACATTTCACAGATGTACTTATATACAAAGGGTATCTGCCCATCTCTCCATATAAAACAGTGTTGGATGAATGAATAGGTACTTGAAGGAAACGCTCCATAGCATACATATGCACTTTTTCCATCTGCAAATTTTCATCTCGGCCCCAAACGTTCAGCTGCATATGTAAGAAGAAGTTTTATCTGGGCATCAAGCATTTTCCAAAATATACCACAGTATGTATAATTAAGTTTTCTTAGGGATTTCAGAATTTCAATGGTACCTTTTATTCCTTTCCTGAGAGATTCTTCCCATGCGGAACGGAAAGTTAATTTGGCTGAAAATATCATTCCCAGATATTTATATAAATTAACTTCTTGAACTTGCATTTCCATAAGCCCATTTTTTATGCACTGATAGGTGGCCACCCATTCTAAAGACCACTATATTCGTCTTATCCAAGTTACCTGATAAACATTAGCGATCCGCTTGTTCTTGCAATACATTTACTTGATTTTGCAAACCTACAACTGTTCCGGACAGAAGCAGAACATCGTCAGCATACAGTAATGAAACTAATTCAACTGCTCCAGGTATTATCTGGATACCATGTCTTCCTTTGCGGGACAATTCTACAGCCAGTTCGTTTATGATAAAAGAAAACAACTGTGAACTCAACAAACATCCTTATTTCACTCCATTTGGACAATCAAAATAATCTGAATACTCACTCTTCACACGCACACATGCAAGCACTGAGTTGTAGACACCTCTAAGAGCCATTTACAATCTACTATTAACACTGCGTTTACTGAGTACATTCCACAGAGCATTCCGATTTAGCGAGTGCAAGGCCTTCTTGAAACCTACAAACACAATTATTATTATTATTATTATTATTATTATGAACATTTATGACGCCTAATCAATTGAATGCCCTAGGCGTTTACAATATCACAACAGACATCAAATCACACAATATATAACAATCATACATGAGAAAAAGGCATCAAAATCCAAAGCAAGGACACAAACTCACAAGCATGCATACACGCAAACACACACTCACACAGACACGAACGCACACAAAGCAGACACTCGCATCACACATTACAAACGTCGGGTCACAGATGCAGAGCTTTGTGTAACAGAGAAGATGTTTTTGAATCGAAGAATATAGTATATAATATATGGTCTATGGTGCTGGAACTGGTTCTAAAACCTGCTTCTTCTTTCACTATTTTTTCGTCAGTTTCATCCCATTCAGATAATCTTGTATTTAGTATGTGAGAGTAGATTTTATTTAAAATGCTGGTAAGTGATATTCCACGATAGTTCTCGGGATTGTTCACGTCTCCTTTTTTTATAATTGGTATGATAATAGATTTAGCCCACTCTGATGGAAAGATACCATTATCAAAAAGTTGTGCGAATAAATGAACAAGGAAATCAATTATAGTTGTGTTTGCATTGTTCAACATTTATGTTATGATTCTATGTGTTCCTGCACTCTTTCCTAATTTTCAATGTTTAATACCAGC
>CM065722.1:81901757-81914257 GCA_033310375.1 Conus canariensis | reverse complement strand
CATGGGCCACAGTCTCCCCGAGCGCCCCTTCGGTCACTGTAAGATCAAGACAGTGGCAGCCGATGCTGACGTGTCACTCGGAGCGCCCCCTGGACGCAGGGTGCAGGACGACCTGGGAGCGAATCCTGGTGGAGATTTTGCCTCCCTGGGAACACGACCGAGATTCCTCAGAAGATCGTGTCCAGCGCTCTTTGCACACGCTCATGTGTGTGTGTGTGTGGGGGGGGGGGGGGGGGGCGGGGGGGGGGCGGGGGGGGGGGCAGAGACAGACAGAGAGAGAGAGAGAGAGAGAGAGTGAGTGAGTGAGATTGAGAGAGACAGATAGACAGACTGAGAATCGATTCACACACACACACACACACACACACACACACACACACACACACACACACACACACACAACACACAAATTGTTTATTCATTATAATTATAACAAGTCTCTGTATTTGGACCAGCCGTCTCTGGGTGTGGTTGACGCTGGCATATATGATGAAAGCGAGCGTTGAGTAGACCCCTACCATGCAGTCTCAGACCAGAATGGAAATCCGTAGCAACATCTTCATCATCCTCATTTTCATCGATCAGCATTAGATAAAAGTCTCAAATTCTGTGGCTCTTCATGTCCTGCTCTCATGGTGACCTCAGTGTCGATGTCCTCTCCGTGTCTCCTCTCTGTGGCGTTGGTTTGATTCCGTCGGAGTCACCGGCATGAGCAGATTCTTGGGGGCTGTTGTTGGATGGACATAGTGGTGCTGTCCAGAGGGAGAGCTAATACACGCCGGCTCCGCGATGAAGCAATTATTGTCGTCAGTAGGCGATGTAGCAGGTGACCTCCTGCATATGTTGGATCAGAACAGACACCACTGAACACCACCGAAGTGACTCGGCAACATTGCAGTGTCTCCTCCGGTGGGCTGCCTCGTGACGACTTGACATTGGCTGCTCTCTGTGGATTGCCGGTGACAGGACTTTGGCGGTTAAGGGCCCTCTGAAGTTTTGAATATGGATTTGAAGGATAAAGCTGCACGTGAGGAACCAAATCCACTAAAAACGTCGGAACATCAAAGAACAGAATACGAGAAATCTGCGCATAAAGTTTTGGTACAATGACTCATCAAGTTTCATTCGAGTTGGACAGCGTTTCGCGTGAACTCAAGACCGAGTTTCATCTACTTCAAAGCAAAATGCATGGGCTTGCTCAAACCGTTACCATATCACTGGATAAGATCAGCAAAACTAAACACTAGTGTGACGGACCGTTTTTCATCCGGTCACAAAGTTTCATGTGCGACCGTGCTTACCGGAAGGTTGTTGTCCGGAAGCCGGTTGCAAAAGTTAGCTGACTGCTACTCACCGGCGCATTGCTATAAGCCGGGTGAGTTGCACCAGTTAGGCAGTCTCTGCAGTGATTCCGGCAATACAAGTCACAGAAGGCCGAAGAGGGACTCAGCCGTTTGCAAGTAGCAGTCAGGTATTTATCATTGAATGTTTATTTATTAACAAACTAAAACTGTATTCCCGTTTAGGAGCGACTGGAACTTCCTCAGCGCTCTTGTGAAGGTTTTATTATTATTATTATTTTTTTTAAGTATTGTTGTTCTGTTATCCTGACTTGATAGGGTAACAAAACGAAATTGTTTCGGAAAATGTGAATACATGAAGTGAGTGTTATAAGAAGTGGTCTTCAGAAAAAAAGAAAAAAGATTTTGTTTATTTTGTAACTTAACTGGCTATGAACTTCATGATGAAGAAAAAGTGCCTATTCTAATGTGGTTTGCAAGAAGATGGAGAGTTTTGATGCTATGGATAATAAGCTCCCAGAGTGAGCGACATAGACTTTTGTTTTTCATTCTGATGTGTGATGTGTTTACATGGGTATCAATATATATGTTGTTAAACAAAAGTGTGGTGGAAATCTTTCCCTCGCATATAGTGAAGCTGATGAACTGAAGTGAAGTGAGCGTTCTTGTGCTACAACAAAAAGAAATGAACATTTCCTGAATTAACGAAAGACATTTATAGTTTGAAAAAATAATCAATTGTGTAACGAAATTATTGTTGTAATGAATTGTGTTCATGGTTTATTGAAGAGGATCCAGATGGAAATCATTTTCCCTAATTTGGAAGACTAGATTATGAAAGGTTTATGTGGAAATCCGTTCCCCAATTTGGAAAACTAGAGTCTGAAAGGTTTATATGGAAATCCTTTCCTGTGCAATGTTATGATTCCGGAAAAGGGAATGTTGTAGTGTAATGATTCCGGAAAAGGGAATGTTGTAATGTTATGATTCCGGGAAAAAAAAAAAATATTGTAATGATGAACAATATGCTGATGTATGGCTCAAGTTCTAGTGACATATGATGTGGCTAATGAATGTGAACGAATATGCTGATATGTGGCTCAAGTTCTAGTGAAATATAATGTGGCTAATGAATATGAAGATAGTTGTGATTGCAATGAATAGTTGCCATGATAACCAAGGTAGTTAATAAGTTGCCCCCAGGTTGATAGTGTTCCCTGGACTGACGGGTACTGGCTGCTACCAGGTTAGGGCCGGGGCCATAGCTGTGTTGACGCCCCGTTCTCCACCTGTTTGCTGCTGGTGTTGAGAGGCCGGCCTGAGCGCCGACAATTGCTCTACCTGCCACTGCGCCCGTGACCGACCACTGTTGGGCCAGTGGGTTGGAGACGTCGCTGCTGGTGAGCCAGGACGTCGCCCCTTCTTTTGTGCCAGCGACCTGCGTCCGAGGCCGTCGCTGTGTGTGTGCCACAGCTCTTGGTTGGTGTTGAGCCACAGGTGGTGTGTGTGCCACAGCTCTTGGTTGGTGTTGAGCCACAGCTCTTAGGTGTTTGAGCCACAGCTCGTAGTTGAGACTGTCACCGTGTTGCTGACAGAGACGCCACGAACGTGTTAGTTTTTCTCTTCCTTCTTTCTTCATTGTGAGCCACAGAGACTCTGTTGTCAGACTTGACTCGTCGCTGCCGTCGTCGTCATCAGCGCTGGACCCGGCAGTTGATAATTAAAATTGTATTAATTTGTTGTATATGTACACCTAATGGTGGGTGTACCAACCTATGTTTAATTGTGTGTTTTGTTTGATGGCTCGGGCGGCATAAAAAAAAAGTTGTTTTGTTGCCTGGCTGTCCATGTTCGGATGAGTGGGTGTGTGTATGTGAATTAGAAAAAGTCGTGCATGCATCCATAATTCTGAGTGAGTCAGACTTCCACACATACGCATTTCCATCCGTAACAACTAGGTGACTCAGCTGGAAGTGAAACTGAAACGGACAACTGTAACAGTAGAGGAAAAGACAGAAAAATTAGAAAGGTTCATCAGATATGACATCCTATGAATTTTCAATGTGCCCCGGCTCTATTCCACTGGATCACATGAAGAATGTGTCACGTCTGTTGTAAGTATGTTGGATGGGTCAGTGACTGAGAAGACTTGAACCCCAGATGATATTGTACGTGCGCAACGCTTGGACGCTACAAGCATTCTGATGGTCGGCCCCCGCCCATGATCGTAAAATGTGCCCGCTGGCCCAACAGAATGTCGGTTCTGAGCAATGGCAGGGTGGCACTTTGGAAGAAAAATGTGATAGTAGCTGCAGACCTCACGGATCGACAAAGAGACGGTGCAGCAGTATCGGCGCCAGAGTTTCCATGCCTACTACCGTGGTGACAGACTGGTGGTGGAGGAGCAGAACCAACAGCGCTACCCACGCCCGTCATGAAGACGAGGCCTGGTGAGCGAAGACAACCGCTACAGAAACAGCAGCTACGCTGGCAACAACTACAGCGACTACAGCAATGACGATGGCGACAGCAAACGACTCCCGCTACTTCTGGAGGAATGGTGATGACAGGCGCTTACACTGTGATGACATCTGCATTGAAAACCACGCATCCTTTGTCGACTGAGACAGCGACCACACGGATATGAGACAGTGTGATGAGCTCAGTGGTTTTCAAAACTGGCAATACAACATCAAACCGTACCCCTACCCAAGTTGTATGTATCATTTTCCGCCTTTGACGACAACACGGACATCTAATAGTAATGTTCAGCAGAACATTAACAACACCTGTCACACTGTTAAAATTCGGGAAACGAAAAAGTATGACATGATGGACCGATGTGAACACACTGAATATGTTGTGTACGACGCAAACGGTGACACATACACAGACAAACGTAGACTTGGTAATAGCATAAAGACAGTGCAAAGAAACGACATTATATGCAGTGAGACACGGAGGGACTCGGGTCATGTTGAAATCAGCATTGAGAAAGAACAGAACAATGCCGACATGGACAGTGTGACAGGAAAGAACTCAAATTTTTGAAGTCGGTACAGAGAAAGTTCAGAATGATGACACTCTAGACCCTTGAATGATAAGTGATCGGAATCGTGTTGAAGACAGTACGAAAGATATGCAAAGTAGCTGTGAATTAATAAACTTAACAATGAGAGGGATAAACGGAAATCTTACAGATGACAGTGCATGTGTGTTACATAGTACCGATAGTGTAAACAACATGACAGGGGGAAAGGGACTAAACGCTATTGACCTTCACACAGAGTCAGAGTCTGCTGACAGGGAGGGAATCAATGAATTCACACATAATCTGATCACCAACTCCACTGACATACACAGATCTGAATTTGATCTTCAACATATAACACATAACCTAGACGATGGCAAATCGACGGCACCGCTGACGGCTAATGACACAAAAACAATTGTAAATAAACCAAACAATAAGGCTGACTCGGGCAAACCTACAAAACCACATACATTGCGATCAAACACGGAACAGAGGAATGACAAATCAACACAGAAGTGTGAGACGCAGTTCTACGGGCAAAGCTTCACAGCCTGCAACCCGATCAAGACGGGCCTCCAGCACCAACTCTGTGTCCAAACGGCGAACTATCATTCATGAAGTGCCAAGTGGAAATGTCCAGCCAGTTTATAGGGACAAGGCCGGAACCCATGTCACGAAAAAACATCAAGTTCGTAATTTATAATATTGCAGGTCTTTCTCGCGTGTTTGATCATGAAATACGCTTTATATAAAGACTTTGGTTTTTGTTTTACTTGTTAAAACTTTTTCCACCCATTTTCCAGATGACGCATTTCCAGACTATGACACTTTTACTGAACCAGGTATCAAAGTGTCCGATGGCATCACAGAATGGTTGTCGGAAGGTTTAGTGCTCCTTGGCAAGAAACAATTTTTACAGTAAGTTGAACATGTGAAGATGGAATACGATAATGTAATTGAGTTAAAACTGTCCAAAGATATTTTCGGCACAGACACACCAGTGATGTTAGTCAGTACATATGTAGGTCTACCTCCTAGCTCTTCTGACTGTTACCGAAACACGGACTTATCTGATGGACTGCGATTGGAGAACAATGCATAATGGATTTGTTTGAATCATTTGAAAATGTGCCTTTTCTCTTGATTGGGGATTTCAATGCACGCACAGGGGCGGGGGGGGGGGGGGGGGGGGGGGGGGGAGGGGGGGGGTGAATGGGAAAGAAGGGGATGATGATTTGATTGAAGGTGTACCACTGGAAGATGGCGACGAACGGGAAATAAGCCGTACTTAAAAAGGATTAGGTGATATATTATTCTGGAAATTGTTTATTGAATGTTTGTAGCTGTTTTGATCTTTTTAGTTTGAATGGAGCCATCAAGAATGATAAGGATTCTGGTCACTTTACATATGTATCACCAGGCGGGTGTAGCAGTATTGACTGCACTACTCTGTCACGATGTTTGTTGAAGTTTTGTGTTTTACTGAATGTTCGTCCCAAAATTGAATGAAAACACATGCCTGTTGAAGTTGTGTTTAACTCCCAGGTAAATGTTGATGAGGAAGCAAACGTAAATGCGAGCAGTTTTAAGCTTGAAAAAAATGTCTTTTACCTCCTACCGTTCGCAACAGGGAGGTCTTTGTGCTTTTTTGTTGTAAATCCTGCACCTTAATTTTGGTAATGTCTATGTGCTGCAGGGACAATATTCAGATTTTCTTCACTGAGCAGAGTGTGGTGGAGGTTGTGACGCTGATTCCGTTATTCAGGTGTTTGTAAAGGGCTGAAATGGAACAGCCATTATTGGGCTGGTGGTATAATAGGAGCTGTAGGTGTACCACGCACTGTCCTGAGGTCTGTGTGGTTGGTTCGTTCCAACTATGATTTGAAATAAAAGTAGAGAGGAAACCAACGAGCTGGTGCTGGTATGTAGGATGATGTGCCCACTCGCTTCTTTCCCACCTCCTACTACCCTCTTCTCCTCCTTATCCACTTTACATTTTTTCAGCTCTCTGCAAGAAAAAGCGAAAGAATATACCTGTTGATTCATTGCGGTATCTCGCTATTGAATGTCTGCAGTAAGCTATAGTCATATATTAAATGAAAGATTATCAAAATGGATCGAACATAAAAGTAATAAAGCGTTTGTCAAGCAGGCTTTAGAAAACAACAAACAAAACAGCACTATTGATCATTTTTTTTTTCGTTTGTTTTTTTTCTTTGCCATGGTTCGCAAACAATTATTTTTACGCAAAAATATCGTTGTTTAATATATATTAGAAAAGCTTTAGATTCTGTCGCTCGCTGAAGTTATGGGCCGTCCTGAAGAAAAATGGTATTCGAGGGAAAATGTACCAGCTAAACTAGTATTCATAGCATTGTGAAAGCAAGAGTTAGAGTTGAAGGTCATCTGACCAAAGCATTCACGTGTCCCATTGGTTGAAAACAGGGAGAGAAATGCAGTCCTATCTTTAGAAATGGCGTCTTGTCCCTGAGCATGAGGAATGGTATTATGGACAGAATAAAGTATCGTTATTAATATGAATACATATCCGGAATCATCATGTCGACTAGGCTGTCTTTTACTCACTGTTTAAACGATTTATCGAGTCGAGCGAAAAAAGGGGTCATTCACATTTTAAAATTGCTTTAGTCATTAGGACGAAAATCGCCAGTCATATTCTTTAAACTTTTTGATGTCAGATCCAGCCTATGCTTAGCTATGAAGCCGAAGTTTGGGGCATCATAAGAAATCTTGATATAGTAAAAAACAAAGTGCACTTTTTCTCATTAAAAAGATTTTTAAATGTTTAGTGTAAGAACTCCTGGTGTGATTATTTACGGTGAGTTAGGCGTTTTCCACTATGTAAACTTGCCCCTCGAACATATTCAATATTGGTTAAGAATTTTGAAGATGCCATTTCATCGTTTGCCTCAAAGGTCTTACTAGAATGCTTCTACATTTTCATAATAACAGCAAGAACACATGGGCATCAGCAATTTGTTTCCTATTCTACAAATATGGATATGGAGAGGTCTGAGAGAACCAGAAGGGTTGAGGACGAGAAGGCATTCTTGAAGCATTAAAAAACAGTATCATTAATGACTACAAGACGCGATGGTCTCATGACATGCAACAAAGAGATTGTTTTCAGCTGTATAGAACGTTCAAAACTGAACTGATTTCACTTCCCTATTTGAATGTACTTAATCAGAATCAGTTTGATTAGGTCACGGTTAGGCGTCTCACAGCTGAACGTGCATAAGCTATGCTTCCGTAAAAAAAATGTAACAGAAAACGATATATCATGTCCATTTTGTGATTCGCAGAGAGAGAGACCAAATTTCACGCTGCTTTACATTGTCCGCAGTATCAAGAATTAAGAGAAAAATATATTCCTCATAAAAAAGCTGTCACAAACCTTCAACCAAAGTTCATTCTTCTGCCATCTGAGAATAACTCACTGATAATTCGACTCGCTATATATCGTGAAAGAGCTTTCAAACTGCTCAGGAGTTCACTCGAACGAGTAGTGAAGTTGAGAGGTGTATAGTACAAGTGTGTTTGTATCCATTATTACAGATTGTATAAATTGTATGTCTGCAGTGATACCAAATGATTCGGTTCGTAACCACTCCCTGGCTTTTTCATTAAGTTTTTTTCAGAGTTCTCTCTCTCTCTCTCTCTCTCTCTCTCTCTCTCTCTCTCTCTCTCTCTCTCTCTCCTCTCTCTCTCTCTCTCTCTCGTGCCGCGCACACATGCTCACAGACATACACACAGCATCAAACAAACAAACACACACATAAACAAACAAACAAGCAAACACTGTTATAGTGTTTATTGTATCCATTAGGTTATGACCTTAGCATTTACAATGAAGAGTGCGTTCGGTTGATCTCAGTAACGGTTATCACCCCATCTTTCTTCTTCATTTTATTCACAGTTTTATCCTAGTAACTGGCGAGTTTTATGTTTTAGGGGACTTTTTGTGTACACTTGAATAGGCTGAAACAAGTCTATTATCATATCATAAAACGCTGTTTTGAATTTGTTACCCGACATACAATACAAATAAAAGTTGACAGCGCTATTGAAGTACCACATAATGTAGCTGATTTTTTCAAAGAGAAAATATTTTCCGGCAAGAAGTAGGTCATCGTGATTAACATATGGATGAGTGATGTGATATATTGTTACTGGTGTGGTCAGGAGAAAAAAGGAAGCACTGACACTGATCAAAGGTCACAGTCAATGAAACACGTTCTGTTGTCTGGAATCCTGAGCGGTGCGTTGTACAGGAAGACGGCTGCCTGTCTTGGCAGACCTGACAAGAGTCCAGATAAGAACACTGTTGGTGCCTACCAGTAGTACAGATGGCAGCAAAGAGTATTCAATCAACTCCAACCAAGGCCAGATAATCTGAGAGAACCATATGTATGCCTTCTGAGGCAGCCACACAACACTTGGTCGAAAGCCACCACAACGCTCGACATCAAAATCATATCCGTAGACAAAGTGGCAATAAATCAGTGTTATAACGACAATCAATATCCTACAACAATCGTGACGTTCTCTCCGTCCACAAAGCATTAACACGATGTGGCCAGCAGTACGCTGCTGCTCGTTGTATGGTGAGTGTCACAAGTACCCATACAGACAAGGAAACAGCCGTGTTTCCCGTTAACACGTACAGTTTACATGGCAAAGAGCCCTGGCTTGATATGTACGGCACATCAAACGCAAGACTAGAGCCATTCCAGAAGGGCCACATGTCAACGATAACTGGTCAGAGCAGGCCAGAACCAGGAATAAAAAGTTCGAACTGGATTCGGGAAGACGAAAAATGATCAGAATTATCATAAAATTTCCAACGATTCCAAAGAATAGTACAATAGGTAAGCCAAGTTTATAGATCACATCGCCAGTCTTCCAATACCAGTACGACTCAAACATATTGACTCCGTTCAGTTGTGATGGAGTTTGATATCTTAGTGTACACTATAGACATTTACTCATTAATATCACGCACAGAGATAACGGTCACATTAATTGTGAGCGCCCAGTTTTCATCATGAAACATAGCGTGAGTCCTGCATGGATTGCTGCCATGCACAATGTGTCATGGTTGCATATTACTGCAGTTTGTCTTTGCAGTTGATATAGTAGCACAATGCTCTGTCTGAACGTTTGGGGAAAGGAAGACAAACTCACCATGTAATATGACAGAGAGAGACTTGCTGCCCAGAGAGATGTTTTAACATGATACTGAATAGCTGTATGTAACATGTGTATACACTACCAGTATCACACACACACACACACACACACACACACACACACACACACACACACACACACACATACACGCACACACATACGTATGTGTGTGCATGTATGTGTGTGTGGTGTATGTGTGTGTGTGTGTGTGCGTGCGTGTGTGCGTGCGTGCGTGCGTGCGTGCTGCGTGCGTCGTGCGTGCGTGCGTGCGTGCGTGTGTGTGTGTGTGTGTGTGTGTGTGTGTGTGTGTGTGTGTGTGATCTGACGACCAGACGGCAACAGATGTGCAAGGAGTTTTACTATCGTGGTCTGTACGTGCACTTTAAGGTAACGATTGTGTTAGGACCCATTGAGCACCACGGCAACAACACGTGACCGTGTGTCAGGACCTGCTAGTCAGCATGAGATAACAAATGAAAACAAGCAAACAAACAAACTGCAAATTGCCCATGCCTGCGACCTAACACAGATCACGAGCTGCACGTGCCAGTCGACTACGTGGACGTTGCCAGATCTCCACTAAAAGGAAGGTACAACAAATGCACTTCGTATCCGTATTTGCATTCGCATTTGACACTGTGAAGACGGGTTACAACCTGCTACTGACAAGAGTGATCGAGAGGAAAATCACTTGATGATGGGTAGGCACTTGCTACGTTTGCATGCTGATGACAAGTGGGCAGACATTTCCCAGTCTGGCAAGTTGTGTGGTCTCAAAACTTAGTGGATGTGCTGTAGCGTGTATGGACTAGTCCGCACGCAGTTACACTTCCTTGATGAAGCTGAAACTGAAACTGAAAATGCAAGAAGATGGCGTTCCCGCATGTGAACACTCAAAGTTGTCACTGCGTTGCCAAAGCGCCAGGATTTTGACATGAGGAATGTTGTACTGGGAATTGGTGAAGCGCACAGCACTGGTTTGGATCAGTGATGGCAGTGTTGCTGGGTATTCTGAAATCAGTGTGTGTGTGTGTGTGTGTGTGTGTGGTGTGTGTGTGTGTGTGTTTGCGTGCGTGCGTGCGTGCGTGCGTGTGCGCGGTTGGCGCGGTGTGTGTGTGTGTGTGTGTGTGTGTGTGTGTGTGTGTGTGTGTGGTGCATGCATGCGTGTGTATGTATGTGTGCGCGCGTGCGGGCGTGGCACGCGCGCGGTGTGTGTGTGTGTGTGTGTGTATGCTGTATGTATGTGTGATAGTGTGTGTGTGTGTGTGTGTGTGTGTGTGTGGTGTGTGTTTGTTGTTGTTGTTGTTGTTGTTTGTTGTTTGTTGTTGTTTAGCTGTTGTTGTTGTTTTCTTGTAGAAAAACGTGTGGCTTAAGGATTACTAACCTGAAAAGCCCTTTTATCTGAAATCAGTGATGATTGTTATGAATGCTATCTTTACGCTTTATTTGCAACTAAACAATGTAAACACATTTGCCAATATTTGTTTTCATTGCTGTAAATTAAGCGTTAATGTATTACAGGCAAAAACGAATTGGATTTGTGACAGCAGAATCTTCTAGATTCAGGATCGTTATTGGTGCTCTTTAAATCAGTCATTTTCAACACACAAACGGTCAGTATTTCTTCGTACGTTTGTCATGAACAAGATTACAGCTACATAATGATGCTAGTAAACTATGGGTGTATCAAATATCTGTAACGGCTAGAACTGTTGGTTTACATTTTTGACTGTTCCAGTCTTGACTGTTCCGAGCACCAAACTAATCAGTCTTTTTGGGAAAACGTTTTCCATATTGAAGTGGAAAGCAACACAACATTTCAAACGATTTATTCATACGAATATGGTTACTGTATTCTTATCAAGATACAGCTTGTTAATCCACCATTGTTTTGGTTTGTCTGTTTCCCCGTATGCCTGATGAAACAACACTGTGTAAAATCTGTGAGCAGAATATCAGTCCAATTTTAGATCCAGACCGTTCGTCCTTCATCAGGAGCTCTGCATACAGACCCTCCCTCGCTCCCCTCTGATTAGTCAACATTACGCCTGGAGTCTACCACACGACTGTGTGGGACTATGTGTTACGTCTGTGTGGGACTAGTCGTTACGTCTGTGTGGGGACTGATGTTAGGTCTGTGTGGGACATTTTTTAATGTTACGTCTGTGTGTTGACTAGTGTTACGTACATGTGTGGAACTAGTGTTATGTCTGTGTGTGATTAGTGTTACGTCTGTGTGTGACTATGTGTTTCGTCTGTGTGGGACTGGTGTTAGTATGAAGATCTATAAGCCATTTATTTTAACTGAAAAAGAGAGTTGCAACATTATGTGAACAAAAGTTATTTTCTATACATGTGACTTGGTGTTTTGTTTATGCTTTCTCAAACTTTTCCGCCTGACACGTTTGTTTCTATCCAGAAATATAACAAGTTTCTGTGAACTATTTTGCCTGAGCTGTTCCCCTCCATGGGTTGTGACCTTGCTGTGGTCGGAGGGCTTGCGAAATCCAGTGAGCCCTTAGGCTTTGTGACGGGAGCATAAATATCGACTGTTTTTTAGTTCTTGTTATCGTTCTGGGCCGCAAGCCAAGTTGTGACTGGCCTAAGTACGGGTAGGAGTTAATCCCCCTGGTAGGGTTTTCCATGTTAGAAAGGTAAGGGGGGAGGGGCCTGAAAATAAACCCCCTTTTTCCTAATATCTTCTGCCCTTTTTTAATGTCTTTATCTCTTCGTTCCCCTTCAAGTTCTTTTTCCCCGTTCTTTTCACTTGATAATTGAGTCCTTTTGTAAGAGCAGGGTACATTAGTACAGCAACTGAGTGGGTGTCCCATTCAGGGGAAGGTCATGTGGTGTTAAAGGGGATGGGCCGGGAGGACGCCATACCATGGCCCTCCATTTCCCCTTTTCCAGCAGGCATCTCCTGGGGTGACCGTTTATTTCGGCCAGTTTTA
>CM065722.1:81895738-81901657 GCA_033310375.1 Conus canariensis | reverse complement strand
TAGAAATCAATGTTAAGTTTTGGTTCGTAAAATTTGCATAACATTGTTCAGCGCTTAAAACTGTATGTGCATACGGAATGTTATCAAGAAGGGTGAAAACTTCGAAATTCAGAAAATAACGGTTCTTAACGATCAATGTTAAGTTTCGGATCTTGAAAATTGTATGTCATTGTTTAGCGTTCACAACTGCACA
This sequence comes from Conus canariensis, assembly GCA_033310375.1. Classification (NCBI taxonomy): domain Eukaryota; kingdom Metazoa; phylum Mollusca; class Gastropoda; order Neogastropoda; family Conidae; genus Conus; species Conus canariensis. Next base: position 81,901,464 of record CM065722.1, on the reverse strand, counting down.
TGTATATCGAATGTCTTCAAGAATACTCTACATTTATAAAATAACGTTTTTTAACGGTCAAATTTAAATTTCGGTTCGTAAAAGTTGTATATCATTTTTCGTCATTTAAAACTGCACATGTATACCGAATTTCATCAAGAACAGCCTAAATTTTGAAAATAACTGTTTTTAACGGTCAAATTTAATGGTCATAATGACTATTTAATGACCCTATGTTACCCGCTGGATGTTCCTGTAGGCTTATGTCAAGTTTGGTGGCGATCCGATGACTCTCGTGGCCGCCAACCTCAGAAGATCGTGTTTTAAACAGTTTTTATAGGGTTTGGTGTTTTAACGGTTTTTAACTGTTATAAATAACGTTTCTTAACTGCCAAATAACGGTTCTAATTTTCGAGAAGTAGCCCTGTACCTGTGCAATGTCACAACGGCCATTTGATGAAAAGCAGAGGAAAAATATGTCTTTGAAACCGTTATAACAGTTTTGTAACGGTTTTTAACGGTTTAATTTTGTTTAGAGATTAGCCCAAAACCATCCTCGGATCACAACAGATGTACCTGCTAAATTTCAAGAAGATCGGGTTTTAAACAGTTTCTTTTATAGGGTTTGGTGTTTTTAACGGTTTTTAACTTCTTTTTTTAACTGCCAAATAACGGTTCTAATTTTAGAGAAGTAGTCCTGTACCTGTGCAATGTCACAACGGCTATTTGAAGAAAAGCAGAGGAAAAAGATGTCTTTGAAACCGTTATAACAGTTTTTTTTAACGGTTTTTAACGGTTTTATTTTTTTAGAGATTAGCCCCAAACCATCCTCGGGTCACAACAGACGTACCTGCCAAATTTCATTGCAATCGGTTGAGCCGTTTTTGAGTCTATAGCGTACACAGACACACACAGATACACACACACACACACACACACACACACACACACACACACACACACACACACACACACACACAGAATTTGCCATTTATATATATATATATATATATGTGTGTGTGTGTGTGTGTGTGTGTGTGTGTGTGTGTGTGTGTGTGTGTGTGTGTGTGTGTGTGTTTCCCTTTAATTTCATTGTTTTCTGAAATGCGAAGAATTCCTAACAGTCGCCACTTAATGAGAGGCCTATAACAACTGTTGATGCAAAAATGCAAATTATTGTTTGCACGTACATGTTCAGCATAAAAATGCAGCCTCACTTTTGTTCAGAAAACTCATTTTGTTCACGTATAAACCCCGTCAGTCTTAATACAGGCTGTAACTTCCCCTATCGTTATCATACATGCAACCCTCTTCTCTACGTTTTCCACATCAGTTAATCATATATTAAAGATAATTTTTTGTGCCGTTTTTTAAGCGGTGAAAGATACGCTGAGTGGCTCACAAGATAGTGCTTGACCATTTTTTTAAAATTATTTGTTATGTTTTTGTAAGATATTTGTGAATTGTGCAAATTTCCGCACATACATAAATCATTAAAACCCCAAAAGTGAAATGCAGGACGCACTACAAAACTCACTCCAAACCTTCAGACAGTTTCAGTTTCATCAAGGACGTGTCACTGTGTGCAGACTGGTCCATATACACTACACCCCATCCACAAAGATGTGAGACCACAATGCACGTGATTTAAAGCTGATGGATAAATGAATTAATGACTAAGATGCGAGAAAAAACGCAAATACGAAATGAGGCAGGGAACAGTAAACAGTGAACAACAAACAAGTAGGGTATCTCTTGCTCGCATGATGAAACAAATGCACGTACATAACTCCAGAGAAATGCTGCTTACGACACCGAATCACCTAGCAGATATGACGGCAAAGAACACACAGAAAAGAAAAAAAAAAACAAGGAAACATCCCACAAAAAGAATGTCCCAAGCTTGCCTATATACACTGTACTGGATACATCTACAGTTCAGCAACAACTGGACAAATGAACTGTTTCAGTTTCATCAAGGAAGCGTCACTGCGTGCGGACTAGTCCATATACGCTACACCACATCCGCTGAGTTTTTGAGAAGTTAACAAATACAAATTAACATTTATTCAAGACCAGCAAAGCCTTTTCTATCTTGAATCTAGTCAGACAAGTACATATATGGACGAACAGAAACAAATACAGGCAACCTTGATTTGATTGAAATGAAAGTGAACATGAGATGAGGCAGGGAACAGTAAACAACAAACAAGCAGGGTATCTCTTGCTCCCATGATGAAATAAATACCCGCACATAACTCCATAGGAATCCTGCTTACGACATCGAGTCGCCTAGCAGATATGGCAGCACACAGCACACAGAATAAACGGGGAAACATCCCCAAAAAGGAAGTGCTCAACTTCCCGTATACATGACCCCAACCTTCATCCTAACCCTTACCAGACCCTAAGACCAACCCAAACCTAACCTACGCAACCTTAACCCTAAGTTTATAAAACGTGAATGCGTAGGTCAGGCATCTCGTTAATCGTCTTTCCGGATTTTTTTAAATGTATCTCGTAATTTCGTATTCATTTACCATACAGTGATGGCGCTGCTAATCTTTAAAGCCGGTGTCGCAAATTCTGTGAAGGCAAATACAACGACCAAATCAGGCGTCCATTTTAGTCGGTCAAAGTGATATAATACGAAAGCAATGGTCCTTTCTTGCCACCACCAACATCTGGTCTGACCAAAATTTAATCAGTAAACAATAGTGGTGGCAGATATTTTTGTCGACTTAAAACCAAAATTGCTTTAACCGGTAGAATACTGGTAATCGCTGGTAGAAACAAACCCTGATTTAACAAATTTTAATAAGAAATTATATGTAATCCGCTGAACAAAACGGACACATTGTAAGAGGAAACACGTGTTTCGGCTTCTTCGGTCTTTTCAGGCAAGATAAACAACATTCAGGACAATGACACCTCGCTGAGATAAACAACATTCAGGACAATGACACCTCGCTGAGATAAACAACATTCAGGACAATGACACCTCGCTGAGATAAACAACATTCAGGACAATGACACCTCGCTGAGATAAAACAACATTCAGGACAATGACACCTCGCTGAGGAGTCAGAAAAAGAAACTGAAAATTCCGCGGACAATTCAACAGCAAATTTGAAGGGGGGGGGGGGGGGGGGGGTTGTTGTTTGTTTGGTTAGTTGGTTTTTTTTGCTTTTTTTCACCTGAAGTCAGTTTCCGGTGACTTTGCAGGTTAGGGTGACTTTTTGATGTTACACCGTTCAGGATTTGGGGAAGAGACGCAGGTAAAACAGGTGACGCTGAAGACCAACGACCAATCTCCTGCCTTTGTCACTTCTTTTAGGTCCGCGTGTGTTGGCAGATATTTTGTCTCTCTCTCCTTCAGTGTCCCTTCTCTCTTCTCCCCTCTACCCCCTTCCCTACACACGCTCTCCCTGCACCGGCTTCCCCTCTCCAATCCCCTCCCACATTCTTTACCCCCACCCCATCCCCTATTTTCTCCATCTCTTCATACCTCTTCGTATTACTTTTTTCATTCCTAGATTGAAATGCAACGGTATGGAAAACAGAGGGGGGGATGGGGGGGGGGGTTGGAGGGGGAATAAATCACATGAATATGAAGTTTACTTCCAGAGTGCTATTTATACCACAATTCCTCTCTCTTCCCCTTCTCTCTCTCTCTCTCTCTCTCTCTCTCTCTCTCTCTCTCTCTCTCTCTCTCTCTCTCTCTCTCTTCTCTCCCAAACTCATCCACTCAAGTAGTCTTTAGAAACTTGATTGTCACGTAGGAACCTGGTCACCAGTTAAGTAGAACTAATAAGAAGTTTACTAAATTTGGAAAGAGAGGGGGTTAGTTACCGCCAAGGACACAAACAAACAGAGTACAGGACTAGACACAATGCATTTAAACCTCTTGGGTCTTCTTCAGGCGAAAACAAATAACATTTAGGACAGTGACAACAAGAACATGTAGCCACTTAGATTCGCTTCTCCTGTTCGACGAGACCGGATATCCGGTCTCATACCACTATCCTTGATGATTCCTGAATGGTTTCTCTAGTGATCCCCTTGATCCTTGCGCTCCTGGTAATCCCTTGATCCTTGCATTCCTAGTGATCCCCTTGGTCCTTGCGTTGCTAGTGATCCCCTTGGTCCTTGCGCTCCTGGTGATCCCCTTCGTCCTTGCGTTGCTAGTGATCCCCTTGGTCCTTGCACTCCTAGTGATCCCCTTGGTCCTTGCGTTGCTAGTGATCCCCTTGGTCCTTGCGCTCCTGGTGATCCCCTTGGTCCTTGCGCTCCTGGTGATCCCCTTGTTCCTTGCGCTCCTAGTGATCCCCTTGATCCTTGTGCTCTTAGTGATCCCCTTGATCCTTGCGCTCCTAGTGATCCCCTTGGTCCTTGCGCTCCTAGTGATCCCCTTGATCCTTGCGCTCCTAGTGATCCGCTTGATCCTTGTGCTCTTAGTGATCCCCTTGACCCTTCCGCTCTTAGTGATCCCCTTGATCCTTGCGCTCCTGGTGATCCTCTTGATCCTTCCGCTCTTAGTGATCCCCTTGATCCTTGCGCTCCTAGTGATCCCCTTGATCCTTGCGCTCTTAGTGATCCCTTGGTCCTTGCGCTCCTGGTGATCCCTTGGTCTTTGCGCTCCTAGTGATCCCCTTGGTCCTTGCTCTCTTAGTGATCCCTTGATCCTTGCGCTCCTGGTGATCCCCTTGGTCCTTGCGCTCTTAGTGATCCCCTTGATCCTTGCGCTCCTAGTGATCCCCTTGGCCCTTGCGATCCTAGTAATCCCTTGGTCCTTGCACTCCTGGTGATCCCCTTGGTCCTTGCGCTCCTGGTGATCCCCTTGGTCCTTGCACTCCTGGTGATCCCCTTGGTCCTTGCGCTCCTAGTGATCCCCTAGGTCCTTGCGCTCCTGGTGATCCCCTTGGTCCTTGCGCTCCTAGTGATCCCCTTGGTCCTTCCGCTCCTAGTGTCCTTTTGATCCTTGCACTCCTAGTGAACCCCTTGGTCCTTGCACTCCTAGTGATCCTCTTTGTCCTTGCGCTCCTAGTGATCCCCTTGATCCTTGCGCTCCTGGTGATCCCCTTGGTCCTTGCGCTCCTGGTGATCCCCTTGATCCTTGCGCTCCTAGTGATCCCCTTGGTCCTTCTGCTTCTAGTGATCCCCTTGATCCTTGCGCTCCTAGTGATCCCCTTGGTCCTTCCGCTCCTAGTGATCCCCTTGGTCCTTGCGCTTCTAGTGATCCCTTGGTCCTTGCGCTCCAAGTGATCCCCTTCGTCCTTGCGCTCTTAGTGATCCCTTGGTCCTTGCGCTCTTAGTGATCCCCTTGGTCCTTGCGCTCCTAGTGATCCCCTTGATCCCGCTTCCATGCTGTTGATGTCATGCCTGTTTCCGACCATGGTTCCACTGCCAATGGTAGCACCACAGACGATCTCTGTAAGCACTCGGTTGTATTGTCTAGGTATTGCACATAATGTTATAGTGCTCTACATCAGCTGTAAGGGTGTTGCTGTTCTTTTTTTGTTTGTTTGTTTGTTTGTATGTAATGATATAGACTGAATCGTCTCCTTGACTCCTGTTGTTGTTACTGTTGTGTTGTACACGTGTCGCTTGTAATAATTCAGAGCATACCATAAACTGTAATTCAATTTGCATTGAACGAAAATTAATGTTATACAGCGAACCCTAACTTCGGTCTATTGTTGCTCTTAATGCAGTTTGTATGCATTGAAAGAAATGTTATAGAGAAA
>CM065722.1:81888238-81890738 GCA_033310375.1 Conus canariensis | reverse complement strand
TGGGTGTGGGTGTGTGCGTGCGTGCGCGCGCGCGCGCGCGCGCGCGCGTGTTTGTGTGTGTGTGGGGGGGGGGGGGGGTGTAGTTATACTGTAACCAATGTACTTCAAAAACATAGCAATACGCTCCATAAATCACAATGAAAATGAAACCATAGAATAATGTGACCATAGTCCTGTCTGTGACTGTGCATGGCATACAAGAACTGTCATATGAATATATATATATATATATATATATATATATATATTATATATATATATAAATTTTATGCCAATCATCAATGTTGTTCGTAGGTAAATCTGGATAGGGTTGTTACAAATTTGTCTTAACATTACATCCATTTGGCATCCTAGTATCTAATGCCCTTATCCATTTTTCTTCAGTAATAAGTCTGAAGCTTTTGCTTTCACCATAAGCTTTTGCCAACACTGCAACAGCAAGGTCTCCCACTGAATGCTGAAGGAAATGTCGCATTATTGGCTTTTCTCTTTGGAACTTGATGTCACGTCTGTGTTCCGCTATTCTTTCTTTCAATGAACGTCCGGTTTCACCAACATAAACTGTCTTATTACACCGTTTACACAACAGAGCATATATCAAATTTCTATCAGCACATGTCACATTACTAATAACATTGTGTGAATATTTCTGCTTTGTGTCCAACACTGTGGAAGTTACTAGTGAAGAACAGGTGTCACAATCACAAGTTTCTGTTTTTTCCCTTCACTGCTCTTTCAGTTTTCTGGTGAACCAACGTATCACATATGTTATGTGATACGTTGGTTCACCAGAAAACTGAAAGAGCAGTGAAGGGAAAAACAGAAACTTGTGATTGTGACACCTGTTCTTCACTAGTAACTTCCACAGTGTTGGACACAAAGCAGAAATATTCACACAATGTTATTAGTAATGTGACATGTGCTGATAGAAATTTGATATATGCTCTGTTGTGTAAACGGTGTAATAAGACAGTTTATGTTGGTGAAACCGGACGTTCATTGAAAGAAAGAATAGCGGAACACAGACGTGACATCAAGTTCCAAAGAGAAAAGCCAATAATGCGACATTTCCTTCAGCATTCAGTGGGAGACCTTGCTGTTGCAGTGTTGGCAAAAGCTTATGGTGAAAGCAAAAGCTTCAGACTTATTACTGAAGAAAAATGGATAAGGGCATTAGATACTAGGATGCCAAATGGATGTAATGTTAAGACAAATTTGTAACAACCCTATCCAGATTTACCTACGAACAACATTGATGATTGGCATAAAATTTATATATATATATATATAATATATATATATATATATATATATATATATATATTCATATGACAGTTCTTGTATGCCATGCACAGTCACAGACAGGACTATGGTCACATTATTCTATGGTTTCATTTTCATTGTGATTTATGGAGCGTATTGCTATGTTTTTGAAGTACATTGGTTACAGTATAATACACACCCCCCCCCCCCCCCCCCCCCCACACACACACACACACGCGCGCGCGCGCGCGCGCGCGCGCACGCACGCACACACCCACACCCACACCCACACACAACTTGCACCCCCCTCCCCCCCTTTTTTTTTTTTTTTTTTTTTTTTTTTTTTCCTTGTTGATGACATCACATATTATGATGTCAGAACTTGCGCATTATATTTATGACGTCAATTCTTTGCTCTGACCAGTTGCCAAAGATGGACATCACGTAGTTGGATTGTTTTTGTTTTTTTCTCTTGAAAAAGGCCACGTGGCCGAAAATTAGATGAGTGGCATGGTGATTTTTCTATATTGTAGAATAGTTCCGCTTAAATCCAGCTTGAAATTCACCAGTGAGGTTCTTTTCTTCTACCCAGTCCTGCAGCCTTCTGTTGATAACAGCACTGTATAGTTTACTACAAATGTTACACAAAGAAATGCCTCTGTAATTGCTTGGGTCATCAACATCACCTTTCTTGTATAAAGGAAGAACAATAGATTCAGTCCACAGTTCAGGAAACACACCTCTGTCAAACAGAGCATTAAAAAATTTTGTAACAAAATCTAACAACAAATCGGATTTACATGCATTTTTTAACATCTCACCAATGATTCCATCAGGGCCGCTAGCTTTACGATTCTTTAATTTCTTTAAAGCCAGCAGAATCTCATCTCTTGAAATTGGACGATTTAATGTATCATCACTGGTATTATTGTTATCACTAGTATCATTGTTACCATTGTCATCACTACCGCCTTCATCGTCCATAATATTACAGGTATCTACTTCTTTTTCAAGCAATTTCTGAAAGTGCTGAAACCAGTTTTCTAAACTAATATTGTTAGATGGTTGTTTACTTTTATTGTGGATTCTCCGCATTGAATTCCAGAATTCCTTCTGGTTATTTACAGAGGATACCAGTTTTTCTAACATAGCTCGATTAAACTGTTTACGTTTTGTTTTTAGAAGTTGTTTATAGGCACGTCTGGCATTACTATAAGAAACATGATCTGGTGGCAAT
>CM065722.1:81860738-81880738 GCA_033310375.1 Conus canariensis | reverse complement strand
CAGTGTCAATAGCAGTTTTAAGGCAAAAGACTGTCTCCACAACCCAGCGGGTGAGGACGGAAATCCTGATCTGGATATGACCTGAATGTCAACTGGATGATAAATATCTGTTATCACTGTGACCGTACAACCCTTACTGTGAAGTTTGTGTGCTACTTTGTCACCCTTCCTTGATATGGTTTCCCTGTCAGGAAGACCTTTAACACCTTATTTCGTGTTCATGTTCGTCCTGGTCTATTATTTCAGTTAACTTCTATTTCCCCAATATCATATTTTGAATGGGCTGAAAAGCCTGAAACAATAAATTATTCGTATTCGTATTCGTATTCGTATTCGTTTCTCTCTCTCTCTCTCTCTCTCTCTCTCTCTCTCTCTCTCTCTCTCTCTCTCTCTCTGTGAACTGAACAGTATTTAAGTTTTTAACTTTTCAGAGAAAACAAAAAGTTAAGAAAAAAACAATCTCCTTGTTTCTATGTAAGGTACTTAAGCTCAGAGAACTAGCTGTTTCATGAGAATGATCGCTGTCAGTGTCAATGTTTATGATGTATTCTATGTCTGTTACTCGTCTTGAATTGTTCTTTTTTCGTTCTGCTTTCTGTTACTTTTTCATGTTATTCACGCACCCCTTCATTAGGGGCCAAGGCCTATTAATGGAAAAACCATCCGAATATCTGTCTGTCTGTCTGTCTAACTGTATGTCTGTCTCTGTCTTTGTCTCTGTCTCTCTGTGTGTGTGTGTGTGTGTGTGTGTGTGTGTGTGTGTGTGTGAGAGAGAGAGAGAGAGAGAGAGAGGAGAGAGAGAGAGAGAGAGAGAGAGAGAGAGAGAGCCTATGTGTGCTTGCATGCATGTGTTTGTATGCTTGTCGTTTTTCATTGTCACTAAATGCCATTAACTATCGCAGTTGGATGGTTTGGTACTTGAAACATATTAGCTGAAGGAAGTATCGATTAGAGCGGGTTACAACCACCTGGCTAAAGTGAGGAAAACATGGAGCAGACCATTTAAGTACGACAAGTATCGAACAGGCTTAGATTCCTCCCATTTGAATGCGAAAAACACAAAAGACGACAGAAAACTTGACCACTAACCTTTCCATGGGTAATCTTAACATGTTGTTTTTATTGTAACGAGGGAAGTGTAAAATACCCCCCCCCCCCCCCTTCCTTTCCCCCACTCCCCGGTCTGATTCTCCCAATCATCCATAACAGTTGTAATGGACACACATGTTGAAATTTGATTTAATTGCCTGATCATAAGAGAGCTTGACTCCAATAATGTATAGCAAGGGCGTAACTTATGATTACAGAAACTTATTCTGACGTAACTATTCAGTAGCTCCGATGAACGAAGACCAGCCTCCATTGCAAAGGGTGTGGCCTAAATCAGATTCGTAACAGACTAATGGTTATTGACAGAACGATTGTCTTGGGTGGGTGGTGAGGGGCGTGCAGAAACTGTGGATAGGGAAGGGAGTAATTCGTAGGTGGTTTTGTTCCCCTATTGAATCAAAGCTGAACACCAGTGACGTTTCAGCAACCGGGCTGTGTTTACTTTAGTGAGTGGCCCTAAGATAGGCAATGTGGGGAATGCTACAGTGTGAAAGAGTGATATAGCTGTGGTTGTTCACGAGCACCCTCCCCCCCTCCATAAACACTCGAACACACACACACACACACACACACACACACACACACACACACACTGAAAGAGAGAGAGAGAGAGAGAGAGGAGAGAGAGAGAGAGAGAGAGAGAGAGGCAGAGAGACAGAGAGCAGAACAGAGAGAGGGAGAAGGATTAAGAGCAGGAAACGTTCAATTCAGTTGATGATGTTGATCTTGCACAGTAAATACAACATACCAGCACTGCCACTGAAGGGCAATGATGGAGGAAAGTGCTCCAAGGGATCCTTGCCATCCCCCCCCCCCCCCCCCCACCACCACCACCCCACCTCATTCCTCCCCCCATCTCAATTCCTCTGCTGCCTTCGCTTCCAACACAAATCTTGGTAGGACTCTGTGTTCGGAAAGGTCACAGTGGAAGGTAGAAGACGAGGAGGAAGAGGGATTGGGGAGGGTGGGGATGCAGGTAGAGGACAGCTCCGAGTTTCTGTGTGGATTCTTACTGTGAGCAGGGAGGGGACCGGCCTTAAAGACCTACTTGAGTGCTCGGCTTTTTTGTGTGATAAGTCTCTGTGATGTATAAAAAGCGCTCGCGGTGTTGTTTCGGACGAAAAATTACCGTTTGGATTTATTTTGCGTAAATTGTAGAAAGCACACCTGTGGAAGTTGCAAATCCGACACTCCAACCCTGTGACGTCACAAGTGTGTGATCGTCAGTGAAAATGGCAGCCGAATCAACTTCGCGGATTGCATCGCTGCGAAGAAGAAGCGGACGAGAAAATTTTGTGCGGTTGCTGAATGTACGGGGACCAATACTGAGGGGATAAGTCTGCATAAGTTTCCAACTGACGTGCAATTAAGAAAGAGATGGACTGATTTCGTCTGCACATGTCGAGAGAACTTCGGGCCACAGAACTCAACACCAAACAAAAACTCGTTCGTCTGCTCAAGGCACTTCACAGGTGACGATTATTCAATAACATACAGTCTGTGCACCGACTTCAACATGCCGAGAAGAAATAAATATTTGAAGCCCGAAGCAGTACCAACAATTCAGAAGCACGAGTTCAGTGTCAGACAAAAATCACGTCGAACCAGCTTTCCCTCTCCGACCATTCACTGCAGCTCGAGTATCATCACCACGGTTGCAACAACCTCGCCAGCAGCAACCACCACAACCACTACATACAGCCGTCCGGTGGTCTCTGCAGTGCCGGGTGTTACCACAGTTCGAGGTGCCCATGCCAAAAGAGAACGCAAAAGAGTGAGTGTCCGTCTCTCTCTCTCTCTCTCTCTCTCTCTCTCTCTCTCTCTCTCTCTCTCTCTCTCTCTGTTTGTGTGTGTGTAGGGATGGTGTTTGTGGCGCGCGCGCGTTTGTGTGTGCGTGTATGTTTATGCATGTGTGAAATCAGTAAATAATATTGATATGTGCATACAATTGTTCATGTTCACCCCCTTGTCTTAAGGCTGTAATGCTATGACAATAAAACATTTGTCTTGTCTTGTCTTGTCTCTCTCTCTCTCTCACACACACGCACACACATTGATAAGCAATCACACTCACACTGGTAAGCAAAGAAAGATACACACACACACAGCACAATGATAAGCAATCAGTGAATCACACACACACACACACACACACACACACACACACACACACACACACACACACACACAGATAAGCACACAAAGAAACACACACACACACACACACACACACACACACACACACACACACCACCCCGAGATCATCAACTATAGAACACTTCTGATGTTTTTAGTCATTTTTAATTGTCAGTCAGTATTAATTTCATGATCAGTTATTACACTGTTTTACTTCATCTTGATTTTCTGATATTTGATATTTCATTATCAAATTTTTAATCAACATATACACCAAATTTTGTTTGGCAGATGACTATTCTTTCACTATTCCCTGGGTACCTAAATACTTGGCATTCTGTAGAGCTTATGTATTGTAAATGGGAAGTGTAGTGTGGTGGAAGGAGTAAACTGTTTTTCCAACTGTGACAACAAAAGCTACAGACAAACAATGCTTAACTAAATCCCAGAGAATCTGAACTGAAATCAAAAACTCAAGGCCATTGCTAGTTTTGTACCCCCACCCCCACCCCCTCCCCTTATTTTTATTTATTTCAACACCGGAAAATGTTACAATTTTAGTTTATATTGGTTGTTTTTCATTACAAGGCGAATTTGATTGCACAGGTTGTTGACAAAGTCCTGCAAAATTACATGGTTGAGGAAACAGAATCTTCTTCACCTGTGATCGAGGATCAGCCACGGAAGCCGACAGCTGATGAAGAGGTTCAGACTGAGGCAAGCTTTTCTTCCACGTCATTCATAAATCATGTAAGTCCTGGCTAGTGTTTGTTTCATTTGCCATATATTGTATATTGTTTCTGGGTATTATACACAGACTTTTGAGAAAATAACAGAACTTTGGCTGGATTTTGCAGTGTTCACTCCTCAAAAGATATGTTTTCATGAACTATAACTTTTGGGGATAGTGCAATTCATTGTTTTATGTCAGATATTGTCCACTCATAATGTTGATAGCACTGTGTTTGTGTGCAGTTATAAAATCTAGCTGTATCTGTTAGTCTGTTTTCCTACCTGCCTGTCTGCCTACCTACCCACCTACTTACCAACCTACTTACCTACCCACCAATCTACTTAACTACCTATCCATCCATCCATGAGCTTTGTATAATGTTCCTGTGCCATATTTGATACATTGTTCTGGTAGCTATGTTTATATCATTTGAAGTTTAAAATTAATTTTTGATACATTGATCTGGTCGCTGTGTTTACTATAGTTTCTTCTTAACTTCCAGGTGTCATTGCAAGTAGTGGTGCCAAAAGAAATTAGCAGACCCAAGACATACAGTAGAGGTGTTCAAGTTTACCCAGAGATCCGTCACAGAGGTATGTACATTTTGGGGAGGTGGGTTGGGTGTGGGGATTAATTTAGAGGACAAGTTGATTTAACTTCAGTTCATGCATATTTTTAAGCTTGAAGTATCCGTGTTTTATCTTTCAGCATTAAAAAAATCTTTTTAACTGGATGTTTTTGTTAAAATCAACTTGAATTTTGCGTAGTGAAATTTTGTTTTGTTTTTCTTCTTTCTTTTCTTTCATTATAGATTTTAAAAAAATTTATTGTGAGGTTTTTCTTTCTCTGTTGTGCTGATTTTGGAATTAAGCAACAGCTGCACTATTTCTCTTGATCAGAAGTAAAACCTAGTTTAAACTTATAAAGCATATTCTTTTCTTGATGGTATGTGGATCTGACTGTTCATGATGTCTGTATTTTTTTTTCTATTCTTACAGATGTTCAAAACCCACAACCTGACACACGCTGTACGAGCACCCAGTGTGAGGCAGGTCAAATAAGGCATCCAGCCACTACAGGTGCAGAACTGCCTTATTCCACAGGATATGAGAGCCAGACGGAACCATCATCAGAACTCGGTGAGCCATGGCATGATGATAACCAGGACAAAGACTTTATTTTCAACAAAGATCAACTGTCAGAGAGAATCAGACATGGAACTGGAAGAGGAATAAGACATGGAAAGGTAACACATTTTCTTTATAATAATGTGATTATTTGATCTTAGTATTATAGTAGTCTTGGTACAGAAATCATTGAGAAAATGGGGTTGGGCACAGTAGTATGGATTGCTGTTAGTAATGTTGCTGAACACTCAGACTGTGTGTGTGTGTGGTGTGTGTGTGTGTGTGTGTGTGTGTGTGTGTGTGTGTGTGTGCAGGGATGTAGTAAAGTGTTGGCCCTTGGCAAATCACTGAAAATATTTTGAAATAAGGGAAAAAGGTGCTGTCCAGTCGGCCTGTAGGCCAAACAGTTCATGGATTAATGGCTGAAGGTGTGATTGACAAATCAGTGCAGCGTGTGGGAGTGCATTATATTATTTTTTTTACCACGAGGCTCAGCTAGGGTTGATAGGAATCAAAATAGTGACTTCACTGTTGGGACAGCCCTAAGTGTATGTGTGACATCGTAAAGTGTGTTGTATAATATTCCACCCCTTCAAAAAGAAAAAAAAACAGATGTTGGAGACAAAGCCATCCCCCTCCTAAGTGAAAGTTGAAGTGAAGTAAGAAAACTGAAAATAGTTAAAAGAATTGGAGTTGCTGGCCACGGGCTGAACATGAATGTTTTTGCTTCCACCTTGCATTCCTAAGGCGTGCTTGTCTGATTCTACTTCTTTGTTTTTAATTGCTCTTTGTCAGAGACATTTTGAATCTGATTTTTAAACAAAATGTGTTTTAAAAGTAGCTTGAAAAAGAAGTAACTATGCTTACATTTTTGTTTCTTTGAGCTTGTTCAGTGAGCTCAAATATCATCCAATATACTGTATGTGTTTCAGCTTTCGACAGTCCTCAGAACACGAGAGGAAATACATTGTTTTTGAAAGCAAACTTATTTAGCTGTTTGCAACATGTTCGGGATGTCGCCAAGCCACCCTGCCAGCCATGAAGAGAGATGTGGGTTCCATGCTACAGGTGAAGCACAGCAGGATCTGGACCAGCCAGCCTTCTGTTGGGGAGATAGCAGAAGGAAACCTGCTAATGACAGCAAGCATATTGTTTTCAGGTAAAGTACGTTGTTCTAATATCCTTGTCTATGTGGATCTGGGAGAATAGTTTTCCCATTAAAAAGTCTGAATGTTGTGAGAGGCATATATGCATAAGATAAATATGTGAAATAAGTATGTAAGTTACATGTGACTGCAACCATTTTCTCTACATTTTGGGACAGTAATAATACAGTCTGTAAACATGATGGCTTTTTGTTACACAGGATCCCAGCCCACAAAAACCCTCCGGTTTCTTCGTCACATGGGAGTTGCTGCTGTGTCCGAAGATACCTTCTACTGTCATCAGAAAGCGTATCTTCATCCAGCAATTGACCATGAGTGGAACCGCTTCCAGACTATCTACATCAACCAGGTAAGTTACCAACTTATCAGTTCTAAAACTGTGGAAAACAGCATTTGTTCACGACAGCAGTGGCTATAGTGTTACATATAATTGTTATAAATACAAAGGTCTTTTTTTAAACTGATTTCTCAAAGGCAAATATTTCTTGTGCATTACTGTTTCAAGACAATTCCTTAAACATAAAACCGATAGGTGAAAATGATATGCAGAGAATACACTTACGTATTGTCCTCTATTGTGTGCTCACGCTTTTCCCAGCCTTTTTTTGGTCATGGTTATACCTATATATGACTGTATATAAATGGATGGCAACATTAGTACATTGGAAAAAATTATAATTTCTTATAATCAATAAGGTTACTTTAGCATTATTCAACAATTGATAAGCTTTTATCCAGTCTTATAAGTATGTGTGTTTGTGTGCTTCAAATTATGTTTCAGAACAAAACTGGCTGCCTTGCATTTTAATTGCAACAGTAACAGACGGCAGGCCACCACAAAGGATGGGAACAAGTCCTTCAACCTTTCTTTCAAAAAGGGGAGAAAGGAGTTCAGTATACAGGAGATCAAAGAGGAGTTTGATTACTGTAGGTGATATTTCTTATTACTTACTTTATTACTGTAAGGAAAAACAAATTGTGAGAGATGTTTGCAACCTGGTTTAGGATATTTCTCAATGGCATTGGAATTAAAAAAAGAAAGAAACCTTTGTTACTTATTCCAGGATATCCATTGGTGGCATTGGAAATTGAAAAAACATTATGTCGATTTTTATGAATAACAAGAACAAGTGGTCAGAGGCAGTATTTGTTTGATGTCACTTTTGAATGGAACAGAGCTTACAATTGTTTAGGATGAACACACAGCCAGCATAAAATTGATATTGGAGAGGGATGCGTAAAGGGGTGGATGGTGGGGGAATCAACTTAAAAAAATTACAAGTATAACCTACTTGAAGAACTTGGAATATACATATAGCAATGCCACCTCACCCTCCCTAAGATACTAAGCCATGCTGAATGAGTTTCTTTTGATTTCTAATTATATAAATTAATGTGCAGGCTATGTCTACCGCCTGATGAAGCAAGTGATCAGTCTGGCACAGAAGCAAACACTTGCTGAGAGACTGGCACTTCTTAAGCAGCAGCCACAACTGGATGAGGAAGAGGAGGAGGAGACTGATGAGGATGACATCCCACCACCCATGTGTTCGTCCTATCAGAAGCCAGACAAGGCTGAGGCAGTCAACCGCCTTCTCAGTCGATACAACACATCACGCGCTTTCAACATGGATTCCTGTGACTAGTGTACGCATGCATAGGCATGGAAGTGCAAGAAGGCCTATAGGGGACATTTGGCAACAGTGAAGTTGTTCAGTCTGAACTGAATATTTTTTCGTTGAGATAATGAAAGGAAGATGGGAGCTGAGGATACGGGGCACACTATCCACAAAACACAAAACTTTGCCTCTCTCCCTTACCTCCGTTGCACTGTAGAGGGTGGATGGGGGTATAAAGTTTTAAGAACATGCAGTGCCTTTTCAGGGCTGTTGGGCAGAGATGTGTGTTGGGGCAGGGAATAACACTACCATTCTTTAAGAGGGTGGATGGGGGTTTGATGGTGAAACTGCACCAGAGAATCAAAGCCCCCATTGCTGTTTTTTCTTCGTTTTTTTTTTTTTTTTTTTTGATAACATCCCTTTGTAAAGTTTGTTATTTTTTTTACAAATCCTGTTCTTACATTTTTGCACATACAATTACAAACATAGAAGTACAAGTTGTTAAATACCGAGATATACACACATGTTGAGACAGAACTGATCAAACTGGAGTTTAGATTTCTTGTCTTCCCAGTTTGAAAGTGCAGACAGTATGTTTCTGGGAGATGTTTTTCCGTTGAGCACATTTCATGTCTGGTGTGGGTGTTATATTTAATACACTCTTTCAACAAAACAGTTTATTCAAGAATGAAATCAGCTGGACAAATCACTTTTTTATTCAACCTACATTATTCTGGTTCAAGAAAGCCAGTATGCTGTCCATCGGGGCTCGGAAAAGTTTTGCGGATGGCAAGGACCGCACAGGCTGGAAGGACGACTTGAATTTCCTTCCCCAAGTAGCCCCAGGCAAACCTTGCAAGCTGTCTGTAGGCAGTGTAACGGTAGCGGCTGAAAACAGGCAGAAAACATGACTTTTAAACAAGACATATATATGTATTATGTATTGACTGACTGAGAAAGAGAGAGACAGAGAGGTAAGTTTCCTGATCACTGCATTTTTTTTAATATTACATGCACAACTTACTAGAATGTAGTATGTAAGACCTGTGAAATACACTTTCAATTCATTCAAAGTTGTAACTTGAGCTTTACAATATTCTATGTGTAGTGCATGTCATGACTGTAACTTGAGCTATACAATATTCTATGTGTAATGCATGTCATGACTGTAACTTGAGCTTTACAATATTCTATGTGTAATGTATGTCATGACTGTAACTTGAGCTTTACAATATTCTATGTGTAATGCATGTCATGACTGTAACTTGAGCTATACAATATTCTATGTGTAATGCATGTCATGACTGTAACTTGAGCATACATATCTATGTGTAATGCATGTCATGACTGTAACTTGTAATTCTATGTAATGCATGTCATGACTGTAACTTGAGCTATACAATATTCTATGTGTAATGCATGTCATGACTGTAACTTGAGCTATACAATATTCTATGTGTAATGCATGTCATGACTGTAACTTGAGCTATACAATATTCTATGTGTAATGCATGTCATGACTGTAACTTGAGCTATACAATATTCTATGTGTAATGCATGTCATGACTGTAAACTTGAGCTATACAATATTCTATGTGTAATGCATGTCATGACTGTAAATTTTGCCGTCCAATATTCTATATATGTCGGAAGGTTTGACACATGTTAGTCTTTTGAAATGTTCTTTGAAGAAATGATTTCACTATGAAATGTTATTCATGTCTGATCTGAAGCCTGCAGGCTGAGTCAACTACAAAATATGTTGTTGCACTGGTGCAAAGGGTCAAATGATTTCAAAGCATGAAAACGTGCGTTCACAAAAATGTATGTGTTCTTTAATTTAACATCTATCCACCTAACAGTGATCTTAGACAGTATGTAAGTGTTATGTGTGTGTGTGTGTATGTGATGTTTTTGGGTGTATGCATGCGAACGGTTGGTGTTGATTTTGGGCGTAAAATGTATGTGTTGTTGCTTGTGCACAACAGGACAAGATAGTTACAGATCACACCTTACACCTAAAGAATATGATGTGACCAACATACACATTTAACCAGAATGCTAGTGATAAAAGTGAATTTTACACTTACGAGTCCAGTTATCCTACTATTTCAGATGTGTGTGTGTGTGTGTGTGTGTGTGTGTGTGTGTGTGTGACAAACTTTTATCGTCGACATGTTCTAAGCAAATACAAGCAAGAGCCTCATCAAATTAGCAGAATGACAGTCATTGTAAAAACCTTTCCAGTTACCATACACAAAGATATCACTAAATCAGATCTGCTCTAAAATTAAAGAAACAAGTAAGTCCTAAGATCACACTGTCTGAGAGGACGTTATCTTTGCATTTACTTTCCACCTTGAGAGGCACACATGTGGGTCATTGTGTAACTGGCAGAGAGCAGCAGTAATCAAGGTCAGGACATTTCAGAGTGCTGTCTTTGGTGGTTGAACTAGAGAAGAGCATCAAAAAGGTGTGGGTGAAGGGACTGTGGGGTGTTCGGTAGGAACTGGCAGAGAGCCGCAGTAATCAAGGTCAGGACATTTCAGAGTGCTGTCTTTGGTGGTTGAACTAGAGAAGAGCCAGTCAACAAGGTGTGGGTGGAGGGACTGTGCGGTGTTCGGTAGGAACTGGCAGAGACAATGAAAGGAAATGGGAAGACCGAGCAAGAGGAGAGTAAAGATGAGCGGTGGGAGATAGTGCTTCAGGGCACTTTCACAGTATGTGGTCAAAATAAAAGTGAACTTGCAAAATTGCCTGCTTGTGTGTGTGGACAGCTGCTCGTCTATTGTTCTTGTGTTTGTTCACAAAGCGTTATAGAGTTGTGTCTACATTCCCATCTCCTTCTCCGCCACCTTACGCTGTTCTTGACATGAATTAAAAATAATTTCATGTACACACATTGCCGTTTTTTCCCCTTGCCCAGCCACTGTACTTCACTCCAAAGACCATCATACTTGCCGCTCCTCGCATTCACCCCCAGCATAATACAGACAAATCCCGAGTGTGTGTTTCCCGTCTTCTTACTGTGCCAACAGCACATTGTAGAATGTTTTTAAAACAAGAAACAAATTCGTCAAGAAAAAGACCTACTTGTTTACATCAGAGATGGTCTCGTTGTACTGTTGCCTGTAGTGATAGTAGGCCGTCTGGAGGACATACGGATTCAGGCACACAGGACTGAAACCTGGATGCAAGGTGATGCAGCATACATTCGCTTCCTCCAGCATTGGTGCCATCTCTTCGATTTCGCAGCAGCAAATGCACTCATGCACAGTTGCCATGCATAAGCAGCAATGACAAGAACACCTGAAATGCACAGAGAAACAAAATATGTTATCGACCAAGGTGAAAAACTTAGGGGGAAATTGTTAATTCTATTGGTAAGTATTGATTGCAAATTTAGACTTTGTTTGGAGGTGGTTGATGTGATTTTCAGTTTTTCTGTATTCATTTTTAAACATAAACCGTTTATGCTTTCTCTGAAACACAAACTTGATTTCGGGCCTGTACTGTATACTAAACACACACACACACACACACACACACACACACACACACACACACACACACACACACACACACACGAGTAGTAGGCCTACTCTCTTCGTTGGTGGTTGATTCTAGTTTGAAAAAGTATGGCGATTTGAACACGACATGTAAATAAAACAAATGTGTAACGTTAAACGTAAGCCAGTGATCCAGGGTTGTACCAAACTTTTAACAAGAAATTTCAACAAGGTTTCATATTTTGCTGCTCGCTGATGACTACGCTATTCCACTTCCAGTGAGCGACACACACTGACCCAGTCACTGCGACAAGACGAAAAAAAACAACGATGCTCAAACATTCGACTCTGACGTGACTCACGCCTAGTCTGGAACTTACCATTCAGTCGACTCCAGTCTATCGTATTCAGGTTTCTTTGATGTGTCCTTTTCCTCATGGACATCCACAGGCGCAAAGGGTTCGTATCTGTACGGCTGAATTCCAAATGCCGAATTGTGAAGCACAGGAAGTGGTAATTCATCGTCTGTTTCATGGCAAAAACAGCTCTCTTTCCTTCCGTCTGCCATGCTTGCTACACACCACCTACGTCACAAGGCGAGAGTTACTGCCCTTGAAATCTTGATTACAGGTGCAAAAAATGTCTCGAAACCATCACTTTAATCCAGTTATTTCTAGCTTATCTGATTGAATTCAAAGTCCGTATTCTGGATTTGACAGTTTCTGATGTAGATAAACAATTACAGAAAAAAAACAGCCGAGCACTCAAGTAGGTCTTTAACACAGGACCTGCTGGTAAACTGTATGGCCTGCAGCCAACAAGGTGTCATCACCATCAGCTGATAGAACAATGCCTCACGCACAGGACCTGCTGGTAAACTGTATGGCCTGCAGCCAACAAGGTGTCATCACCATCAGCTGATAGAACAATGCTTCACGCACAGGACCTGCTGGTAAACTGTATGGCCTGCAGCCAACAAGGTGTCATCACCATCAACTGATAGAACAATGCCTGACACACAGGGTCTGTCCAGGCAGTGACATTGATTCCATGGAAGATGAGGGAAAGGGGAGGGAGGGGTTAACAGAGCAGCCTCTCACTGACAGGTCAATAGCAGGCTGTTGACATCAGGTGGGTGTTCTGATGGTTGACTATGAGTTTGCATCTTCTTCATGATTAGAGCGTGGCAACTATGTATCAGGTGACTGCTCAGAAAGAGACTTTTGGGTTCATTTGTTTGGTTATGTCTCGCTTACTTTTTTTTTATCCGACCTTTGCACACACACACACACACACACACACACACACACACACACACACACACACACACACACACTTTCTTGAAGTGTATCAGGTAGCCATTTATTGCTGGCTGGACAGAGAGGGATTACAGTCACACCATCACTTCCAAAGACAAACGCTCTGACCATTTGACCTGGGCCACTGTGTGTGTGTGTGTGTGTGTGTGTGTGTGTGTGTGTGTGTGTGTTGTTGTTGTTGTTGTTGTTGTTGTTGCTGTTGTTGTTGTTGGTGGTGGTGGTTGTGATGTGGGTGGTCGTGTTGTTTTTGTTGTTGCTGTGGTTGTTGTCTTCAATTTAACGTCTTTCCACATTGAGTGATATTGGATTAACAGACAGGGTGTGGAGAGGGGGAGCATAAAGCGGGGAAGGGTGGGTAGGTTATCTAGCAATTATCTAGAAAAAACAGAAAAAGCATCTTTATAATTTTTTATCATACAATAAAAAGGTACGAGAAAACCAAAGTTAAGTAACTGTTGTGAATCATAACACAAACTACAACAAATGTCCCATTGGACTGCGTAGTAAACAGTTCGCAAAATCATACAACAAAGTAAAATTCTCAGGGATACTTTCAAGAGAACTTCCAGAAATAGCTGGTAAAAAAGGTCTCAACCTTTGGCATTCCAGAAGAATGTGTTGGTTTGAAATTTGTTCACCACACAAACCTTTTTTTTTTGCGCTGTCCCAACCTCTGCGCCACCTCAGAGGCAGTGCACCCACGCCGCTCATTCCGACACCCCGTCCACAGCCACAGCCCGGTCGGCCTCGCCGCAGCCCCGGCACCAGCAATCCACAGGGAGCAGTCAATGTTAAGTCGTCAAGAGGCAACCCACCGGAGGAGACACTGCGCTGCTGCCGAGTCACTTCGGTGGTGTTCAGTGGCGCCTGTTCTGATCTAACATACGCAGGACACCACCTACTAAGCCCCTACTGACGACAATAATTGCTTAGTCGCGGAGCCGGCGTGAATGAGCTCTCCCTCCGGAGGGCGCCACCACGTCTGTCCAACGACAGCCCCCATGGACCCGCCGATACCGGTGACCCCGACGGAACCAAACCAAGGCCACAGACGTGGACAGGACATCGAAATTGAGGTCACCATGAGAGCAGGGCATGAAGGGCCACATAACTTGAGACATTTGTTTCGTATGCTGATCAATGAGAATGAGGATGATTAAGATGATGCTACGGATTTCCCTTTCGGTCTGAGACCACATGACAGGGCTGTACTCTGCGCTTCCTTTCATAATATATCCCAGCGTCAACCAGGCCTGAGAGATACAGGCACCTGCAGTGTTGGTCAAGAAATGTGAGCAACACTCTCAGAAACGCATTCATTAAGTGGATGAAACTCGATTGCGTGGTCCCAATCTTCCCAACTGAGTCCGCAGCAAACTCAACTCTGGGTAGGAACCTGTCGGGGTAGAAAAACCCACATGACTCTGATGGGATTCAAACCCACGACCTCCCAGCCGGGAGTCCGCGACGCTAACCACTTCGCCACGGCGGCTGGTAACTACACAAACATTTAACATTCTTGCTTAATTTAGTTTTGAAGGCATTAAGCTTTATCCTAAACGACAGCGAAGTAATGTGTCTAAATATGAAAATGTTACTATAATGCACAGCTATTTTGTTTGCCAAATCATCGGCATTTATTACAATACTGGAGAATTTCTCTTTCCTATGGAGATATTTTGAAACTCTGGTTGCTCCAGTAAACGATGCCCCCCCCCCCCCCCCCCCCCCCCCCCCCCCCCCCCACCACACACACACACACACACCCTCCCTCCTCCGTAACGGATAATGAAATAATGTCTGTTTCTGTAGATTCCCTGGCCTTCCCTACTGGAAAGATCTCCTCCAACTACAGAGCGGAGACAATAGCACTGCTCCACGCAGTGAGGATCTTTCTGGGACCGGCCAGCCCATCACACAAGGTTGTCTTCTTCACAGACTGCCAGTCTCTGCTGCAGGGACTTCAGAACACAAGAAATGAACAACATACGCAAGACATCAAGGCTGCCCTCCATGAACTCTCAAAACAGTCTGTCATTACGCTTCAGTGGATTCCGTCTCACTGTGGGATCATGGGCAACGAAAAAGCTGTTGCTCTCTCCAAGGCAGGCAGCAAAATGGAGCAGTTCAGCCACCCCGTGACCTACAGGGAGGCCAAGACCATCATCCACAAGCAGTTTCAGTCCCAGTGGAAGAGAAGGCTGGGTGCAGAGAGTGGTGCTGACCCGATCCACCAGCTCCAAAGGCACCAGCAGACAATCCTCTTCAGACTGAGGGCCGGCCACTGCAGACTGCTGAGCCACCTTAACCGCCTGAAGATCACATACACTGACCAGTGTCCATGCGGCACTGAACCCCAGACCCCTGAACATGTCCTCCTGCGCTGTCCTACTCACGCAGCTCTATGACACAAAACCTGGCCGGGGGGACTGGAGTTACAGGCGCAGCTTTGGGGCGTCCGTTCTAACCTGGAGAAGACGCGGGCTTCATCGTGGCGGCTGGGTTACAAGTCTGACGCATCCAGCTTCAATCGAACGCAGAATAAGAGAAGAAAGAAGAAGAAACTCGACTGTGTGGTCCCAGTCTTCCCAATGGAGTCCGCAGCAAACTCAACTCTGGGTAGGAGCCAGTCGGGGCAGAAAAACCCACATGACTCTGATGGGATTCGAACCCACGACCTCCC
Source organism: Conus canariensis (assembly GCA_033310375.1). Lineage (NCBI taxonomy): Eukaryota > Metazoa > Mollusca > Gastropoda > Neogastropoda > Conidae > Conus > Conus canariensis. The sequence goes on along the minus strand of CM065722.1, from coordinate 81,865,336 downwards.
AGCCGGGAATCCGCGACGCTAACCACTTCCCCACGGCGGCTGGTAACCACACAAACATTTAACATTCTTGCTTAATTTAGTTTTGAAGGCATTAAGCTGTATCTTAAACGACAGCGAAGTAATGTAGTAATGTGTCTAACTATGAAAATGTTACTATAATTCACAGCTATTTTGTTTGCCAAATCATCAGCATTTATTAAAATACTGGAGAATTTCTCTTTTCTTACGGAGATATTTTGAAACACTTTTTCACGATGGTTGCTCCAGATTTTTTTGTTTTTTGTGTGTGTTTTTTGCGGCTTTATTTACAGTCATTTGAATACAATCCAGTATGTGAAGGAATCCAGCAAAAGGTAATACTGGTCCTCTTTAAACTTAGAATGGGAATCATTTGATGGATTTCTATGATATCTTTAAAATGTTTCTTGTAACCAAATGAACGTAAAGCATACAGTACGCACTGAAAATCGACGCTGAATAAAATTTGAAAAATGTTCAATGGAAGATCAACTATGTAATTAAGAATCACAAGTTATGCAATGAATTCGGCGGTAAATATTGATCGATTTTTATTAATGAAGTGTGACTTTTCTTCTTTTAAAGCTGGTATTACAAAACCTGAACCAGCACGATGATCATCTAAGAGTGAGCAATCTGTATATACCTTTAAATGATTTGGGTATTTATTCTCTAGGTGCAGTCGGACTTCACTTTTCATAATATTTGGATACTCATTCTTCTTCACATCAGTATATTTGATATCAAAACGTGGTTTATTCATCCCACGGGTAGGTTAAGGAGAAACTACTTGCTGAGCATTATATTATGTGGATTCATTTCCGACTCTTTAAATAAGTCTGATACATATGAACCAGTTATCTGTCTTGCCCATTTAGGAAAATGTATCGCTGGTTTTATTTGTACTTGTTCCAAGACAAAATTGTCAGTTGTGAGATTCTAAGAACGTACTTTGCATATGCAAGATTTCAATATTCATCCAAGGACAGTTCTCCAATTTCTTTATAAGTTCCCAGGATTGATGCGTGAAAGGGTACACCAAGAGCAAGCCTGTGTCCTTTGCAATCGATACTTTGAAGTTTCTTAAGTAAAGAATTTGGAGCACTAAAAATATGTTTTGTCCATAAGACAATTGTGATCGAATTAGTGACTTGCTAAAATGTTTCAAAATGTTGCTATCTTGTCCCCAGTATTATTTACATATAACGTTTTAAAAATTCTAAGCATTCTCTTGCTTTAGAAACAATGTGGTTAATATGAGCGTTCCACGTTATCTTTGTTGTAAGGTTTCCGTCCGGCGGCCATTTTATATTTGGAGACGAACAGGAGAAGCGAAGCTAAGTGGCTACATGTTCTTCTTGTTACTGTCCTAAATGTTATTTGTTTTCGCCTGAAGAAGACCCAAGAGGTCGAAATGCATTGTGTCTAGTCCTGTACTCTGTCTGTGTCCTTGGCGGTAACTAACCCCCTCTCTAGCCCATGTGAAGAGATCTAAAATCTGAGTATGAATTCCTTACTCGAACCTGTGTACTTCTTTGTACTCAAGAAGACATTTAATAAATGATATAAATGTCCCAATAACCGATCTGTTTTAGTTTATAAACAAGCTTGGCATGCCAGACATAGGCTTTGTTATTCAAGAAAGTTGAAATAAAAACCTTTGTTTCTTCTTCCAAACTGTTGTTTTATGTTGTTGTAGCATCCAAAAATTATATGAATGGTTTAGTTACTTGACAATAAGAACCAATCTTCTTAATAGTCCTCCCAGAAGTTTACATGTATGTGAGGTAGTGCAATTGTCCTGTAACTATGTTGTCACTGGAGTTTTACCATGCTTAAAAAGGAACGATGAAGACTGCTTCCATTGTTCTGGTTAATACCTCAACCCAACATTTCTAAAACAATTTATGTAAAATGAAATTAAGTTATCTGGCAAGTGTTTAAGCATATCATTAGAAGCTAACCTAACCGTACAGACAAGTTCTTTTAGGAAGAATAAGCGCATCTGAATTTCATCAAAAGTAGTTGGGCATTGATGAAGTGACTGTTGTCACTAATGGATCTTTGTCATTGTCTCTTCGCTCTCTTTAGTTCTGTACATTTTATTTCAGGGCCAGACCTTTAGACAACATAGAGTCTGAAAACCATATCAGCGAATGATTCTGCCTTTTCTGAGTGGATGGAAATTCTTTGTTCTTCAGTCTTACAGGGCAGGTGGCATATTTGACATCTTTTTTTTTCATTCCATTAAAACTTTCCCAAACTTTTTGAAGAACTGTATGGTTATAAATTTGATTTGTACAAAACGAAGACCAGTGTTGCCTTTTCACCTGTGTTATTACCATATTGCTATGAAGATTTGCTTTTCTTTTAGCTGAGAGATTCTTTGGTGCCTTTTCGCCTGTGTTATTACCATATTGCGATGATGATTTGCTTTTCTTTTAGCTGAGAGATTCTTTGGTGATTTTTTTTTAGATAGAATATAAACACTGGCTTCCTATGATTTACGGCTGCATCACAGGCTGGTGTCCACCAGATATTTCCTGAATGTGTGTTTGATTTGACTGGATGGAACTTTGGAATCACTATATCAGCAGCTCGGAGAGTGGCACAAGTAAAATATGAATCTAATTGATCTATGTCATCAGCCTCAACGCTTTCAGAATGGCAAGCAGTGTGTGCTTGTGTGTGTGTGTGTGTGTGTGTGTGTGTGTGTGTGTGTGTGTGTGTGTGTGTGAGTGTGTGTGTGTGTGTGTGTGTGTGTGTGTGTGTGTGTGTGTGTGTGTGTGTGTGTGTGCGACCGTGCGTGTGTGTGTGTGCATGCGCGCATGCGCGCACGCATTTGTATATATATATATATATATATATATATATATGTGTGTGTGTGTGTGTGTGTGTGTGTGTGTGTGTGTGTTAGTTCTTTAGTTTAACGTCTGTTCACCCTCAAGTGATATTAGACGGAGGGGGGGGGGGGGGGAAGGGGTAGGAGAGAGGGGTGGGAGATAGAGGAGAGGCGGAGAAAGGCAGGGAAGAGAAGATAATGTTCTTTATGGATGGATATGAAAGTAATGATTGATTGTGCATGTGAAATGCTTCAATTATTTTGTAAAATTGTAAAAACAAAAAAAAAAATCCGTGTGTCGTACGAGTGTGTGTGTGTGTGTGTGTGTGTGTGTGTGTGTGTGTGTGTGTGTGTGTGTGTGTGTGTGTATAAGAATGCATATGTAGAAAAACAAATATGTTGAGGGGGGGGGGGGGGTAGCAACTATCAAGTAATCAACAAATAACCAACAAGAAGAATATTGCAACCAAACTGAAACCAAAATATACCGGTTACTCAAAGAAGAATACCAAGAGGGCTAAAATGCAATATATCAGCAAAAGTTCGCAAAAGAAGAAAATCATTCACAATTCTTTCAATCGTTAACGGTCTTTTTACGAGTAAGCTACCTGCAGTGTTAGTAATTTGTGTGTGTGTGTGTGTGTGTGTGTGTGTGTGTGTGTGTGTGTGTGTGTGTGTGTGTGTGTGTAAGTGCGCGAGCTAAATATAATTAGTTGTTCTTCAGAATTAGAGCTGTACATACCTTAGCCTGTGTCATTAGCATTGCTATCATCATCCCCAAACTGTCAGAGGTGGGTTGATGACTGACTGACTGGTTGATGTTGGCCTGTCTGTTTGATCCGTGGCAGTCCACTGTTGGCTGCTATGACACGACGACAGTGAGCTGACCACGGGCTGACAGAGATTCTCTGGTATCGTCATTAACTCTGTGACGGTCTGACAACACGCTACTGAAGATTGGAGTCGTTTTCGCGAAGTCAGACCTAACGGAAAATAAATATATTGCTACCTGAAGTTAGACACAGTCTCCCAACAAAAGAAAATGCACTACTCACTCGTAGCTTTCGACAGCCATCCGGACAGCTCTGCTTCATTGTTGGGAGCGGGAAGGGTTGGGGTGAGAGGGGGGTGGGGGCACCAATTCGTTCTTATACAATATCATTGAAAATTTACGATCAAATAAATCGGGATGAAAATGCCAACTTCGTGTATATAAGATGTATGTGTGTATCTCAGTACGTTGTATTTAAACTTTCCGGAACATGTCTTCATATCAATAAACAAAAAATCAGGAAACCGACCAACGACCAACATCCAAGCATTCGATCCCCGTCATCAGTGCTTTTATCAATGACACCGTGTGGGAGGTGCTGACACGATCCTTGTAACGTGTAGGCTAGTGGCATTTCTGGGGGAATCCATGAGAAGAAATGTCACTAGCAAGTAGTACCATTCATTTCATGAACATTGTCACACTGCAGGGGAGTGGATGTGGTGAGGTGCGTGTGGATGCTTCACTCACTCCGCGTTCTGATTCAGGCTATCAGACACGAAGAGCCCGATGACAATTTCGAATACATTTATTTATGCACATATGATATGATGGACGATATGATGATCGGTGGACAATGTGATAATGATAATAAACTATGTATTATTACGAAGCTTTCATTCACTGACTCACACCAGGCTACTAACAAGATTGAACATTAATGCGTGTATGCGTGCGTGCGCCGGT
>CM065722.1:81788238-81855738 GCA_033310375.1 Conus canariensis | reverse complement strand
CACAACACTTAGAATAATGGGTATCACAACGCACTACATCAAAATCAAATCCGTAGACAAAGTGACAATACACCAGAGTGATAACGACAATCAATAATCCTACAACAACTCGTGACGTTCTCTCGTCCACACAGCATTGACACGATGTGGCCACAGTACAGCTGCTGCTCTTTGTATGGTGAGTGTCACAAGAATCCATACAGACAAAACAACAGTCGAGTTTCCCGTTAACATGACCAGTTTACATGGCAAAGAGCCCTGGCTTATTATGTACGACACATCAAACTCAACAGAGAGCCATTCCTGAAGAGGCCACACTGTCAACGATAACTGGTCAGAGCAGGCCAGAACCAGGAATAAAAAGTTCGAACTGGATTCAGGAAGACCAAATAGAATCAGAATTGTCATAAGATTTCCAAAGATTCCAAAGAATAGTACAATAGGTAAGCCAAATTCATAGACCAGATCGGCAGTAGACCAATACCAGTACCAGTCAAACATCTTGACTCAGTTCAGTTATGATGGAGTTTGATATAGTAGTCTCTACAATATACATTTACTTATTACTGTCACGCACAGACGGTCAGATTAATTGTGAGGGCCCAGTTTTTATCATGAAACAGCGTCAGTCCTGCATGGATTGCTGTCATGCACAATGTGTCATGGTTGCATATTACTGCAGTTTGTCTTTGCAGTTGATGTACTAGTACAATGCTCTGTATGAGCGTTTGGGGAAAGGGGAAGACAAACTCACCATGTAACATGACATAGAGAGATTTGTTACCCAGTGAGGTATTTTACTTTAACATAATATTGAATATATGTGCGTAATAATATGTGTATACCTCAGCAGTATCACACACACACACACACACACACACACACACACACACACACACACACACACACACACATACACGCGCGCGCACGCACGCACGCACGCACGCACGCACGCACGCACGCACGCATGCACGCACACACACACACACACACACACACACACACACGCACACACACGAGCGCGTGCGCGCACGCACGCACGCACACACACACGCACACACACACACACACACACACACACACACACACACACACACACACACACACACACATGACTCTCTGTCTCTCTCCTTCTCTCTTTCTCTGATCTGACAAGCAGAAGGAAACATATGTGCAAGGAGTATTACGCTCATGGTCTGAATGTACACTATAAAGTATCAATTGTGTCAGGACCCATTGAGCAGCATGGAGACAACACATGACGTGTATCAGGACCCATTGAGCAGCATGGAGACAACATATGACGTGTGTCAGGACCCATTGGGCAGCATGGAGACAACACATGACGTGTGTCAGGACCCATTGGGCAGCATGGAGGCAACACATGACACGCGTCAGGACCCATTGAGCAGCATGGAGACGACACATGACGTGTGTCAGGGCCCATTGAGCAGCATGGATACAACACATGACGTGTGTCAGGGCCCATTGAGCGGCATGGATACAACACATGACGTGTGTCAGGACCCATTGAGCTGCATGGAGACAACACATGCCGTGTGTCAGGACCCATTGAGCAGCATGGAGACAACACATGACGTGTGTCAGGACCGGCTAATCAGTATAAGACAAAAGATGAAAACAAACAAACGCCAAATTACCCATGCCTGCAACCTGACACAGATCACGAGCTGCACGTGCCAGTGAGCTACGCAGACGTTGTCAGGTCGCCATTCAAAGGAAGGTGTAATGCACGTGATAGTGTGAAGACGTGTATCAACTTGCTACTGACAAGAGTGATCGACTGGGAAATCACTTGCTGATACGAGGATGAGTAGGCACTTGCTGTGTTTGGATGCTGATGCCTAGTGGGCAGAGATTTCCCAGTCTGGCAAGAAGATGTGTGGTCTCAAAACTTAACGGATATGGTGTAGTGTATATAGACTAGTCTGCGTGCAGTGACACCTCCTTGATGAAACTGAAATTGAAAATGCAAGAAGATGGCGTCCCAGTATGAAACGCTCCAAATTGTCACTGTAATAGTCAGAGAACCAGGATTTGTACTGGGAATAGTGCATGGCAACTGGTTTTGATCTGCGATGGCATTGTTAGCCATGTATTGTGAAATCAGTCGGGGGGGGGGGGGGGGGGGGGGGGATGGGGGTGTGCGTCTGGTGTGTGTGTGTGTGTGTGTGTGTGTGTGTGTGTTGTTGTTTGTTGTTGTTGTTGTTTTGTTGTCGTTGTTGCTGCTGTTGCTGTTGCTGCTGCTGCTGTTGCTGTAAACAAATGTTTGACTTGAGTATTACTCACCTAAAAAAAACTTTTTTGCTGAAATCAGTATATGGTTGTTATGAATGTTACTTTTACGTTTTATTTGCAGTTACGTCAAGCAATGTAAAGAACATTGGCAATATTGGTTTTCGTTGCTGTAAATTAAGCGTTTAAGTATTACAGGCAAAAAAACAAATTAGATTTGTGACAGCAGAGTGTTCACAGCTCATGGATCGTTTTGGTGTTTTTTAAAACAATCAATTTCAGCACATCAAAAGTCAGTATTTCCACGTACGTTTGTCATGAACAAGACTACAGCTACATAATGATGCTAGTACAATATTGGTGTGTCAGATATCTATAACGTATGTTCGTTTAATTTCTTGTTCCCGTCATGACTGTTTGAAGCACAATCTTTTTGGGAAACCCTTTCTCCACATGTCGAAGTGGAAGTACACGTCAACATTTCGAACAATGTATTCATACGGAATACGGTTGCTGTCATTCTCACATACAGTTTGCTGATCCGCCATCACTTCGGTTTGTCTTTTCCCCATAGCGCCTGCGAAACGAATACTGCGTAAAATCTATGAGCAGAATAGCAGACCCAATTTTTGATCCAGACCGTTCATCCTTTATCCAGGAGGTGTTTGGAATACAGGCATTCTCTCACTGCACTCTCTGATTCCAGTCAAGGGTTACGCCTGTGGTCTCTCACACGTCTGTGTGTGTTTTTTGGGGCTGATGTTACGTCTGTGATGGACTGCGTGTTTCGCTGTGTGGGACTGTGTTACGTCTGTGTCGGGACTGAGTTACGTTGTGTGACTGATGTTACGTCTGGTGGACTGATGTTACGTCTGTGTGGGTACTGAATGTTACGTCTGTGTGGGACTGATGTTACGTCTGTGTGGACTGATGGGTTACGTCTGTGTGGACTGAATGTTACGTCTGTGTGGGACTGGGTTAGTCTGTGTGGACTGTGTTACTCTGTGTGGGACTGATGTTACGTCTGTGTGGATGGTTACTATGTGTGTTACGTCTGTGTGGGACTAATGTTACGTCTGTGTGGGACTGATGTTACGTCTTTGTGGGACTAGTGTTACGTCTGTGTGTGACTAATGTTACGTCTGTGTGGGACTGGTGTTACGTCTGTGTGGGACTGGTGTTACTTCTGTGTGGGACTGATGTTACGTCTGTGTGGGACTGATGTTACATCTATGTTGAACTGGTGTTACGTCTGTGTGGGACTAGTGTTACGTCTGTGTGGGACTGATGTTACGTCTGTGTGGGACTAGTGTTACGTCTGTGTGGAAATACTGTTACGTCTGTGTGGGATTAGTGTTACGTCTGTGTGGGACTGGTGTTACGTCTGTGTGGGACTGGTGTTACGTCTGTGTGGGACTGATGCTACGTCTGTGTGGGAGTAGTGTTACGTCTGTGTGGGACTGATGTTACGTCTGTATGGGACTGATGTTACGTCTGTTTGGGACTAGTGTAATGTCTATGTGGGACAGATGCTAGGTCTGTGCGGGACTAGAGTTAACATGTATATCTATTATTCCATTTTTTATTTTGTTTATCTGTTTGAAAAAGAAAGTTGCAACATTATGTGAACAAAACATGTTCTATGCATGTTATTTGGTGTCTTCTGTATGCTTCTCTCAAACGTTTTCTCTCTGATCCCTTTTGTTTCTATGTCAGAAATACAAGTTTCCGTGAGTTATTTTGCTAATCTGTTCCGCTCTATGGATTTGCAACTTTGCCGTGGTCGAAGGGCTTCGGCGGTCCAGTGAACCCTTAGGCTTTGCTGACGGGGGCAACTATACTCGACTAGATAGTTAGTTCTTGCTAACGCTTCTAGGCCTGTATAGCCAACTTGCTGACTGGATAAGCACTACGCGGTAGGAGTAGATGCCGCTGGTAGAGTATCCCATGTCTGAAAGGTAAAGGGCGAGGGCCCTGACAAATAGTAACCCACCTTTTTCCTAATCTATCTTCTGCCTTTTCTTAATGGCGCCTTTATCTCTTCATATCCCCATCGAATCTTCTTTCCACGTACTTTTTTCTTTGATAGTTGAGTCGCTGCTGTAAGCAGCGGGAAGCCCAAGCTACAGCAACCAGATGATGGGCTGAGTGGCTGATCCACATTCAGTCGCGAAGTGCATTGTCTGGTGTTCATGTAGGACGGTACCAGGCTGATGGACGCCATACCATGGCCATCCATTGTTCCCTCCCCAGCACGGCAGTTCTCCTGGGGTGACTGTTTATTTCTGCCATATTTAAAAACCTTCATGGCCACAAAAACACTAAAACTGTGCAACTCAGGTGGAAGCCAGTGTACAGACAGACCCATGTGGTGTCATGTGGGATCATATTGGGACGCCTTTGCCACTACATTTCTTAATAATCTGGAAGAGGACAAGATTGTGCAAGGTGAGGAATTGGAAGGAATTCTTTCCGATTTTACACTGAACTGTTCTAAGTCAACCATTCCTACATCTTCCAAGAACCCCTAAATTGCAAAAGTTCCTTGGTTCAACGCTGAATGTAACAAAATTAACAAAGCCTGTAGAAGAGGTCAACGTTGTGTCTCCTGCAGACCATCAGTGGCCTCTGTCCAAGCACATCAGAAATTGAACGCAAAACCCAAACACAGATATAAAACCAAAAACGTTTGTCTTGGAACAGTTCTGCCCTGGTCTTACGTCTAGAACATCGAAGAAAAAAAAAGTGTGGAAAATCATCAAGAAAATTAAAGGGAAGAACACATGCCCTGTTGTGAACCACCTCAAGTTTTCTGACTCTTTAATAACAGAGAAAAAAAAGCTGTTGCCGATCTGCTTACTTCAACATTAAAACGAATTCCTTCTCTTCTAACAAATCAGCCTGTTTTGTCAAAAACAAAGCCTTCAAAGAAAAATCACCCTGCAATTTGTCATCGGACAACCTAGACGAACACAATTTTCCTTTAAATGAATTGCAAAATTTCCTTGATTCAACTCTTAATGTAAGAAAATTAACAAAGATGTCCAAGCACATCAGAAATTGAACGCAAAACCCAAACACAGTTATAAAACCAATAAATGTTTGTCTTGGAAACAGTTCTGCCCTGGTCTTACGTCTAGAACATCGAAGAGAAAAAGTGTGGAAAATCATCAAGAAATTTAAAGGGAAGAACACCTGCCCTGTTGTGAACCACCTCCGAGAAAAAAAGCTGTTCTCCTCTAACAAATCAGCCTGTTTTGTCAAAAACAAAGCCCTCAAAGAAAAATCACCCTGCAATTTGTCATCGGACAACCTGGACGAATACAATTTTCCTTTAAATGAATTGAAATCCGCCTTACATTTTGCAGGAATTCCTCTCCTGGTACAGATGAAATCCAATATAAAGTTTTGAAACATCTTCCGCAAAAAGCTCTCACCATCTCACTACGAGTGTGCAACCATGTATGGGCTACCAGATTCTTTCCACCTTCTTGGCAAAACGCCCGCATCATGCCTATTCCCAAACCTGGAAAAGATCTTTCAAATCCATCCAGATACCGTCCGATAGCTTTGACCAGCTGTGTCTGCAAACTGATGGGAAAAAATGGTCAATGATACACTGATGTGAAAGCTCGAAACCGACGACCTCCTGGCGAAAGAGCAGTGTGGTTTTCGCAAACACTGAAATGCAGTGGTCTATTTGATCCATCTGTAAGCCGCACTTTAAAACGCGTTTCTAAATAAACAACACACAGTAGCTATTTTCTTTGACTTGGGGGTCATCTTCACATTTCATTAAATACATTTTGGTACAACGACAGTTTCAGGTTCGGGTTGGCCCTACTCTCTCTCTGACGTTCACGAGCAGGAGTTGGGTGTTCCACAAGGGAGCATACTGTCTGCTGCCCTCTTTAGCATGAAAATAGACAACATTGAGCTCAGCAGGGTTACGACTTCTCATTGTTTGTTGATGGTTTTGCTCTCTCTGCAACTGGAAGCATGTAGCCAAGTGTTAAGCACAGGCTCCAGCCTTGTGTGGATAAAATACATCTGTGAGCGGAAGAAAATGGCTTTACTTTTTCTGCTACTAAGACGCAGTGCATTCACTTTCATATTTCACGACTGTTCTTTGCTGATCCTAAAATCCAAACAGGTAATCTCCCGTTCCAGCTATAAAGGAAGCCAAATTTCTGGGAGTTATTTTCTTTCGACCAAAAGCTCAACTTTCGTAGTCACATTAAACGCTTAAAAAACTTCTTGACAGAAAGCTTTGAACATCCTGCAGGTCGTAGCACACACTGACTGGGGCACTAATGAAACTTTTCTGCACATCTGCAGAGTCTTGCTCCGTTCTAAACTGGACTATGGTTATGTTGTGTACGGCTCTGCGAGACGCTCTTATCTGGAACTCTCAGATCCTATTCTTCATCACGGGGTTCGTCTCTGTCTTGGAGCATTCCGCACCACACCTGTGTACAGCCTGTATTCAGAGGCAAGTGAATCCCCATTATTCAAACACAGGCTGAAGCTATCTTTGATTTTAGTGACTCAGACTTTTCTCTGAACTGGAAATCCCTGCTTATGACTGAGTTTTTAATCATCAGTTTCAAGGTAAAAATGAATAAAATCCAAACTTAATCCTCTGGTTGGACTTCGTATGCAGTCACAAGCGCAGAGTTCAGGTCTTGATCTAGGAGCTGTGTTTGACATCTCCAAATTTCCAGATAAGCCTTCATGGACGTTTTCAAACCAGACGTTCGCTTTGATATTGCTGCTTTTCGCAAAGAATCCACCAGTTCTTGGGCATACAAGGCATTGTTTGCCGATCTCTGTACAAAATTCCCATCCATTCCAAAAATCTGTATTGATGGCTCAAAGTCCGACGATGGAGTGGCTTGTGCAGCCTATTGCCCAGGTGCTCCTCCTCAAATATCATCAAAGCATATTCCATCCAATAATTCTGTTTAATCTGCCGAACTTATAGCTCTGGGTCTAGTGCTGAAGATGATCTATCAATCTAAAAACATGGACTTTCTGATTTTGTTGGATTCGTTGTCAGCTTTGGAGGCCATAGCTGGCCATCACCTCCATCATCCTGAACTTCTAAACTTTTAAAACAAACCTTTTACCTCTTTGAAAGTGGAAGGTCACAACATTGTTCTGGCATTCCGGGAAATGAAATGGCTGATCGTTTGGCCAAGAATGCCACAACAAGGAAACTGTCTGACATCTCTATCCCCTACATAGATTTGAAACTGAAAGTTAATGACTATGTCAGAGACCTCTGGTAGGAGGACAGGAATACACAGAGAGATTACAAACTTTTTCCGATCCGTTCAAATCTAAAAGAGTTCCTCTAATCTACCTCTGATGGTCAAAAAAAAAAACGGTTTTATTCCGACTGCACACTGGCCATTCGTTTTTAATTCATTCGTACCTTTTAAAGAGTGAAGAAGTTCCATGCTGCATTCCATGTCACGTGCCACTCACAATGAAACATGTTCTTTTAGAGTGTCGAGACTTTTATGATGTAATACATAAACATTTTACAGCAGACTTCGTAAAAATCATGTTCAGAGATGTTCCACCTGATGTATTTTTGAATTTCTGAAAGAGATTAGCATTTTTTTTTATCTGATCTGAGATTTTACAGTCGAAAGATTTTTTAAACAAATTTCGGATGTGTTTTAGGTGTATTTTAAAGGGTTGTGTGAATGAATGACTTGTGAGTTGACTTCAACGCGGTGGCAGCCCTGATATGGCCCTTTGCGATCGGCTGGGCTGTAAGCAACATTAACTTACCTTACCTGAGCTGTTTGTCTCTATATGTCATATATAACACTTTTCTGAGAAGTATTTATATAGAAACACACACTGTGCACGCACGTCATTTGTGTGTGTGTGTGTGTGTGTGTGTGTGTTGTGTGTGTGCGCGCGTGCGTGCGTGCGTGCGTGCGTGCGTGCGTGCGTGCGTGCGTGCGTGCGTGCGTGTGTGTGTGTGTGTGTGTGTGTGTGTGTGTGTGTGTTGTGTGTGTGTGCCGTGTGTCTGTGGGCGTGTGTGCTGTGTGTGCCCTGTAGGTTTTTTTTCCTTTCACACGTTTACCTTCATAAAACATTGTGATTTATGAACCCTCACGCAAATGTTTCAGCTGTTTGATTAACAGTGTGGTATGTTGCGATTTCAGGCCACAATTTATTGTCTTTAGGTGTTAAGTATGTGATGACACCCTTTACAACATTAAGGTGTTGACAATCATCCCCATCATCTCCTGGATACATGTCCTCCGGCCAGCTGTTGTGACGTCAGGCTGTTTAACGCACAGTGTGTCTGTTCAATTCAAAAGCGATCTGTCATTAACGATTACATCCTTTAATATGGTGTTGACATTTTCTGTATGACGGAAACATGGCTGATGTGACACTGGTGACGGACCAAGTGTTGTGATACGCCCTCACACCCAACCCACCTCAACCCCCACACTCACGCCCACCCCTATACCCCCAGTTCTGCCCACACCTTCTCCCATACGCATACCCCGCCTCACAGCCACATACCAACTTCTGTCGTTTCGAATTGATTTTGTGCCTGTTTGAATTTCAAAACAGAGAGTTAGTCCAACCCTGCATTTTTGAAAACTCTCACAGCCACCTGTCTCATTTGAACATACGTATCTAAATACCTCCCGATTCACCAATACTCTATACAGTTCAGCTGTCATTCTTGCTGAAATGTAAGACTCGTTTTCATTGCCATTTGTAATTATATATTCTCAATCTTCTTCTGTGGCCATTTTTTTTTTTTTTTTTGGGGGGGGGGGGGGGGTGGGGGATTGGTTTAGATCCAGAGCTGCATCTACAGGTCTGCACACTTTGGTCAGGTTCGATGCCGTACAACATGAACATCATGGGTTGGACAGTGATGAAGGATGTGTTCCAGAGTCTGAGGTCCAGTGCCACACGTTCATTTGTCTGTGTGGGCAATCTTGATTCGGCTGAGGTGGCTCAGCAGTCGGCAGCGGTCAGTTCAGAAACGTATATGTGACAAAGGTATCGGACATCATTAACCTGCCCAATCTCAGCATGTAGGTCACCAAACTGACCCACGTCAAGGGTACATTGTTGACTGTGTAGCTGCAGAGATGAAGAGTGTATTCTTCAGCCATCGACTGTCCATCCAGCCCTGGCGTTGGACCACTACTGTGTGGTCTGGACCTTTACCTCGTCAGGCCTTCTGTGGCCAGTGAGAACTATGACGTGTGTAGACTGGCTGTCACTGACTTCATTGCTGATCAGCTGGTTGGCCGACCGCTCCTCTCTAAGAACTTTGGGTGTTCTGTCTTAATTATGATCTTTCCTATTTCAGAAATGACTTCAAACATGTGCTCTGCCGGGATGCCAGGTAACACTGACACGACCGTATTCCGTGAAGAGGAGAACAGCTACCCCTTCTGAGCGCGAAGCGAGCACAACCGACTATTGGCTGCAGCAGATGGTCTGTGCCATTGATGAATGACTATTGGCTGCAGCAGATGGTCTGTGCCATTGGTCAATGACTATTAGCTGTAGCAGATGGTCTGTGCCATTGGGCAATGACTACTGGCTGTAGCTGATGGTCTGTGCCATTGTTGAATAACTATTGGCTGCAGCAGATGGTCTGTGCCATTGTTCAATGACTGTTGGCTGTAGCAGATGGTCTGTGCCATTGATGAATGACTATTGGCTGCAGCAGATGGTCTGTGCCATTGATGAATGACTATTGCCTGCAGCAGATGGTCTGTGCCATTGTTGAATGACTGTTGGCTGTAGCAGATGGTCTGTGCCATTGATTGACGTTCCTCTCCACCCTGTGTGGGGAATTTGGAGACAGGGTTGGCGTCTTCACACACACACACACACACACACACACACACACACACACACACACACACACACACACACACACACACATGTACTGGCACACCCCACACACTGGTACACACACATGAGCCAATGCCCATACATCCATGGACACACACACACACACACACATTATACACACTTAACATACACACATACAATGATAATAATGACACATTCAATTTAATTTTCATGTTCAACCTCCCAGTCTAACTCCAACACAACCGACATGCTTGCAGACACCAGCCCACAGAGGAGATGTACCACCACCAGTTTCAGACAATGGGGACAAAACGGTGTGAAGTTCTAACAGATTCTGCACAAGAGGGAACGAAGATCTGTCCTAGACTACAACTCTATGACGTGCATTACACTACCGTTGCGGTTTTTCAGTAACTATCTACGACTCAAACATTAGCACAGACGCTGTCCTGAAATTGGAGTTCAACCATCCAAGTTCTGTTACGCCAAACAATATGATAGAAACAGGCGATGGTCAAAAGAGCAGACACCCACCCCCTCCCCCGTCTCTCTCTCTCTCTCTCTCTCTCTCTCTCTCTCTCTCTCTCTCTCTCTCTCTCTCTCTCTCTCTCTCTCTCTCTCTCGGGGTTTGTTATTGTGATGTAACTTCTTGTACTCAAACGGAAAAAAAAAAACATGAATGGGTATACAAACATAAGCAGCAATATATATGAAAGCATGTGTGGTTATGGTGAATCCATTGGATTCGAGACATGTTCTTCATTTCTGCATTGGAATGTTAATGGACTTTTACCCAAACTAAGTAGCAAGGAATTTACGTCTTTTGTGTTAAAATTTGACTTCATATGTCTTGTTGAGATGTTTGTGGAATGTCCCCAACACCTCACTTTCCTGGGTTACACTGTTTTTTGTTTGTTTGTTTTTTTGTTTGTTTTTGTTTGTTTGTTTGTTTGTTTTTTTATAAACCAGCTATTAAGTTTACAAAGCAAGGAAGAAGTTCAGGGGGAATTGTCTGCCTAATTAAAAATGAGTTTATATACTTATATTCAGGAAATTAAGACAGACCATCCCAACGTTCTCCTGTTTCTGATTGATAAGAGTGTGTTTGACATTGAAGAGAACATTATATATGTATGTACGTATGTCCCACCTGAAGGATCACCTTATTATAATCATTCTGACGTTGACAATGGTGTTGATGAACTTGAACAATGTCTTTTTGATTGCATGTTGGAGTTAGATGATGTGTTTTGGATTCTATCGGGCGATCTTAACAGTAGAACTTCTAACATTTTTCCTGATATTATAGACTTCAATGGTGTAAATTGTAACTTTCTTCATGATCATTCTGATCTGGATAGCATTATAAGGAATTCCGCTGACAATGTACGTAATAAATATGGGAAAAAATTATTGAATATGTGCACAGCTTTTAGTCTGTGTATTCTGAACGGGGTGTGCAATGGGGATATAGATGGAAATGATACTTACATATCTGAGTCAGGAAACAGTGTCAATGACTACTTTCTGCTGTCTAAGAGACTGTTTGTTATTGTTGTATCGTCGTGTAAATTGTTAGTGTCGGAGGGAATAGAGTCTGATCATTTGCCAGTTGAACTGCATTTGAAATTTAAATTGAAAAGAAATGTTACAAGGGGGCATACCATTACCGATGATCAGATTATTGAAACGTTTGTGTGGGATAATGATTTAGGAACTATATATTGTCAGAAAATGTTCTCTGACGACACATTATCTGAACTCGATGGGGCCATTAGTCTGATTGATTTTGATTACAATGGTGCTCTGAGTGTCTTTAATGAGTGCATAAAAAAAACAAAAAAACAAGGCCAATGTATGAAAAAGAAAATCAACTTGACAAAATATCATAAAAGTGGTGATTGGTTTGATGGAGAATGTAATTCAAGCAAGAAGAATGCAAAACAACTGCTTAACATTTTTAGAAAATCAAACGAGAAAACTGACAGTGATGCATATTGCATAGCAAGACGAGAGCATAAACATCTAATAGATAGAAAAGAAAAACAGTATATTGTTTCTTCAGTAAATAATCAAAAAGAACTTTGGGAGAATGTACATAAAATGTCCAGTAAAAGAAAACAAGTAAATAATAATTTAACAGTTGATGATTAGTTTTACCATTTTAAAGGTTTACTTGAAGTGGAAGTAACTAGAGAGTGTAACAACGACGCTAATGATGACTCTGAAACAAATTATAATGTTGAAGAAGACTTTAGCGCGATGAACCGTCCGATATCAAAAGAAGAAGTGTTACTTGCTGTTAGAAAGGTAAAGAACGGTAAATCTGCAGGCCCAGATGAAATTATAGGAGAAATGTTGAAACATGGCGGGGATCGAGTTATTGATTTTTTCGTAAAATTGTTTAATGTGTTGTTTGATAAAGGTGTTTTCCCAGATAATTGGACAAACTATATTGTAATTCCTTTGTTTAAAAAGGGAGACGCAGATAATCCAAGTAATTATAGGGGTATATGTCTATGTGATACGCAGAATAATATTTGACAGGTGAATATCAGGCAGGATTCAAAAGGGCTATTCTACTGTTGATCATATGTTTACGTTGTTGTCATTGGTTCAGAAGCAATTTTGTTTAAACCGCAAATTGTATGTAGCCTTCATCGATTTCGAGAAAGCTTTTGATTCCATTAACAGACATCTATTATGGCCTATGCTCTTGAGAAATGGCATAAAAGGCAAAATCTTTCGTTGTATTTATATCATGTATACTAATGTTAAAACCAGAGCTAGATGTGGTTCCATGCTTACAGATTACATTAACTGCACACGTGGAGTGAAACAAGGGGATGTGTGCAGTCCCGTTTTGTTTTCCTCGTTTATAAACGAATTAGCATTAGAAGTTATTAGGGAAGGGACACATGGGGCTATTTTTTCGTCCGACTATTTTCAACTGTTTGGCTGATGATGTTGTGTTGCTGTCTGAAACTGTTATCGGTCATCAAACACAGTTGAATAATCTGTATAAAGCACCTTCAGCTCTCCAGCTAAAAGTAAATATGGACAAAAGTAATATTATTGTGTTCAGAAAAGGGGGGTATTTAGGAGCTAGAGAAAGATGGATGTATGCAGGAGCTGTGATGCCTGTTGTTAATGTATACAAATACCTAGGAATTTGTTTTTCAACAAGATTGAGTTTTGTTATAGCATGTCGTAATTTAAGTAGTAGAGCTAAAACGCTTTACTGTGCATTTCACAAAAGTTATATAATTTTAAAAATAAGTAGTCGACTGTCCTTTTGAAGATTTTCGATCCACAAATTCAGCCGATTGTTCAGTACGGCGCAGAGCTATGGGACTTGATAATGCGGCATCTGAATGTGAAAAGGTTTACTTATTTGCTCTCAAAAGATTTTTAGGCGTAGAGATGCGAACTCCTAATGACTTTGTTTACGGAGAGACAAACAGATACCCTATATATATATATTAATTCAGCTGTAAAATGTGTAAACGTTTGGTTAAAATTGACAAGAATGGAGGAATCTAGGCTACCCCATAACGCTTACAAAATGTTGTATGATTTAGATATACGTGGAAAGAAAAAATGGGTTACAAATGTTCGTTCTAAACTATATATGTTTGGTTTTGGATATGTATGGCTTAACCAAGGTGTTGAGGGGATAGACAGATTTCTGCAAGTTTTCAGAGAACGGTTAATTTTATGTAGATGGCAAGAGTGGGACTTTCATATTAGTGATAGTGAAAGGTTGTATGTTTACAGAACGTTTTGCAAGGTGCCTGAGGTAAAAATTTATTTACTGATGAATTTAGGTAGGTATTTAAGGTATGTATTGACGAGGTTTCGATTTGGCATTCTGAAATAGCGCAACACCGTTTACGTCACAAAATACATAGTAATGATGACTTAAAATGTCCGTTTTGCAAAAATGAAAAAGAAGATGATGTTCATTTTGTATTATGTTGCCCTGTTCTGAGTGACTTAAGAACACAGTATATACCTAGTAAATTTTATGCAGATCCAAATAAATTTAGACTTGCATTGCTTATGGCAACAGGGCATAAACAAACTGTGAAACAACTGTCCATTTATCTTTACAAAGCATTCAAGGTGCGTTCTGTTCTGGTTTCTTGATTAGATACTAAATATGTTGTTAATTATGCATTTGTGTATAGAAGTTACGTACCCCTTCATGAGGGGCAATGGCCTATACATGAATAAACTTTCCGTTTTCCGTTTCCGCTTCTCTCTCTCTCTCTCTCTCTCTCTCTCTCTCTCTCTCTCTCTTCTCTCTCTCTCTCTCTCTCTCTCTCTCTCTCTCTCTCTCATCTCATCTAGAATCTAGAATCTAAAATACTGAGAAATGCAATGCAGAGAGAGAGAGAAAAAAAAAAGAAATATTATCGAGAACTAATATTATCAAACCAGAGCCAAAAGTTGGTATAGAGATCTATTAACGAGCTTACAAACAATCAATCTTCTTCAAAAGTAACTGTAACCAAAGACACCTCTGTCAAACAGCTAAGCACCTACTTTTTCACTATAGCCAATAAAGTTATCACGACAGATTCTTCCAGATCAAACGACCTTCAAAAACTGAAACAATATTGCCATGATAAAAACATCATGTCCGAACTTTATATTCCACCAGTAACAGTCTTTGAAGTTTATCACTACCTAACGCACCTAAAACAGTCAGGTACCTGCGGGGTGGATGGCCTAGATGGCAAAATCCTCAAACTATCAGCTCCAGCAATTACAGATACATTAACATACGTCTTCGATTTATGCATCGACAAAAATCATTTTCCCAATAGTTTAAAAAAAGCGAAAGTCATACCTAGCTACAAATCAGGTGACAACTCCGGCCCTGCAAACTACAGACCAATCTCCACCATTTCCACTATTTTCAAACCTCTGGAAAAACACATAAGCAAACACACATTACACCACCTTCATACAGATCACTTGCTTCATCCAAGACAGTCCGGGTTCCAACAAAGCCATTCATGCCACACAGCCCTGATCAACCTGGGTGATGACTAGCTAAATAGCATTAACAACATCAGATGTTGTGGTGTCCCATGTATTGATTTCAAAAAATCATTTGATGTGATAACCATACCTTCTTCTTAGAAAATTAAAATAGTATGGTTTATCCACAAAATGTTCTTTAGCTTTTTTACTCGTATCTCACAAATCGGCAGCAGTGTGTAAAAATTAATACAACTTTCTCTTCATTTCAAACACTTTCCTATGGCGTCCACAAGGCTCAATCCTGGGTACCTTACGGTTCACAGTTTACATCAATGATCTACCTCTCCATAGTACATCCACCTCTGAACTCTTTGCTGATGATAAACAATACACACAAATCATTCTGATGTTACTGTTCGTGCACAAACTTTACAAAAAAGTGCGAATGATCTTGTAAAATGAACTGAACTCAATCACATGTCGCTTCATCCTCAAAAAAATAAATCCATGCTTATCGTAGGGGGCTTAGTAGGTGGTGTCCTGCGTATGTTAGATCAGAACAGGCGCCACTGAACACCACCGAAGTGACTCGGCAGCAGTGCAGTGTCTCCTCCGGTGGGTTGCCTCTTGACGACTTGATATTGACTGCTCCCTGTGGATTGCCGGTGCCGCGGCTGCGGCGGGGCCGACTGGGCTGTGGTTGTGGACGGGCTGTCGGAATGAGCGGGTGGGTGCAATGCCTCTGAGGTGGCGCAGAGGTTGGGACAGCAAAAAAAACAAACAAAAAAAACAACAACAACAACAAAAAATCCATGCTTATCACAACCAGGCAAAAAAGACAAAGTCTCTCCATCAATTTTCCTCCCGTAAATCTTAAAGATGTACCCGTTGAAGAGGTTGCATACCTCAAAGTGCTAAGAATAACAATTAATAAAAATATTAGTTGGCAAGATTACATAACTTCACTGTGCAAAAAAAAAAAAAAAAAAAAAAAAAAAATTCACAGTAAGTCTATCGACTCTCCAAAATCAAACGGTTCCTCGACCTGAATTCACGGAAGCTCTTTTTCCAGTCATATTCAACCATACGTAGACTATGGATCTGCTCTATGGGACTCTACTAGAGCTAACACCCTCAAACCATTGCTAAGCCTACACAAGCGAGCACTCAAATTAGTACTCCTAAAAAGTAGTAGTGTCCTGGACTCAAACTATAAAAAAAAAAAAATTCAAGTTCTCCCCTTACGTCTGAGATTGGAATACAACAAGGGGTTCATAATGCACAGAATTATGTCTTGGAAGGCACCCTCAACATTAGTTCACAGGTTCTCAATTAATTCCTCAAGGACTCTACCCAAACTTCATGTCCCTCTTCCAAAAATTGACTTATTTAAATCCAATTTAATATGTTCAGGTTCCTGTCAATGCACCTCGCTCCCTGAGTCAACCAAACAACACCAATGCATTATCAACCTTCAAACACCATTATTTAAAACATCTTATGTGCCAATACGTGCATACTCCGCCCTAAATCCACCAGCGACCACCATCACCCTCTCTGCCTCAAGCATGAACCTGACTATTAAGAAACTGTTTTGTACTTGAAATGCACATGTTATTCTGTTTAATGAATGTGTCTGATGTGAGTACCTGAGTGTGTGTGTGTGTGTGTGTGTGTGTGTGTGTGTGTGTGTGTGTGTGTGTGTGTGTGTGTGTGTGTGTGTGTGTGTGTGTGGCGCGCGCGCGCGCGTTTGCTACTACCTCCTGCCCTATTGTCATTATGTTGTTATGCTTGTATTCTTATGCGACTCTCTCTCTCCTCTCTCTCTCTCTCTCTCTCTCTCTCTCTCTCTCTCTCTCTCTCTCTCTCTCTCTCTCTCTCTCTCTCTTTCTCAACAGTTTATGGGACTTCAGCTTCACGTATGGTACATTGATTCTTCGCAGTTATTTTCAAATGCCAACGCAGTTTTTTTCATTTACATACACGATACTTAACACCTAAAGACAATAAATCATGACCTGAAATCGCAAACGTACCACACTGTCAATCAAACGGATGGAACATTTGCGTGAGGTTTCATAAATCACAATGTTTTATGAAGGTAAACGCGTGAAAGGAAACAAAAACCTACAGGGCACACACACGCACACACACGCACAGACACACGGCACACACACACACACACACACACACACACACACACACACACACACACACACACACACACACACACACACACACACACAAATCACGTGCGTGCACAGTGTGTGTTCCTATATAAATACTTCTCAGAAAAGTGTTATATATGACATATAGAGACAAACAGCTCAGGTAAGGTAAGTTAATGTTGCTTAGAGCCCAGCCGACCGCAAAGCGTCATATCAGGGCTGCCACCGCGTTGAAGCCAACTCACAAGTCATTCATTCACACAAATACACCTAAAACACATCCGAAAATTGTTAAAAATCTTTCAACTGTAAAATCTCAGATCAGATAAAAAAAAAGTTAATCTCTTTCAGAAATTCAAAGATACGTCAGGTGGAACATCTCTGAACATGATTTTTACGAAGTCTGCTGTAAAATGTTTATGTATTACATCATAAAAGTCTCGACACTCTAAAAGAACATGTTTCATTGTGAGTGGCACGTGACATGGAATGAAGCATGGAGCTTCTTCACTCTTTAAAAGGTACGAATGAATTAAAAACGAATGGCCAGTGTGCAGCCGGCATAAAACCGTTTCTTTTTTTTCGACCATCAGAGGTAGATGAGAGGAACTCTTTTAGATTTGAACGGATCGGAAAAAGTTTGTAATCTCTCTGTGTATTCCTGTCCTCCTACCAGAGGTCTCTGACATAGTCATTAACTTTCAGTTTCAAATCTATGTAGGGATAGAGATGTCAGACAGTTTCCTTGTTGTGGCATTCTTGACCAAACGATCGGCCATTTCATTTCCCCAAATGCCAGAACAATGTTGTGACCTTAATAATAATGATTTCTTATATAGCGCTTAATCAAACGAATTTCTCTAAGCGCTTTACAAAGTCATACTACATTCACCCTTCTCATATACAATAATACACCTTACACCCAACTACAAATACTATTACTACAATAACTAACAAATCCTAATCCTACCAATGTGACATTCACTTGTTCTTCAAATATCATTACAAAAACTTAATCCTATAACGTTCAATCATACAACAAATACATATAATAGAGAACATACACATACGCTACATTTGAAAAGGCCCAGACGGCTATGAGTTAGGTTGTACCCCCCCCCCCCCCCCGCCCCCTCTCCCCACAGCATTGACTAATTATGAGAAAATAGATGGGTTTTAAGTTTAGACTTGAAAGAAGAGATAGAATCTGAATGTCTGAGACAGTCTGGCAGTCTGTTCCACGTCGCTGGAGCTTGAAAAGAGAAAGATCATTCACCAGTAGTAGTCCTGAAGCGAGTCATTCGCAGAAGGCGGTCGTCAGCACAGGAGCGTAGTTGTCGAGAGGGGGTGTAGATTTTAAGGAGATCTGAGAGATAAGAAGGTCCATTTTCAAAGAGAGCAGAGAAAGTGAGAGTTGAGATTTTGTACGAGATACGGTTTGAGACAGATAGCCAGTGAAGAGAGTGGAGGAGAGGCGAAATGTGAGCATGTTTTCTTGCTCTACAGACGACTCGGGCTGCATGATTTTGGATTCGCTGTAATCTTTCTATCAGGTATTTTGGAAGGCTGGCCAAAAGTGAGTTGCAGTAATCTGTTCTAGATAAGACAAATGCACAAATGAGAGTTTTTGTAGCATCTGTAGAGAGAAGGTGACGTACAGAGCTGATTCTTCTTAGTTCTAAATAGGCAATCTTGCAAATATTTGAAACCTTTTCTCAAAGGAGAGGGATTGGTCAAGTATGACCCCTAGACTGCGGACAGAGGTGGAGACAGAGACAGCACAGTCATTGATAGTGACAGTTGAAGGCAGAGAAGGATGGTTAGGCTGTTTTGTCACGAACATGAGTTCCGTCTTGTCGTCGTTAGTTGTAGTTTGTTGGTTGTCATCCAGTCCTTCAGGTCTGCAATGCAGCCCCGCGTCCGAGAAATCAGTGAGTCAGTTTCAGCAATGGGAGCCGACTGATGAAGCTGAGTATCGTCAGCAAAGCTCTCATGCGACATGGCGTGACCACTGATGACGTCAGACACAGGACTAGCATACAGCACAAAAAGGACTGGCCCAAGTACAGAACCCTGAGGCACACCGTACCTAAGAGGAGAACTGTCTGAGTATCTTCCCTGTACACACACTGTCTGAGTACGTCCAGTCAAGTAAGAGATAATCCAGTCGAGAGCTGTGTCTTTGAATCCAAAGGAAGTTTGAAGCCGTGAGAACAAAATATTATGATCGATCGTGTCAAATGCTGCAGAGAGGTCTAACATCGCTAATAAGGAAACATTCCCATCGTCAAGCCCGCAGAGGAGGTCATTGACTATACGGAGGAGTGCTGTCTCACAACTATGGCCTTGTCTGTAAGCAGATTGATGAGGATTCAAAAGGTGATTCTTTTCGAGATGTTCTAGAATTTGTTCCAAAACGATCTTCTCCAATAATTTTGATAGAAATGACAAATTTGATACAGGCCGATAATTCTTTAAAACATTTTTATCTAATGAAGGTTTCTTGATCAATGGACGTACCACTGCGGACCGGAAGATTTCAGGAACGTGACCAGAGGACAAAGAGGTATTGATAACATGAGTAAGATGGGGTAGGACATCATTAATGCACTGAAAGAGCAAGTTAGTGGGAATGGCATCAAGTTCACATGATTTAGGGCTGCATCGCAAACAAAGTTTTTTGACATAGTCTTGACTAACAGGACTAAAACAAGCCAAAGGAGGTCCACAGTAAACTTTGTCATTCAGAGGATGTACCGGTGCAGCAGAATCTAGCTTTTCACAGATAGTGTCATTTTTTCCATTGAAAAACTCTAAGAATTTCTGAGGGACCTCTTGAGTTTGGAAGATGGTGGGAAGGGGGAGTAGCTGACTTTGCCTGGAGACTTTCAAAGAGGTAAAAGGTTTGTTTTAAAAGTTTAGAAGTTCAGGATGATAGAGGTGATGGCCAGCTATGGCCTCCAAAGCTGACAACGAATCCAACAAAATCAGAAAGCCCACGTTTGTAGATTGATAGATCATCTTCAGCACTAGAACCAGAGCTATAAGTTCGGCAGAGTAAACAGAATTATCGGACTGGAATATGCTTTGATGATATTTGAGAAGGAGCACCTGGGCAATAGGCTGCACAAGCCACTCCATCGTGGACTTTGAGCCATCAATACAGATTTTTTGGAATGGATTGGAATTGTTGTACAAAGATCGGCAAACAATGCCTTGTATGCCCGAGAACTGGTGGATTCTTTGCGAAAAGCAGCAATATCAAAGCGAACGTCTGGTTTGAAAACGTCCATGAAGGCTTATCTGGAAATTTGGAGATGTCAAACACAGCTCCTAGATCAAGACCTGAATTCTGCACTTGTGACTGCATATGAAGTCCAACCAGAGATTAAGTTTGGATTTTTGTTCAAATTTACCTTGAAACTGATAATTAAAAACTCAGTCATAAGCAGGGATTTCCAGTTCAGAGAACAGTCTGAGTCACTAAAATCAAAGATAGCTTCAGCCTGTGTTTGAATAATAGGGGTTCACTTGCCTCTGCATACAGGCTGTATACAGGTGTGGCGTGGAATGCTCCAAGACAGAGACGAACCCCGTGATAAAGAACAGGATCTGAGAGTTCCAGATAAGAGCGTCTTGCAGAGCCGTACACAACATAACCACAGTCCAGTTTAGAACGGAACAAGGCTCTGCAGATGTGAAGAAAAGTTTCATTAGTGCCCCAGTCAGTGTGTGCTACGACCTGCAGAATGTTCAAAACTTTCTCAAGAAGTTTTTTAAGCGTTTAATGTGACTACGAAAGTTGAGCTTTTGGTCGAAAGAAAATAACTCCCAGAAATTTGGCTTCCTTTATAGCTGGAACGGGAGATTACCTGTTTGGATTTTAGGATCAGCAAAGAACAGTCGTGAATTATGAAAGTGAGTGCACTGCGTCTTAGTAGCAGAAAAAGTAAATCGATTTTCTTCCGCTCACAGATGTATTTTATCCACACAAGGCTGAGCCTGTGCTTAACACTTGGTACAGCTTCCAGTTGCAGAGAGAGCAAAACCATCTACAAACAATGAGGAGTCGCAACCCTGCTGAGCTCAATGTTGTCTATTTTCATGCTAAA
Organism: Conus canariensis; assembly: GCA_033310375.1. Lineage (NCBI taxonomy): Eukaryota > Metazoa > Mollusca > Gastropoda > Neogastropoda > Conidae > Conus > Conus canariensis. Next base: position 81,834,332 of record CM065722.1, on the reverse strand, counting down.
GAGGGAGCAGACAGTATGCTCCCTTGTGGAACACCCAACTCCTGCTCGTGAACGTCAGAGAGAGTAGTGCCAACCCGAACCTGAAACTGTCGTTGTGTCAAAATATTTTTAATAAAATGTGAAGATGACTCCCAAGTCAAAGAACATAGCTACTGTGTGTTGTTTATTTAGAAACGCGTTTTAAAGTGCGGATTACAGATGGATCAAATAGACCACTGTATTTCAGTGTTTGCGAAAACCACACTGCTCTTTCGCCAGAAGGCCGTCGGTTTTGAGTTTTCACATCAGAGTATCATTGACTTTTTTTTTTCCCCATCAGTTTGCAGACACAGCTGGTCAAAGCTATCGGACGGTAACTGGATGGATTTGAAAGATCTTTTCCAGGTTTGGGAATAGGCATGATGCGGGCGTTTTGCCAAGAAGGTGGAAAGAATCTGGTAGCCCATACATGGTTGCACACTCGCAGTGGGATGTTGAGACCTTTTTGCGGAAGATGTTTCAAAACGTTATATTGGATTTCATCTGTACCAGGAGAGGAATTCCTGCAAAATGTAAGGCGGATTTCAATTCATTTAAAGGAAAATTGTATTCGTCTAGGTTGTCCGATGACAAATTGCAGGGTGATTTTGCTTTGAGGGCTTTGTTTTTGACAAAACAGGCTGATTTGTTAAACGAGAAGGAATTCGTTTTAATTGTTGAAGTAAGCAGATCGGCAACAGCTTTTTTTCTGTTATTAAAGAGTCAGAAAACTCGAGGTGGTTCACAACAGGGCAGGTGTTCTTCCCTTTAATTTTCTTGATGATTTTCCACACTTTTTTTCTTCGATGTTCTAGACGTAAGACCAGGGCAGAACTGTTCCAAGACAAACGTTTATTGGTTTTATAATCTGTGTTTGGGTTTTGCGTTCAATTTCTGATGTGCTTGGACAGAGGCCACTGAGGTCTGCAGGAGACACAACGTTGACCTCTTCTACAGGCTTTGTTAATTTTTTACATTCAGTGTTGAACCAAGGAACTTTTGCAATTTAGGGGTTCTTGGAAGATGTAGGAATGGTTGACTTAGAACAGTTCAGTGTAAAATCGGAAAGACTTCCTGCCAAATCCTCACCTAGCACAATCTTGTCCTCTTCAAGATTATTAAGAAATGTAGTGGCAAAGGGGTCCCAATATGAGACCACATGAGACCACATGGGTCTGTCTGTACAATGGCTTCCACCTGAGTTGCACAGTTTTAGTGTTTTTGTGGCCATGAAGGTTTTTAAATATGGCAGAAATAAACGGTCACCCCAGGAGAGCTGCTGTGCTGGGGAGGGAACAATGGATGGCCATGGTATGGCGTCCGTCAGCCTGGTACCGTCTTACATGAACACCAGACAATGTACTTCGCGACTGAATGTGGATCAGCCACTCAGCCCATCATCTGGTTGCTGTAGCTTGGGCTTCCTCGCTGCTTACAGCAGCGACTCAACTATCAAAGAAAAAGTACGTGGAGAGAAGATTCGATGGGGATATGAAGAGATAAAGGAGCTATTAAGAAAGGCAGAAGATAGATTAGGAAAAAGGTGGGTTACTATTTGTCAGGGCCCTCGCTCTTTACCTTTCAGACATGGGAGACTCTCTACCAGGGGCATCTACTCCTACCACGTAGTGCTTAGTCCAGTCAGCAAGTTGGCTATACAGGTCTAGAAGCGTTAGCAAGAACAAACTATCTGGTCGAGTATAGGTGCCCCCGTCAGCAAAGCCTAAGGGTTCACTGGACCGCGCAAGCCCTTCGACCACGGCAAAGTTGCAACCCATAGAGCGGAAACAGATTAGGCAAAAAAGCTCACGGAAACTTGTTGTATTTCTGACATAGAAACAAAAGGGATAAGACAGACAACGTTTGACAGAAGCATACAGAAGACACCAAATATGCATAGAACATGGTTTGTTCACATAATGTTGCAACTTTCTTTTTCAAACAGATAAACAAAATAAAAAATGGAATAATAGATCTACATGTTAACTCTAGTCCCGCAAAGACCTAGCATCTGTCCCACACAGACGTAACATCAGTCGCACACAGACGTAACATCAGACCCACACAGACGTAACATCAGTCCCACACAGACGTAACACGACTCCCACACAAACGTAACACCAGTCCCACACAGACGTAACATCAGCCCCACACAGACGTAACATTAGTCCCACACAGACGTAACATCAGTCCCGCACAGACGTAACATCAGTCCCACACAGACGTAACATCAGTGCCACACAGACGTAACACTAGTCCCACACAGACGTAACACTAGTCCCACACAGACGTAACATCAGTCCCACACAGACGTAACATCAGTCCCACACAGACGTAACATCAGTCCCACACAGACGTAACATCAGTCCCACACAGACGTAACACTAGTCGCACACAGAGGTAACATCAGTCCCACACAGACGTAACATTAATCCCACACAGACGAAACATCAGTCCCACACAGACGTGTGGGAGACCATAGGTGTAAACCTTGACTGGAATCAGAGAGTGCAGTGAGAGAATGCCTGTATTCCAAACACCTCCTGGACGAAGGATGAACGGTCTGGATCAAAAATTGGGTCTGCTATTCTGATCATAGATTTTACGCAGTATTCGTTTCGTCAGGCGCTATGGGGAAAAGACAAACCGAAGTGATGGCGGATTAGCAAACTGTATGTGAGAATGACAGCAACCGTATTCCGTATGAATACATTGTTCGAAATGTTGACGTGTACTTCCACTTCGACATGTGGAGAAAGGGTTTCCCAAAAAGATTGTGCTTGAAACAGTCATGACGGGAACAAGAAATTAAACGAACAGACGTTATAGATATTTGATACACCAATATTGTACTAGCATCATTATGTTTCTGTAGTCTTGTTCATGACAAACGTACGAGGAAATACTGACTTTTGATGTGCTGAAATTGATTGTTTTAAAGAGCACCCAAACGATCCATGAGCTGTGAACACTCTGCTGTCACAAATCCAATTTGTTTTTTGCCTGTAATACTTAAACGCTTAACTTACAGCAACGAAAACAAATATTGCCAATATTCTTTACATTGCTTGACGTAACTGCAAATAAAACGTAAAAGTAACATTCATAACAACCATACACTGATTTCAGCAAAAAGTTTTGTTTTTATTTTTTCAGGTGAGTAATACTCAAGCCAAACCTTTGTTTACAACAACAGCAGCAGCAGCAGCAACAACAACAACAACACACACACAGACACGCACCCCCCCCCCCCCCCCCCCTCGACTGATTTCACAATACATGGCTAACACTGCCATCACAGATCAAAACCAGTTGCTGTGCACTTCAACTATTCCCAGCACAATATCAAACCATGTCAAAATGCTGGTTCTCTGACTATTACAGTGACAATCTGAAGCGTTCCATACCGGGACGCCATCTTCTTGCATTTTCAATTTCAGTTTCATCAAGGAGGTGTCACTGCATGCAGACTAGTCTATATACACTACACCATATCCGTTAAGTTTTGAGACCACACATCTTCTTGCCAGACTGGGAAATCTCTGCCCACTAGGCATCAGCATCCAAACACAGCAAGTGCCTACTCATCCTCGTATCAGCAAGTGATTTCCCAGTCGATCACTCTTGTCAGTAGCAAGTTGATACACGTCTTCACACTATCACGTGCATTACACCTTCCTTTGAATGGCGACCTGACAACGTCTGAGTAGCTCACTGGCACGTGCAGCTCGTGATCTGTGTCAGGTTGCAGGCATGGGTAATTTGGCGTTTGTTTGTTTTCATCTTTTGCCTTACACTGATTAGCCGTCCTGCCACACGTCATGTGTTGTCTCCATGCTGCTCAATGGGTCCTGACACACGTCATGTGTTGTCTCCAATCTGCTCAATGGATCCTGACACACGTCATGTGTTGTCTCCATGCTGCTCCATGGGTCCTGACACACGTCATGTGTTGTCTCCATGCTGCTCAATGGGTCCTGACACACGCCATGTGTTGTCTCAATGCTGAGCAATGGGTCTTGACACACGTCCTGTGATGTCTCCTTGCTGCTCAATGGGTCCTGACACACGTCATGTGTTGTCTCCATGCTGCTCAATGGGTTCCTGACACATGTCATGTGTTGACTCCATACTGTTCAATGGGTTCTGACACACGTCATGTGCTGTTTCCTTGCTGCTCAATGGGTCCTGACACGGTCATGTGTTGTCTCCATGCTACTCAATGGGTCCTGACAAACGTCATGTGTAATCTCCATGCTGCTCAATGGGTCCTGCAAACGTCATGTGTTATCTCCATGCTGCTCAATGGGTCCTGACACACGCTATGTGTTGTCTCCATGCTGCTCAATGGGTCCTGACACACGTCATGTGTTGTCTCCATGCTGCTCAATGGGTCCTGGCAAACGTCATGTGTTATCTCCATGCTGCTCAATGGGTCCTACACACGTCATGTGTTGTCTCCATGCTGCTCAGTGGGTCCTGACACACGTCATGTGTTGTCTTCATGCTGCTCAATGGGTCCTGTCACACGTCATGTGTTGACTCCATACTGTTCAATGGGTTCTGACACACGTCATGTGCTGTCTCCTTGCTGCTCAATGGATCCTGACACACGTCATGTGTTGTCTCCATACTGCTCAATGGGTCCTGACACACGTCATGTGTTGTCTCCATGCTGCTCAATGGGTCCTGGCACACGTCATGTGTTGTCTCCATGCTGCTCAATGGGTCCTGACACACGTCATGTGCTGTCTCCATGCTGCTCAGTGCGTCTGACACACGTCATGTGTTGTCTCCATGCTGCTCAGTGGGTCCTGGCACGGTCGTGTTTGTCTCCATGCTGCTCAATGGGTCCTGACACACGTCATGTGTTGTCTCAATGCTGCTCAATGGGTCCTGACACAATTGATACTTGATAGTGCACATTCATGACCATGATCGTAATGCTCCTTGCTCATCTGTTACCGTCTGCTTGTCAGATCAGAGAAAGAGAGGAGAGACAGAGAGTCATGTGTGTGTATGTGCGTGCGCGCGCGCGCGCGCGCGCGTCGCGCGTGTGCGTGTGTGTGTGTGTGTGTGTGTGTGTGTGTGTGTGTGTGTGTGGTGTGCGTGCGTGCGTGTGAGAGTGTGCGCGCGCGGGCTCGTGTGTGTGTGTGTGTGTGTGTGTGTGTGTGTGTGTGTGTGTGTGTGTGTGTGTGTGTGTGTGTGTGTGATACTTCTGAGGTATACACACATTATTACGCACATATATTCAATATTATGTTAAAGTAAAAAACCTCACTGGGCAACAAATCTCTCTATGTCATGTTACATGGTGAGTTTGTCTTCCCTTTTCCCCAAACGTTCAGACAGAGCATTGTACTACTACATCAACTGCAAAGACAAACTGTAGTAATATGCAACCATGACACATTGTGCATGACAGCAATCCATGCAGGACTGACGCTATGTTTCATGATGAAAACTGGGCCCTCACAATTAATCTGACCGTCTGTGCGTGACAGTAATAAGTAAATGTATATTGTAGAGACTACTATATCAAACTCCATCATAAGTGAACTGAGTCAAGATGTTTGACTGGTACTAGTATTGGTCTACTGCCGATCTGGTCTATGAATTTGGCTTACCTATTGTACTATTCTTTGGAATCTTTGGAAATCGTATGACAATTCTGATTCTATTTCGTCTCCCTGAATCCAGTTCGAATTTTTATTTCTGGTTCTGGCCTGCTCTGACCAGTTATCGTTGATACTGTGGCCTCTTCAGGAATGGCTCGTATTGCGTTTGATGCGCCGAACATAATAAGCCAGGGCTCTTTGCCATGTAAACTGGTCATGTTAATGGGAAACACGACTGTTGTTTTGTCTGTATGGATTCTTGTGACACTCACCATACAAAGAGCAGCAGCTGTACTGTGGCCACATCGTGTCAATGCTGTGTGGACGGAGAGAACGTCACGAGTTGTTGTAGGAATATTGATTGTTGTTATCACTCTGGTGTATTGTCACTTTGTCTACGGACATGATTTTGATGTAGTGCGTTGTGATTTCCATTATTCTAAGTGTTGTGAGGTTGCATCAGAAGCATACGTATGGTTCAGTAAGATTATCTGGCCTTGGTTTGAGTTGATTGAATACTCTTTGCTGCCATCTGTATACTGGTAGGCACCAACAGTGTTCTTATCTGGACTCTTGTCAGGTCTGCCAAGATAGGCAGCCGTCTTCCTGTACAATGCACCGCTCAAGATTCCAGACAACAGAAGGTGGCTTCATTGACTGTGACCTTGGTCAGTGTCAGTGCTTGCTTTTTTCTCCTGACCACACCAGTAACAATATATCACATCAGAGAAAGATTAAATGTCTACTCTCGACCAGCCATCTTATTTCGCCCGCAAACCCCCCTTTTCACATAATCAAATTTTCTTAACCAAAAAAATAGCTAAACCCCTACAAAATTAAACAAATCTAATCGCCCGCAAACCCCCTTTCACGCAATTTTGTAGGGTTTTAGCTATTTTTTTAGTTAAGAAAATCTAATCGCGTGAAAAGAGGGGTTTGCAGGCGAAATAAGATGGCTGATCGAGAACAGGACATTTAATCTTTCTCTCTGATTAACTAACAGGCACTGTGTTTGGTGGGACAACTTGCAACTCTTCGCGAACAAACGATCTTTTAGGGGCGGGCTTTTTAGAAGAAAGAGTTTCTCTTAAATAATATACGGGAGGGGTTGTTTTCATAATTCTTTCAACTTCATATACGTCTACGCTCCATATAGGGTCTGTGGCTCTAATTCTAACATCACCCTCTGTCTCTCCAGGAGCATACAAGTATCTTACTTTTAGTCCAAAAGGCAAGAGTTTCTGATTGCCTTGGATGTCTTCAGTAATGCTAATTTTTTTTTAATTTGATCGTGTTCACCGGCTTAAGGCCTGTTGCTTTAAATTCTTCGTTGTTCATGGCGCGTAAGACTGCCGGCAAATATCTATACTTTCTCTCTGATTAATCTTCTACTTCCAGCACTACCAACAAATCAGAACAAACAACCGGCTTTCCATCTTGGTTAGTTATTTTTACACACAATGAATGTATATCCTCACCAACTATTTTTTTAAATTGACTGTTTTTGTCAAATGTATATGACTAATAATCGCAAAACCCCACCTCAAGTGATGGCAATACTCTTAGAACCGTAGATGGATTTCCATTAAACAAATTAGCATCTGTTTTTAATTCGCTCAAATGAACATACAGCCTTGGGTTAATTAGAAAATCGGATGGCCTACTACCTGCATATTCATAAAGCCCACTTTCTACGTACTTATGTGTTCTAATATGATACGTTTCATCACTAGTATGAAAGCCCAAAATTCGTGCAAGGCTTCTAGGAAAAGTGTACTCCCTTCTTTCTTCTGGAAAGTGCATAGTAATTATAAGATTTGCCTCATTAATTTTTAACTTAATACTAAAATTGCCAAATACTTCTTTTAAAGAACAAAAGTTGTAGTAACCATCAGGTATTTTTAACTGCTTTAATAAATTACCTTGCCCGTCCTTACATTCACCCAGTTATTCTTAGCTTTTTCAGATATATTAATCCACCTAACTTTAAAACCAATTTCTCTAAGAGCAACCCTATTATTACCGCGCCTATTGTCAATTGGATACTTTAAGAACACACGTGTGCCTTGTTTAGTTATATAAATGTGCATCCTTTTTAAATCCTTTTTAAAAAATCTATTTAAAATGGAACCTTTTAAATATAATGAAAGTGCCACTTACGACGTAGGAGGGGTTTATGAGCCCAAATCTTTGGACTTTAGTAACCTAACCATCGCTGTAGATGAATCATATGGCTTCCAAGTTAGACTTGTAAACCCACTAACTAGATATTTAAATCCTCCAATAAAGAGTGATAGAGTGCCATCAGCATGGTCAACTCACCCCATGGTTTTTTACCAGAATCAGTTAAATTTTGCAGTTTACCTCTCAACCACCGGCTGCGGTGTTTCATATACAAACCATTTAAACCACCCTAATCTCTTAGTAAGGTCAGTATATAACTTTCATGTTTATTACCAGTATAGACGCATACTAACTGAACTACAGGTACGCCTCCCCAACGACAACGCGTTTAATCCATTTCTCAGCCCAACGGACAATAATGCATATGAAAGAATCTGCAACGAATTTAACATTAACCCTTCAAATAACTTTAGACAAAAGTTAGACCGCAATCACGGGTTAGGCACATTGTATTTGTGGGGTCAGCGTAGAGAATATAATTTTGACTACTGGCCCGGCCACACCTCTTTAAAGCCAAACTCCCAAGTTAGATTGGGATCAATAGAACAAAAACACCCCAATGCTTGGGCAACATTTATCTTAGATGAAAGTAAAGGCCTAACAATGCCAGGAGTGCAAAGACTTAATGACTCCATACGCACGTACGTTTGGTGTCTATTAGGGGCACAAGCACAGACCAAGTCTAGCATAGTGGATCAATCTACAGGCTTTGACGCCAGAAAACAATTTCTAGCCAATTTAGAAGATGCTATTAACTCTGCTGTTGATTTACCTTCCAGCATACAAAGGTACCAAAACGTTCTTTCACATGCTAGGTCAAAGGTTGACTTTGTTGTTGGTCATGGATTACACATGCTGCCTTCTGACCTTAGACTACAGATTGGCATGATACAGAATTATAATAATGAAATCCTTATAGCCGGAGACGATCAAAACTTAGGGCACAATCAAGGCTTAAACACAAGGCCCGCGCCAGCCATTTTAAAAAAAGTATCTAGCTCTGAAAGCGACCCCCCACCAGTTATAAGCAGCCCACAGCCAGAAAGCGGTCCACCTGTTGATGTACCTCACCCCGACAGACACACTAGCGAAAAGAGAGCCCTTGTTGTGTTTTTAACTTTTACTGGATTAGCCATACTTTATTTCACTAAAAATTAACCCGGCAGCCAGCACTCCTAACGTCCACAGATGGTCGGCCATATAACCAGCCACTTTGCCTATAGTAGACAAAACCCAACTAACAACGCTGCCTATTATGCCAGGCAGAGCATCAAGCGCTTTAACTGCTAACTTCTTTAATAAGTTTGCCAGATGGCGCAATTGTTTTCTAATCCAACTTTTACCGGGCTGAGGCGTTGGAGGTGCTACTGGCCCCGCCGGCGCACTGCCAGTTAATGCATAAACCAGTGTAGAGATAGCAAACCCAATGGCCGTTAATATACTAACTATTGTAATCCCCCGCTCTTTGAACAGAATCCTTATTCTTTCTGCTAACGTAGTATTTTCACGAAGTATTCTGTTTATAGTTTCTCTGATTCTGCTTGTTTGGTATGCTATTTTTTCTCTGTTAGTAGACAACGCCACTAACCTGTTTGCCCTTTCTATCCTTAAATCCTGTATTTTCGCCTGTATTCTAGCCTTTACTTCTAACCCTAAATCGTTATCATCTGCATCAGCCAGTTTATTTTTTTCTTTTTCTATCTCTCTATCTAGCTCACCAAGTTTTGCCAAGTTGTTTTTTAGCTCGCCATTTATTCTCTGTAGAGTAGCATCAAGAGCCCTGATTTCACGCAGAGCAGCTTTAAGACGATCGAGTTCACGCTCAGACAATGGAGGATCATCAATTGTTTCTAAAGCTGCTTCTTCTTCAGGACTCAGCTCACGTTCTCTTTGACTAGGCGATGAAGAATCGGCAATTGTTTTAACTGTGTCTCCTCATTAAAACTCGTCTCAACTTCTGCTATTACTTCATCTGCTCTTTGACTTAATTCTTGAATAGAGATCATTTCTATTTCAGATCGTGTTGGCAACCTCCGCTCCAAGTTCTGTAAAAGTCTAACAGCATCAGACCTTAGATTGTCAATAAAGTTTAACTGCCTTTGATCAGAAACAGGGAGCTCTCTAAGAATTGTGCTCCTGCTTAAAAACTGGGTTGGGTCTGGTTTTGTAGTAAGTCGTACAAGCTTTCCTTTACTAGTTCTTACATACAAATGATTATTTTCATCTGTTAAAAAATTAGAAACCTTAAGTGCTTCTGGCTGCTCTCGCCCTATACTGCCATATAAGATTCAATTCTATCTAAATTGTATTTGATTTAATCCTGCTCCTTGACCTGCTGCTCCTTCAAGTTCTTCTTGCAAATGAAGGACCCGGTTCTTCAATAGAATCAATCGCGCCAAAATCTTCATCTTCTTCTTCAATAGGTTCAATCGCGTCAAAATCTTCATCGGCCATATTTATATTTTATTATTTTTTGTTTTATAAAAAATGAACCCATACGGTTGCGACCTTGATCCATTCAGAAAAGCGAAGGAGCCCCACGGCATAAAAGGCATAAGACAGACTGTGCGGGTTGTAAATAATCCATCAACAATTGAGCCTAATGAAATGTTAACAGTAAGATTTAGTGACCTCGGACCTGACGATGTTATAATGCCAGGCACTGCCAGGCTATTATTCAAAATAGATATTGAGTCGGCGGATCCTAATGCCACCGTCGTTGCTAACCTGGGCAGGGCCATCATTAAAAATATGGTAATCAAACTGGAAGGTAGAGAAGTCTTCTCACTGAGTAGCGCAGACATTTTTAATCTCTATTCTGATCTGTGGCTGCCTAGAACAGAAAGAAAAGACAAAATCTTTCAGGGAATCCAGAGCCCAAACGGTCTTAAGCACAGGCTTAATGCTGCAGATGCAAAGGAAGACGAGGGAGACCAGGCAATAGCGCGAGCATTTAAGAACAGATTTTGCATCCCTCTAGATTTTGAACTGTTAAAAACCCACCAGCCATATTACCAAGGCGCACTAAGAGACAAACTTACTTACGAACTGACATTCAATGACAGCGGGTCTGTTATTCTTTCAGATGACCCTCAAGCCAAGTACACAGTCAGTAACATCTCTCTTAATTTTGACGTTGTTACTAACCCCGAACTGGCTAGAATAATCTTAAACCAGTATAAAAGTAGGGCGGTTGTTTACTTTGAAAGAGTTTTACACCACAGTCTAGCGATTAAAAACAAGCAAGACGCTGTCTGGGAAATAGCTATAAGCAATTCTTTAAGGTCCCTAAAGGGGGTTCTCTTGCTATTTACTAAACCCTCAGCTCCTTTTCAGAGAGAATCTGAGGTGTTTTACAACCCAAAAATTGAGCAGTTGTCTTGCACAGTAGATGGCAAGCCTTTTCAGCTGTATTCAGCCGGACTTTTACCCGACCAACACTTTGATGAAATAAGAAAGTTATTTGCTGGAGGCAGACAGACAAGCCCCACAGCCGATCATGTGTGTAAAAAAACTTCACCTTCACGATGTACGACTTGAAGATTATCTAACAGACAAATATGGACTATGGCTGGATTTTAGATCCACGTATGACAACAGACTGCACGGGAGTGGAAGAAGGGTAGGGTCAGATGGCATACTCATACAGATTAATAAGGAAGAGGAGGAGAATGGCCAGATACAAATGCACGTTTTTGTGGTTTATGACGCCCAGCTGAACATTGAAGAAAATAGACTGAAAGAAATAGCCTATTAAAACAGATGGATAGTTTGAACTTTTTGCCCAAAGACCCGCACTGCTCGCTTATTTGTGGGATTACTGGGTGTGGGAAAACTGTCTTCGTGCTTGATTTGTTACAAACAGTCTACAGATTTCATTACGAGTACATTGTTATATTCTGCACAACCATTAAGCACAACAAGTCTTACAAAGAAAGGCAGTTTGTTTGGACAGACGAGAATATATTTTTAGTTGATCCTACTGACAAGCTAAGCGACTGTTTAGAACATTATTATAGGCTATTTGAGGGAACCGAAACGCTGTTTATTATTGATGACTGTTCAGCTGAACAAGACATTGTTAAAAAAAGAAGGACTCTGTCTAAGCTGGCCTTTAGCGGAAGACACGCATTAGTTTCTGTTTGGCTCTTAACTCAAAAATACAATGCCGTCTTAAAAGACTTTAGATCGCAGTTAAAATCAGTCATCTTATTCTATACTAAGGACAAGGATAGTTTTGAAGAGTGTTTAAGTAAAACTATATAATCAGGGACAGGGATGAACTAAAAAAAATAAAAGAGCAGCTAGAAAAATCTAAGCACGCTAAACTATGCTTACGGACTGACCCACCAGTTCAATACGTTTGCTTATTATAGATTGCTTATTACAGATTGCTTATTATAGATTGTTTATAATAAATTGTTTATAACAAATTGTTTATAATAAATTGTTTATATTAAAAAGAATGTCTCGAGGGCCAGAATCAAAAGCAGAGTTAGCTCCTAAATGCGTTGCAGTAGAGATAAAAGATCTAGCAGATACAACTGACTTTGATCTAATAGGAGTGGCAGGAAATGTTTATGGATTTGAGTACACCGACGATGGTGTTTACAAACGAATAGAAATTGAAATAAAAAACGGCAGCAATATCCTACCCTGGAAGAGATAAGAAATCTAAGGGCAAACGATTTTGGCAAACACGAATACAAACTTCATAAACGAGAGAATGCCTGGGCGTTGCTTCCTGACATTAACTGGGATTTAAAGTTTGAACTGCGAAGCCCCTATGTATACTTTGATAAGAAATACAATTTTAGAAAAGCTTTGAATGAAGGACACCTTCTTATTAGCCTAGTCCCAGGATTACAACAGAAAAAGCAGATTGAAATAACTAAGCAGGGCCCTGAATATATGCTGCGGAGAAAGCAGTCCTTAGCTGAAGTGGGGGGTGACACCGTCGGCTTAGAATTTAATCCAAAACTAGAATCACTGCCTAAAAAAATGACGATGCTTTTTCGCTTATTTATTACTCCAAGGGAGTCTGATCCTAGTTTGCCAGATGCATACATTAATCAGAGGTGTACAAATAAAGTCTGAAAACTTGGACGGGCCTCTCAGGCTTGTTATTGCTATTACTAAAAACGGGAATGAAATAAAGACTTTCTTATCATCTGACAAAGTTACTGTGATGGTTGACAAAACCAAACTAACAGTGCTTGATTTTATTTTCTTTAAGTATGTTGATTTTATTGGGTTTTACTCTGTTGATGAAGTGCTGTCAGAAGGGTTAATAAGAAGATATGTACAGGATTAAAAAAATAATCTTGTTTTAAAATGGAAGACGGTCAACAGTTTAGATTAAAGCACATGACTGAGCTTGAAGAGGAAATAGAAAGTGACTTAAACAAGTATAGGGTTACTAGAAAGAAATATGCTAAAACTTTAAATGTCCTTCTTATATAATCACCGGCTCATCAGTTGTAGCCAGCTTAAGCACTGGGTCTAGTGTCGCTCTTTTAGCTACTGGAGTTGGGACACCGATGTCCATAGCTTTTGGGAGTGTTGGTTTGGGTTTAGGCGCCATGTCCACGATTGTAAGTGCTGTTTTAAAAAAGATTACGCCCAAATTACAAAAGCACACCGCCATTGTAGCCCTAGCAACAGCAAAACTTCATTCATTAAGGCTGATTATAAGCAATACACTACTGGATGGAAAAGTAACAGACGAAGAATTTAAACGAGCCATGGCTGACGGCGATGATTACAGGCGTCAAAAAATCGACCTCCAAAAGAAATGGAGAAAGACTTTTACTTCACAACAGGTAGACGCTGAGGCAATCAGAAAGAACATTGCAAAGCAGAACATTGCAAACGATCAAGTAAACCCAAAAATGAGCCTGATTTTATTGTATTACCTATATATTGGCCTTAAAAAATGACGAGCAAAGTAGTTACAGAGCTTAAAAATATATGCTGCGCCTTAGAGTTAATGATGGAGCGGGGGGTTAATGAAGAAGAGTTAAGAAACAAGTTTGACGAATTAATTGCGGATCTTTTTGAGCACACAGATATTCGCGAAAGTGTAACCAACGTAATCAGTAAAATGCCAGATTCTTGGCCCAACCCAGTTATAAAGTGTATTGCAATTTTAGTTAATATTATGGCTCCTGATGACGCTGAATTGTCTATTTTTACTAACTCTGAAGGAGCAGCTATTCAATTTAACTAAATTTTAGTATTTTTTTTTTGTATTACCTCAAATTAGTAAATATTAGCTAAATTTTATTATTTATTTTTTTGTATTACCTATATATTGGCCTTAAAAAATGGCGGCCACAAAGACGTTGGATAAGATATTTGCCAAACCGGTGGGCAATATGTTCAGTGAAGTAGACATGGACATTATTAACCCCACAAATGTTCAGGAAAGCGTAACACATGCTATCTCTAAAATCCCAGAGTCTCTTCGAATCGTCCCACCAGTAAAAGTGTTGTTGGCCATTCTGATTGAATATATAACCCCTGATGATACTAGTATACTAGTCTGGGTTTCAACTAAACAGAAAGAAGTAATCAGCTATTACGACTTTAATTCTGAATGGGCTGATTACATGCTTACACAGTTTAATCATGCAAGTGAAGAGGCTAAGCTAAGAGGTTCTGGCTGGTCTGAAGGAACGGTCCTTGAAATCAGATTAAGACAGACAAAGTTCTATCCTATAGTTGGCAATTCTTACATCCCTCTCCCGAGAGCGTTAGAGTTAAAACGAGCAGTCTTAAACATACATAATTCAGATAATTTATGTTTCATGTGGTGTGTTCTGGCACACTTACATCCTGTTAAAAATCATGCAAACAGAGTATCTAATTATAGGCAGTATATAAATGAGCTGAACTTAAATAACATAACCTTTCCAGTGAGTGTAGAAAGTATCGACCAGTTTGAAGAACAAAACAAACCAATAACCGTAAGCGTATACACATGGAATCCAGTAGACAATCTAGTTCCTCTAAGGATTTCTCCCAACGCCCCCACTTTTGGCGAACCCCTTAACAAACATGTAGACTTGATTCTGTTTGCAGACGGTTCCCAGAGCCATTATGTATTAATCAGATCAATTAGCAGACTTATGGCTTATACTACAAACAATACAGCTAAACAAGAGCTTTGTAGAAGGTGTTTGGTTAGAATTCCATCTATAGAAGCAGCTGACAAACATAAGAAACATTGTAAAAGTTTTGTAGACTGTAAAACCGAACTTCTTACGCCCCCGCCCGGGTCTAAAGTTAGTTTTAAGAATGTACACAAACTGCAGATGAGACCATACGTAGTCTATGCTGACTTTGAATCAATCTTGCCACAGTACTACGGCCCTCAAGAGCGGGCACAACAAAAAACAGCTTTATTAACCTACCATCAGATTTGTTCTTATGCGTTCGTCGCTGTTAGGTCGGATGGCGGGCACACACAACCAGAGATTTACAGAGGTCCTGACGCAGCTAATCGATTTTTACAACAGATGAAACAACTTCGCAATCAATTCTCCAATCAGCTAAACCTTTCAGACATTAAGATGACTCCCGAAGATGAAGAACGTTATAAATCAGCCACCCACTGTTGGATATGCAAATGCAAGTTATTAGGTGACACTGTAAGAGACCACGATCACATTACTGGCAAATTCAGAGGGGCAGCACACAACAGCTGCAATCTACAATTAAAGGCTGACCCCGAAAAATGGAAATTGCCAATCTTCTTTCATAACTTACGGGGCTATGATTCTCACTTTATCATGCAAGCAATAACTTCTGAATGTAAGAGAGTTAGCTGTATTGCACAATCATCAGAAAAGTACATGACCTTTACTGTAGACTGTTTATCCTTCTATGACTCTGCCCAGCACCTGATGGGGAGTTTGGATAAATTAGCAGAATCTCTGCAAGACTATCCAATCACTAAAAAATATTTCGACCCGGCTTTAGTCCGTAAAGGCGTCTATCCTTATGAATACATGGACTCGTGGGAAAGGTTTGACGAGCCGGCGCTGCCGCTTAAGGAAGACTTTTACAGCCGTCTTAGAGGCGGAGGCATATCTGACGCCGACTATGAATACGCGCAGAAAGCCTGGACAGAATTACACTGCCAAACGATGGGCGATTATCACGATCAATATTTATTGGCCGATGTGTGTTTATTGGCAGATGTGTTTGAAAATTACAGATCTACATGCATGAAACATTACGGCCTAGATTCATCACAGTACATCTCTGCCCCGGGCCTTTCTTGGGATGCATTCTTAAAGTCTACAAACATTGAGATTGACTTAATATCTGATCTGGATACACTTCCGATGATTGAAGACGGGCTGAGGGGAGGCATTAGCATGGCCTGTCATTCTTACCGCAAAGCCAACAACAAGCATTTAGACGATTATGACCCCACTAAACCATCTAACTATCTAATGTATTTAGACGCCAACAATCTGTATGGGTGGGCCATGAGCCAGGCACTGCCGTAAAGAACCTTTAAAATGATGAATGGGCCTCATGAGGTTGATCGGGTGGTAGGACTATTGTCAAATCTTACACCCGATAATCCAATAGGATTAATCTTAGAAGTAGACTTAGATTATCCCGCAGAGTTGCACGACCTCCATAATGATTTCCCCATAGCCGCAGAAAAATTAAAGATGAGCCCCACTGAACCACCTAAACTCGTGCCTAATCTTCGAGACAAGACTAAATATGTCTGTCATTACCGGCTGTTACAGTTTTACTTAAGACACGGACTAAAACTTACCGCTGTTCACAGAATAATTACTTTTGATCAAGGGCCTTTCATGAAACCATACATCATGAAGAACACTGATCTTAGAACCAAGGCCACGGATGCATCAGAAAAAGACTTCTTTAAGTTGATGAACAACAGCTGTTTTGGCAAAACCATGGAGAACGTACACAATCGTAAAGATGTAAGATTAGTTACAAAAGAAAAACAAGCGATTAAACTAGTCTCTAAACCTAACTACCAAGACTTTAGAAGATTTAGTGACGGCCTGGTTGGCATTATGATGAAGAAACAGAATGTGAAGTTGGACAAGCCGGTGTTTATCGGGTTTGCCGTGTTAGAGCTGTCAAAGTTATTAATGCTTGAATTTCTATATGACTACTTTAAGCCGCTGTACCCAGAATCAAATGTCGTTTACACAGACACTGACTCTTTTATTCTGGATGTTCCAACTGAAGATTTCTATAAGGATTTAGAAGCGGAGGTAGCCAAAGGAGCTGATGGGTGGTATGACACATGTGACTACCCAAAAGATTCGCCGTTATATTCAACTGTAAACAAGAAAGTGATTGGAAAGATGAAGGATGAACTTAATGGGACAGTTATACAAGAATATGTTGGATTACGGGCAAAGATGTATAGCGTTGCTACCCAGACTTCTGAAATGAAGAAAGCTAAGGGCGTAAGTAAAGAAGTTGTCAAAAAAAAAAAAAAAGTCACGGCAACTACAAGCAGGCTCTTTGAAAACAAAGTATTTCATCACACAAATGTTAATCTGCGCTCTACTCTTCATCAAGTAAACACAACTGCTGTTAATAAGAAGTCACTAGACTCTAACAATAGCAAGCGAACTTGCGTTAATCCCGAGCTTTCATACGCTATACGTCATTGGAGAACTTTACTTGTACTTTACTTGTACTTAACTAGTACTTTACTTAAGAACTTAACTAGTACTTTACTTGTACTTTACTTACACTTAACTTGTTATAACTAACTTTACTTGCACTTAACTTGCACTTAACTTGCACTTAACTTGTTATAACTGACTTAACCAGTACTTAGCTTGTACTTAACCAGTACTTAACAACACATTAAAAAACTAATTTATTAAAAATGGGTCTACAGCAGGAGGTTGTACTTTTTTTGCAGAAGCTGGTTCTTTTTCTTTTACTGTTTTTGTGGGGGTTTGTAACTTTGTTGCTAAGTATGGCTTTAGACACTTGTATGCCAAAAGCCCTCCGCCAACAACAATACTCCCCAGTACATAATAATACATCTTACAGCTTGATTGTGTTGTTGTTGGCGGCGGCGGCGGTGCTGGTGCTGATGTTGTATTACTATCTAATAATTTTTGTTTTGCTGCTTGGTTTGCTTTTTGCAGTCTGTTCCATTCAGCTAGTTTACGGCCGGCCTCAACACGGCCAGCACTTTTAGACTTAGTAACACTACTCACCTGCGGGACACTCAGTTGTGGATTCACTTGTGGGACACTCACTTGTGGGACACTCGCCTGCAGATTCACTTGTGGGACATTCTGCTCCTGTGGAGTCTTCTCCTGCTCGCTCATTTTTTTTAGTCTGATTAAAATTAATATGATTAAAATTAATATGATTGAAAGTAATTAATCCCATGATGAATGGGCATAGCAACGTCCCAAATCTATAATACATGTCACATGCAAGAGATTCTAGGGACTTGGTTAAAACCGGATCTTGTGTTAAGTCATATTTTAAATCTTCTTCTGAATCAATCGGCGCTATCTTGCCTACTAACTTAGCATATAAACTAATCATTGTCTGTCCCACTGATCTAACCATTTTTGATCCTAGCTGTGCTTCGTATCTAGCGTAATACTTCTCAACGTCTGATGTAGACAATTGCTGAATCTGTTCAATACTTAGTTCAACACCTAAATACTGCCTGGTTTTTCCACATGCAGCCAGAGAGTATAATCTTTCTTTATGACAGAGGTCTGCTGGCTCCTCACACTTTAATAGCTCGTCGCAATCCATTTTTAAACTCTTTTTAAAAACAATAAAAATAATAACGCCTTTTTAAAACCATGAGTTTAACGTTGGTTAATTATGCAGTGCCCATTGTCGGTGTTATAGTTTATTCAACTCTTGCAAAATGTTTGTTAAGAATAAAACCGCCCAACATGGGAAAGATAGAAGATTCGCCGAAACTAGTTGTAACCTTATTTTTAGCTCTAGCAACAAAAGATTATCTGATTAAAAAGCACATAGACAGTCTTTCATATTATGATTATTTTAATTATTTTTTTAGTTAATAAAAAACATGAGCGAAAAAAAGATTATCAATACGATTTACCACTCTGCTGTAATCAGCGGTCTTAGTATAGGGAACAGCGTGTTGGCAAAAAACATGTTTAAGATGAGGCCGGCTGATCTAGGAAGGTTAGACATTGAGGATGTTGTTAAGGTTATAGCTGTAATAACGGCGGGGATTGTCTCAAAAGACTTTCTTGTTGCACAGGGAATTATCCCAGAAAACATCAATGCATAGAAAGATTGATTTATAAAAAAGATTAATTCTAGAAAATATTGATCTATAAAAAGATTCATTCTAAAAAAAGATTCATTCATTTATAAAAAGATGTCCGGATTAGTTCTGATGGTGGGCGGGGCTATTGTTAATGCGTTGGCTTTCTCTGGCAGCAATTATATGTTTAGTAAACTGCGGTCTGATGAAGAGAGAGAACGCCATAACAAGGCAATAGAAGAGTTAGCTAAGGCAAGAGACGCTTACGAGAAAAGGAGAATTGCTCACTTAGACTTTATTAATAAAACGTTAAGAGAACAGGGACATGCAGAGCATACATTTACAGACGTTGATGACGCAATGAATGAATATTACTTAGTGACAGGAAAGAAGTTTCTAACATCGTCACCGCCAGAACTGTCTGACTTTTATGAGCCATCTGAGGATCAGAAAATGGTAGAAATAGGCTTTATTATAGGGGCTATGGGAGCAATCTTTCTTCTTGCATATTCAATCTAAAAACATAGTTAAAAATGTAATAAAAACAGTCCCTTCTTATGGACGATACGAAGTACAAAATATATTATTCTCCTAGAGGGTATTGGAAAGGAAAGGCCGCTATTGATAAACTGAGTAAAGCTGCTAGGGTGTCTGAATCAGAAGCGAAAGACTGGCTTTCAAAACAAGCGATCTGGCAAATATATCTGCCTGCCCCAAAAAGAATAATAAGGCCTCGATTTGTTAACTCAGTTCCTAATGACACCCACCAGATGGACTTGTTGTATCTTCCACATGACAAAGTTAGAAGAAAAAAGTTTAAGTATGCTCTTACGGTTGTTGACATGGCTTCAAGGTATAAAGATGCTGAGCCTTTAACGGATAAAAGCTCAACTGCTGTGGCTGTGGCTTTACAACAAATATACATGCGAGGCCCATTAAAGTATCCTAGGATGATTCAGGTTGATGATGGGAAAGAGTTTAAAGGAGCTGTAAACCAACTGTTTTTAAGACACCGGGTTACAGTTAAGAGAGGGATCCCAGGCAACCATCGTTCCCAGGCCCTAGTAGAAAACTTTAATAAGAATCTAGCTGAGCGTCTGTTTATCTATCAATATCACAGAGACCTTATGGACAAAACACGCAACACAGAATGGGTTAGGAGGTTGCCGGCAGTCTTACGCGCCATGAACAACGAAGAATTTAAAGCAACAGGCCTTAAGCCGGTGAATGCGATCAAATTAAAAAAAAATTAGCATAACTGAAGACATTCAAGGCAATCAAAAACTCTTGCCTTTTGGACTAAAAGTAAGATACTTGTATGCTCCTGGAGAGACAGAGGGCGATGTTAGAATTAGAGCCACAGACCCTATATGGAGCGTAGACGTATATGAAGTTGAAAGAATTATGAAAACAACCCCTCCCGTGTATTATTTAAGAGAGACTCTTTCCTCTAGCGGTGCTACTACGTCTAAAAAGCCCGCCCCTAAAAGATCGTTTGTTCGCGAAGAGTTGCAAGTTGTCCCACCAAACACAGTGCCTGTTAGTTAATCAGAGAGAAAGATTAAATGTCCTGTTCTCGATCAGCCATCTTATTTCGCCTGCAAACCCCTCTTTTCACGCGATTAGATTTTCTTAACTAAAAAAATAGCTAAAACCCTACAAAATTGCGTGAAAGGGGGTTTGCGGGCGATTAGATTTGTTTAATTTTGTAGGGGTTTAACTATTTTTTTGGTTAAGAAAATTTGATTATGTGAAAAGGGGGGTTTGCGGGCGAAATAAGATGGCTGGTCGAGAGTAGACATTTAATCTTTCTCTCACATCACTCATCCATATGTTAATCATGGTGACCCACTTCTTGCCAGAAAATATTTTGTCTTTCAACAAATCAGCTACATTATGTGGTACTCTAATAGTGCTTTCAACTTTTATTTGTATTGTATGTCGGGTAACAAGTTCAAGACAGCGTTTTATCATATGATAATAGACTTTTTCAGCCTATTCTTGTGTGCAAAGAAAGTCAGTAAAAGGGTATACCTCGTTAGTCACTAGTATATAACTGTGAATGAAATGAAGAAGAAGCGCACCCTCCATACAAAATGCTAAGGTCATAACCTAATGGATATAATACACAGTATAACAGTATTTGCTTGTTTGTCTGCTTGTTTGTTTGAGTGTGTGTGTATGTACGTGAGAGAGAGAGAGAGAGAGAGAGAGAGAGAGAGAGAGAGAGAGAGAGAGAGAGAGAGAGAAATAAAAATTAATGAAAAAAAATTATCCAACGAATTACTTTGTTTTACTTACACTCTGATTTGCGTTTCAGTTACGATTTTAAGATGGCC
Source organism: Conus canariensis (assembly GCA_033310375.1). Lineage (NCBI taxonomy): Eukaryota > Metazoa > Mollusca > Gastropoda > Neogastropoda > Conidae > Conus > Conus canariensis. The sequence continues at coordinate 81,812,883 of CM065722.1, read as the reverse complement.
TGTGGATTTGTTCTGAACTAATTGTGCCATGGAATTTGAAGGTTTACGATTTGTCTTTTCATACAGGCATGAAATTGACATCATAATACAAGGACTCGCGACAGCTATGTTCAGGTCGTCCGATCAGTGCCATTATTATCAGGTCCGGGTACCAGCAGAGCCCAGGACCAATACCATCTGCGTTGGCTGCGTAAGAACTATATTCGAGCGATAACCTTTCTTTATCCGATAAGAAATGTACGTATGCTACGCTACCAATTCCACACAGAAACAGAAACAATAGAAACATGAACTATGAACGGCGCCCAAGTTTTTCATTTTGAAACCATCCGTGCACCCCAAACTGGAAGTGCCGGAGCGGATGCGATAAGGATGTCACTGCAAGAGACCTTCTCCGGAAGAAAACAATGGCGATTTTGTCCTGAAATTCACGTGGGCACAACTAAGATTTTTGTTTTCTGTCCCATCTGCTGTGCCACCTCAGAGGCACCGCACCCATGCTGGTCATTCTGACTTCTCGTCCACAGCCACAGCCCGGCCTGGCCCACCGCAGTCCCGGTACCGGCAATCCACGGGGAGCAGTCAATGTCAAGTCGTCACGAGGCAACGCACTGGAGGAGACACTTCAATGCTGCCGAGTCACTTCGGTGGTGTTCAGTGGTGTCTGTTCTGATCCAACATATGCAGACCACCACTTACTTAGACCCCTACTGATGACAATGATTGCTTCGTTGCGGAGCCAGGCATGAGTGAGCTCTCCCTGTGGAGAGCGCCTCTATGTCCGTCCAGCAACAACCCCCATGAATTTTCTGATACCAGTGACCCCGACGGAATCAAAACAAGGCCATCGACGCGGAGAGGACACTGATACTGGGGTCTTTATGAGAGCTGGGCTTGAAGGGCCAAAGTATTGACACTTTCTTTTAATGCTGATCAATGACAATGAAGATGATGAAGATAATGCTACGTATTTCCATTCCGCTCTGAGACTGCATGACAAGGCTGTTCTCTACGCTTACTTTCATAATATATGCCGGCGTCAACCAGGCCCGAGAGATAGAGACACCTGCAGTGTTGGTCATGAAATTTGAACAACACTCTCTCAGACACATCCATTAATTAAGAGGATGAAACTCGACTGTGAGGTCCCGGTCTTCCCAACTGAGCCTGTAGCAGTGTCAACTCCGGGCAGGAGGCAGTCGGGGCAGTAAAATCCCACATGGCTCTGATGGGAATCGAATCCACGACCTCCCAGCCGGGATTCCGCGACGCCACCCACTTCGCCATGGTAGCTAGTCCCAACTAAGATTGTTGTTATGTTTACAACGAATTAACAATGTGTGTGTGTGTGTGTGTGTGTGTGTGTGTGTGTGTGTGTGTGTGTGTGTGTGTGTGTGTGTTGTGCGTGTGTGTGCGTTTGTGTGAATCGATTTCCCTCTCTCTCTCTCTCTCTCTCTCTCTCTCTCTCTCTCTCTCTCTCTCTCTCTCTACAACAGACACACACACACACACACACACACACACACACACACACACACACACACACATACTCACACACATAAACACGCACGAACGCAAGCAGGCACACACACACACACACACGCACACACACACACACACACACACCACACACACACACACACACACACACACACACACACGTTTCAAAAGGAAAAATCCTGACTGCCTGCGACTTGATGGCACGTGTATTTTCCAGAACTTACCAGGTCTTGTTTCTTTTGTTAATTCCTTGATGAGTAGTCCAATGGGCTCTTTTTTGTAACAAGTGTTCCTACATATTATGAGCGCTTAACATTTTGGTTATACCAGATATCCTGTACTCCTTTATGTTTTAATACTTGCTTTGGGCTACTGATAATTGTAAAGAATTTAAGTATGAATCACTATATATAGCTAACTGCTCGTAACAGATCTCTTATCGGTCCATCAACACACACACACACACACACACACACACACACACACACACACACACACACACACACACACGCACACACACACGCGCACACACACGCACACACACACGCACGCACACACACACACACACACACACACACACACACACACACACACACACACACACACAACACACACACACGCATGCATACACACGCTATTTCCTAACTCTGTCTAAAATCACTTTATGTGAATAGACGTTAAATTGAAGAACTAACGAACACACACACACACACACACACACACACACACACACACACACACACACACACACACACACACACACACACTTTTTTTTTAAATCGTGCAATATCGAGATTAGTGGAAAGACGTTAAATGAATGACACACACTCGTGCACACATGAGCACGCGCGCACCCACGTAGGCACACACAGGTAGAAAGAGAACGAACGAACGAACGAACAAATTTAATGATAGGCCAATCTGCCCATGTCATCAGGGGGTATGAATATTGGGAATGGGAGGGGAAAATGATGATAACACTAAAATAAAATGGGAAAAGCAAAAGCATATCATCAAATGAATCAAACATCAAACATCGTACAAGAAGTGGTTTCTAGTATTAAAGGCTTCAGATAAATACACAGCAAGAGATTTACATATTCTGACATCTGAAAGTAATAAAGTCAGTTTGAATGCATTTGGATGACTATGGTATTTGGCTGGGATAAAGGTTTTCCGTAAAGAACTGTATATTACACACTAGTATAAAATGCAGCTCAGATTCTTCAGTACCAGGACAAAATGGACAATCATTATTTATTCTTGTAATTGAGAATCTAGACTTATGAATTCTTAGTTGTGAAACTCCAAGTCTAATTCTTGTCAAGTATTTTCTAAGAGATGGATTTTTTTTAATTCTAGACAAATATTCTGGAACATCATAGAGTTGTCGAAACGAAGAGTAAAACTGAAATCTGTCTTTTGAGTTAATAGCAGCGTCTAAGTCTTGTAAATAACAGTCAACGAGTCTTGTTTAAAGGCATGCACAAAACATTTAACATTTTCCACCCCTTGATTTTCCCACACAAATCCAAAACCATATTTATATAATGTCAAACATATATTACTTACCCAGTTCTTTTTGCCCTTATAATGCAGACTACATAGCATTTTATAGGATTTTCTTGGGATACGGCTATCCTCCATACGGGTTAATTTCAGCCAATATTTTACACATTTTATGAAATTCTGAATATATAACGGGTATCTGCAGTTTCGGAACATATAAGTGCACTTGGCGTGTGAACACTTACATTCAGAAGACGTTTAATAGCTAAAAGGTGTACTCTTTCAATTATAGTATGGTTTGCAGTTAAACCCCAAACTTCAGCGCCATATGTTAAAATTTGCTGGATCTGGCTGTCAAAAATTTTGAAGAAAAGTTTTGGATTGTTTTCACCTAGAGACCACAAAAATTTCAAAATACTAAAAGCACATTTTTTAGCTTTTGAGCGCCTTTTCCTCCAAAGAATATGAAAAAGTTAAACCGGTAGAAAGAATGACACCTAAGTATTTATACTCATTCACAACTTGCAATTGTATACAATGGGGAAACCATTTTTCTCGTGAGGCAACATGCCCTCCTTTACGAAATATTATAATTTTAGATTTTCCTCATTCACGATCAATCCTAGTTTATTGGCAGTGTTAGTTAATATATCTAGTTGTTTTTGAAGACCAATTACAGTATGGGAAAGGAGAACAACGTCATTAGCAAAAAGCATAATAAGAATGTGAAGAATATCGGGGGATAAGCTTATTCCATGTTTTCCAGATAATGCTACGTCATTTGCAAGTTCATTTATGAATAGCGAAAATAAAATAGGGCTACAGTTGTCACCTTGTTTCAAACCACGAGGACACATAAAGGCTTCAGTAAAATCACTGTTTGCCCGAACTCTAGATTTAACGACTTGGTACATACTTTTAATTGCATGATGCATTTTACCTTGCACACCATTTTTATTCAGTATTGACCACAATTTATTTCCATTCACTAGATCGAAGGCTTTTTTAAAGTCGATAAATGCCGCATAGAGCTTTTTTTGCCAGAAGATAACTGTTTCTGTACAAGTGATACTAAACTAAAGTGGTCGACTGTGCTATAACTCTTCCTGAATCCTGCCTGTGACTCATTGATTACATTATTTTCTTCCACCCACTCTGTAAGACGTTTGTTCAGAATAGAGGTGTATAATTTGCCACTTATATTTAACAATGAGATGCCTCGGTAATTGTCCAGAAAATTAACATCACCTTTTTTATGCAGAGGATGTATAATTGCTTCTGACCACATGAGTGGAAATATCCCGGAATCAAACAGTCTATTGAAAAATTTGGTAAAAAAAAGAAACGACTACTGGAGGAGCATACTTGTAAAATTCACCACTAAATCCATCGGTTCCAGCAGCTTTACCATTCCGAAGTGATCGTACTGCATTTTTAACTTCTAATTCTGTTATTTCCCAGTCTAGGGTGGAAGTATCTAAATTACAGCAGAAACTAGTGTCATTATCATTGTTGGTCATCTGATTAGCTAAAAGTACAGAATAATCGTTGATTCCAGAATATGGTTCGTTTTCCTGTTCAAAGTCGTTATAAACTTTATGAAAGTGATTGTACCATTCTTCAATTGTGATGGAGGTTTCTGGTGCTTTCGTACCTACCTTTCACTTAATAGTCCCCCAGAATTTCTTGGGATCATTTTTATTTGTCTCAGGAGTAGCCAGTATACGTAATTTATCTTCTTTTTGTTTTCTAACGAGCAACTGTTTGTATTCTCTTCGTTTATTGGTGTACGTAAGCCTCAGTTCCTCGACCTGTATTGCGTTCTTGCAATATGTAAAATTTTTCAAGTATTGCAATAAGTCTGATCTTCCATTTCGACATTTGCTATCGAACCAGGAATTGCTATTCTTTTCACCTATAACAATGTGTTTTTTCATACACTGGCCTGCAAGAGTCAAACATTCGTAAAATTTATTTCAGTGCCAGGTTGACATCAGTAGTCATCAGAATTACAGCTTCGTTCAAAATATCTAGTATCTCCTTTGACTTGAAGGCCTGTTGATATTCATCTAAACAATCCTTATTCCAAATGAACCTTTGAATGACACGTTTTACAGATTTATTTTGAATGTGTTTTACATTTCTTGTTAAGTTTAATCTTAATTCAATCGGTAAATGTTTAGATTCAGCAATGTTGAGCACTCTCATACTTAGAGCATGTTGAAAAAGGCACCTTGAAATAAAAAAATAATCTATGATACTTGCCCCATTATGTGCTATATATGTATAGTCGCCGTGCGTATCAACTGAGGTAACACCATTTAGAATTATCAATGAAAATTCTTCACATAATTTCAATAAGTAACATCCAAATTCATTCATCATTTCATCTTTGGAATTTCTAAGATATGCTCCATCTTCTTCAGTATTATTGTCATCATCGTTCCAAACATTAGTGTCAGGGAGAGTAATTTCCCTAGCGTTTGATTTACCTGTCCTGGCATTAAAATCTCCCATAATAATGAAAGGTAATTCTCCATACTGTTAAAAAATATCAAGAAGACAATGTTGAAACAGGTATATTCCATTTCGTATTTCTTTATCTAAATAATACGGGCTTGATGCTGGGGGAACATAAATGCTAGCAGTATAGTGTCGATAGGTAAGCCACTAAACTGTTCAGATAGTTTCACAGCAATACAGTTATCACATTCTAATGGAATGCGTTCAACAAATCTAGAAATTGTCTTTTTTACCATAAGAACAACACCACCAGATAGAAAGGATGTCACAGCATCAGATAATTTCAATCCAGGTGACACAAAAATTTCAAAAGAAGGAAATAGATATGAAGGGAAATTGGTCGCAAAAGTTTCTGACAAAAATACGATTTCATATTTACAGAATAACAACCGTAATTCAGGTTGGTATACAGAACTCAAACCCTCTATATTGTATGAAAGAAAAGAAATGCAACAGTTCTCTGCATTAGCATCATTTGCAGGACCTGGTACACACCAGATACAGTGACAAGGGCAGGGCCGAATCCCTAGGTGTCTACAGATTGGCTTCTATCCGCCTGTGATGATCCTGTTTCGATGCGTGGGAAACAATCTGTGACCTGCTTTTGTCTGAGAGTGGTTTTATCGTGTGCCATGTTTGTCATTGTACGTCCGATTGCCATCTTTGTTTTGCTGCGTGTTTGTCTGCCATGTATTTTAGGTGTTTCTGATATCATAGAACAGTTCTGTTGTTCTGACACTACAGGCAGATGGGTCATACTTGAACAGTTCATCCCGTCACGTCGACCGTCAGACTGCCCAAAAGACTGACTCTCTAATTCATCTGCGCCAGTCCATGGGTCCACCAGGCGTTTCACCATGGTGGTGCTGTCGTCTGCCTTGGCTTCACTGGCGGGTGGAGTGGTTGAGGATGGGCGTGGCGAACAAGGTGTGTGGGAAGCCAGATCTGCATCAGGTCCATCAGGGACTGCTTGCTGGGTGGAAGGAGGGAGAGGGGCATCACAAGAGGGGTCAGTGCTGCTATAGAATGCACTATGCACAACACATTCCCGACCGACCATTGGGCCCAACTGGTTTGCATCAGAAGTTGGTGCAACTTCACCAGTCATCAGACAAGATGTCAGCGTGTCATGTTCATGATGGAGCCAGGATTCCACGGGTAGACGGTCCCTGGCCTTTCCAGAATTGGGTCTGGGCACATGGTTCTCGTCTTCCGTGTTCGGTGTGGACGTGAGTCTGACGCCCCATTGATTGACCGTCACTCTGGCTGAGGGGTGTGGAGTTCTCTGCGGCTGTGGAGGAGGGGGAGGCGTTGTCCCGGGAACATCCGCTGGGGCTCCATGGCCTATATCCACAGGCTTCTGGCGGTATTCTCGTTCCTCCGGTGCTCGCCACGTGTTCTGCATGGTGTCTCCGATGTGGCAGTGTAATACAGAGAGAGAGAGAGAGAGAGAGAGAGAGAGAGAGAGAGAGAGAGAGAGAGAGAGAGAGTACACTCAAGAGAAAGTCATCTTGACAGCTTTGGATCTTGAGTCCTAGCACGCAGTGGGAAAGCAATACTATTGGCTGTATGGCTTGGACATAACACTCACAGGACTGGACGTCCATATTTCCCTTCGTCTTTCTCTTCCGCTTCCCCAGGAAACAAACCCATTTACCCAAGGCCACGTTTTGCACGTGTGGAAATCTGTACAAACTTTCCAGGTGCTCCAGCAATCTATGCCGGTCTTGTCTATGAAGAAGTATATATAAGCCCACAGTACGCGAGTGAAAAAAAGACAAGAAACATTGCAGTGTGTATGTTCCAAGTGCACCATCTACCAACCCCAGAGGAAACAACACAAACCACGAGGCATGATCTTTGTAAGGGACAGATAGTTCATGAATACGTCTTTTATGCTTCTTCCTGAAGACTAATACGCATCAACAAGTGTCCCCTAAGCTCATTCCGTATGGCAGTTCTTGCCTTTTTCATGGTGGCGCACTCTTCCTCATGGCACAGAGCGCTGGACACGAGCTTCTCTGACGTCTTGGGTGTGCTCCCAGGGAGGCAAAATCTCCACCAGGATTCGCTGCCCGGTCATCCTCACTGTCTTGATTTTACAGCGACTGAAGGGTCACTCGGGGAGACTGTGGCGCATGGTCGTAAAGTACAACGTGTCCCTCTGGTGGACCAATTGGGAGATAAGGTAAGGTAATGTTGCTTACAGCCCAGCCGATCGCAAAGGGCCATATCCGGGCTGTCACTGCGTCGAAGTCAACTCAGAAGTCATTAAAAAAAAAAAAAAACTCATTCACACGACACTTAAAATCAGATCTTCTAAGAATATATAAAAAATTGTATTTTAAAATATTTCCTCCGTACAATCTTAGATCAGTTGAAAAATGTTAATCTCTTTCAGAAGTTCAAAGATCCCATCAGTGGAGACATCTCTGAAGAAGGTTTTCATGGAATCTGCCGTAAATATTTATGTCTCACATCATGCAATTCCCAGCACTCTAAAAGTGGACAGACGGCGGATACTGTGTTTCACCTACTGGCTTGTTTGTCTTTTGTGTCTTGAAGAAAATATTAAGAAAGGAAAGGAACTCTACCCAGCGGAGACCTCACACACACCTGTACCCTATCTTTGTTTCTACAATCGAGGGGAGAAAAAAGTATATGAGATATATCCAATCTGAAAATTGAATTGCTACCTGAAATATGTTCTTGAAATGAATGGTACTACTTGCTAGTGACATTTCTTCTCATGGATTCCCCCAGAAATGCCACTAGCCTACACGTTACAAGGATCGTGTCAGCACCTCCCACACGGTGTCATTGATAAAAGCACTGATGACGGGGATCGAATGCTTGGATGTTGGTCGTTGGTCGGTTTCCTGATTTTTTGTTTATTGATATGAAGACATGTTCCGAAAAGTTTAAATACAACGTACTGAGATACACACATTCATCTTACATACACGAAGTCGGCATTTTCATACCGATTTATTTGATCGTAAATTTTCAATGATATTGTATAAGGACGAATCGGTGCCCCCACCCCCTTCTCATCCCCACCCTTCCCGCTCCCAACAATGAAGCAGAGCTGTCAATTAGCAACAGCATCGCTGAGGAAGATGTCCGGATGGCTGTCGAAAGCTACGAGTGAGTAGTACATTTTCTTTTGTTGGGAGACTAGTTCTAACTTCAGGTAGCAATATATTTATTTTCCGTTAGGTCTGACTTCGCGAAAACGACTCCGATCTTTAGTAGCGTGTTGTCAGCCCGTAACAGAGTTAATGACAATATCAGAGAATCTCTGTCAGCCCGTCACAGAGATACCGACAATACCAGAGAATCTCTGTCAGCCCGTGGTCAGTTCACTGTCGTCGTGTCATAGCAGCCAACAGTGGACTGCCACGGATCCAACAGACAGGCCAACATCAACCAGTCAGTAATTCATCAACCCACCTCTGACGGTTTGGGGATGGTGATAGCAATGCTAATGACACAGGCTAAGGTATGTACAGCTCTAATTCTGAAGAACATCTAGTTCTATTTAGCGCGCAAACTCACACACGCACGTACACACACACACACACACACACATAATATATATATATATATATATATATATATATTCAATTATAAACAAAGCTTGCTCTTATGTCTTAGATTGAAGAAATAGGGGGAGATAAGCATTCATATCTGCAGTGGTAGATCATTCTGCCAACTAACAGTATGTGCTTGAGTGGATGAATGGGGAAAAATAAAATAAATGCTTCTCAAAATGAGCCTTTAGCAAGCTTATAGTCTCCAAGTGGGAGACGATCTCCAATGGGGAGAAAACCCACTAACATACAACTCCTGGTCAGATACCGATATTTCGAAACCTGATTGTTTTTCCTCAGTGACCGCGGAAAGTGGTAATTTGACTCTTCTGCCTTTTCGGTTTTAAGAAGAATGCTATCCCAGAAAAGGCTGGTGTGCAATACCGTAGTATGTTTGTTGAGTTTTCAAAAAACCAACCAAAGGTGCCACCTAAGAAGCAAAAGAAAATCATGAAAGAGCAAAACAAGCTACATTTTCTTGCGAAAAGTAGAAAATATAAAAAGATAACCTCTCAAGACACAAGTGCTGAGGGCCAGTTCTTCGAAGGAATCCGCAAGGGACTAAATTACAATAAACTAATAAATTCCAAGGATAAGTACCGAGCACCATTCCAGCAACTTACAGAGCAGCTAGGTGTTGCAATGACTGCAAGAAATATTCAATTATAAACAAAGCTTGCTCTTATGTCTTAGATTGAAGAAATAGGGGGAGATAAGTATTCATATCTGCAGTGGTAGATCATTCTGCCAACTAACAGTATGTGCTTGAGTGGACGAATGGGGAAAAATAAAATAAATGCTTCTCAAAATGAGCCTTTAGCAAGCTTATAGTCTCCAAGTGGTAGACGATCTCCAATGGGGAGAAAACCCACTAACATATAACTCCTGGTCAGATACCGATATTTCGAAACCTGATTGTTTCTCCTCAGTGACCGCGGAAAGTGATAATTTGACTCCTCTGCCTTTTCGGTTTTAAGAAGAATGCTATCCCAGAAAAGGCTGGTGTGCAATACCGTAGTATGTAGTACCCCCTATTTCTTCAATCTAAGACATAAAAGCAAGCTTTGTATTTTACACTTCCCTCGTTACAATAAAAACAACATGTTAAGATTACCCATGGAAAGGTTAGTGGTCAAGTTTTCTGTCTTCTTTTGTGTTTTGCGCATTCAAATGGGAGGAATCTAAGCCTGTTCGATACTTGTCGTACTTAAATGGTCTGCTCCATGTTTTCCTCGCTTTAGCCAGGTGGTTGTAACCCGCCCTAATCGATACTTCCTTCAGCTAATATGTTTCAAGTACCAAACCATCCAACTGCGATAGTTAATGGCATTTAGTGACAATGAAAAACGACAAGCATACAAACACATGCATGCAAGCACACATAGGCTCTCTCTCTCCTCTCTCTCTCTCTCTCTCTCTCCTCTCTCTCTCTCTGTCACACACACACACACACACACACACACACACACACACAAAACACCGCACACACACACACACACACTACACGCGCCACACACACACACACACACACACACACAACACACACAGATAGAGAGACAGACAGACAGACAGATATTCGGATGGTTTTTCCATTAATAGGCCTTGGCCTCTAATGAAGGGGTGCGTGAATAACATGAAAAAGTAACAGAAAGCAGAACGAAAAAAGAACAATTCAAGACGAGTAACAGACATAGAATACATATAAAGATTGACACTGACAGCGATCATTCTCATGAAACAGCTAGTTCTCTGAGCTTAAGTACCTTACATAGAAGCAAGGAGATTTTTTTTTCTTAACTTTTTGTTTTCTCTGAAAAGTTAAAAACTTAAATGCTGTTCAGTTCAGAGAGAGAGAGAGAGAGAGAGAGAGAGAGAGAGAGAGAGAGAGAGAGAGAGAGAGAGAGAGAGAGAGAAATACGAATACGAATACGAATACGTATAATTTATTGTTTCAAGCTTTTTGGCCCATTCAAAATATGAGATTGGGGAAATAGAAGTTAACTGAAATAATAGACCGGGACGAACATGAATACGAGATAAGGTATTAAAGGTCTTCTTGACAAGGAAACCATATCAAGGAAGGGTGACAAGTAGCACACAAACTTCACAGTAAGGGTTGTACGGTCACAGAGAGAAAGATATTTATCATCCAGTTGACATTCAGGTCATATCCAGATCAGGATTTCCGTCCTCACCCGCTGGGTTGTGGCGGCGGTCTTTGGTCTTAAAACTACTACTGACACTGGCCAGCAATTTTACATTATTTGCTAAGCATGTGAGTATTTCATTAAATACAGTGTTGTGTCTGTCACTCGCTTGATACACCATTTTTAGCCGGTTGAGTTTTCTACAGACATGGAATGTTCGTTCCCAGAAAAATCGAGTACGCAACCGGCACGTTTCATGTTTTCACCAGCATCACGATCACTACTGCTGTCAATGGCACATGCAGTTTCCACCACCAGCTCATCGTCGGGATGTCGTGCTGTTGCTGCCACACTACAATCCCCAGCACTGCTTTTCCTGAAAGTGTCCACTGCAGTCGTGTTGTCCGTGTTGTCAAACAGACTGTGAGGAGTCGGGAGAAAGACACCGGAGGCGGGGGAGGGGGTGGGAGTGAGGGGGGGGGGGGGGGGGACTCGCCTTTCCGTCTTGACCTGCAAAAGTCCTGCGCGCCTCGGCTCCCCTCCTGTCTCTGTTCACTTGGGACGGACACTTTTTGTCCATAAACAACTGGGTCACAGTGACTGGGTTTGTGATATTTGGCGCGCTGGAGTCAGGCGAAGAGCAACCACCGTTGATTGCCTCTGCCTTCCAGTTTGATGGACGACAGGGCCATGTCGTTCAGCAGAGTATTGAGGACACTTTCTACAGTGGAAGGGAGACCGTTTACTGGCCTACTGGACACAGTTTGGATATTTTGTCGCAATATATATTCGGGAAATCCGTCCTGCTGACTACGAAGCAGGGGAACCAACTCTCGCGCGGCGCGAGAGAGAGAGAGAGGGGAGAGAGAGAGAGAGAGAGTCACCACTATGTATTTACGTATACTTTTTGTGCGCCTATAGGGCCTACACTCGCTTCCTAGGGCTTACACTCATTTGTGTGTGTGTGTGTGTGTGTGTGTGTATTGTGTGTTGTGTGTGTGTGTGTGTGTGTGTGTGTGTGTGTGTGTGTGTGTGTGTGTGTGTGTGTAGTACTTTAATTTAACGTCTCTTCACCCTCAAGTGACATTAGACAAAAAAAAAAAACGAAAAAAAAACATGCATGTGAGAGATTCTTTAAAGTGTTGAGTGTTTTTGAGTAAATGTAACATCAATGACATACTTAAGTTTTGGATTCTACAAACAGAAATAATCTCAACATTACCAACAACTATCAAAGAAAAATACCAACAGAACTAGAATGCAAAGTTTCTGAAAACAACTTAAGAAGATCAAGGTCATTAACTATTTTCTGTAATGTTATCGGATTTCGATGGTTGAGCGCAGTGCCTCCATTTTTGAGCACTTGAGCTTTGATGGCAGGACAGTGCAGAAGCAAATGATTCGTAGAAATTTGACTCCCACAAACACAAATAACATCTTTACAAAATTTTGTCTTGAGAGCATTTAGACGAATCTTAAACATCAAAGACGTAATTGATCTGGATTTGATTTGACTTAAACTCTTAATTATTATATCCGAATGCAGTGTATCACAAGCTTTTACACAATTATGTGAATATTGTGTATCTAAGGTCTTCAACTTGTCAACAAAATTATCCTTTGCTAACTTGTCAAAGTATTTATGATATTCATGTAGATCTAGCTTAACATTAAGTTTAATTGTCCCTGCAGCATTGTGGCTGCACTCTTGGCTGCTTGATCTACCTGTTCATTAGAGAGAATTCCACAGTGAGATGGTATCCAATAAAAAGTAACACTGATATCTTTGCTTGCTAAGTGATGTATTATGTGCTTGATTTCGTGTGTCATTTCAACCCGTGTCTTGGTATTTTGACCTTTGATAGCATATAATACTGATTTTGAATCCACACAAAATAATATTTTGCATGCATTTAAAGGTAACTCTTTAATGTGATGTAACGCCATTAAAATGGCTATTAATTCAGCAGTGAAAATGGAGTAATGTCTACCAATAGTATAACGTTTTAATGGTTTCAAGGAAGGAATAAAAAATGCTGATCCTGCACTGCCATTTTCTATTACAGACCCGTCTGTGTAAATCTTGATATAGTCAGTATACTTGTTTTCAATGCTTATGTTTACTAAATTTTTCAAGATATTTGGAAATTGATTTTTGTTTAAATTTGTATCATCAATATCCAAAGCAGGTTTAATATGCTCCCAGGGTGCTACTGGTGAAACAGGTGGCTTAGGGGCTATTTCTTTGTGTTTTAATTCTTTAGAATTGATTATGTCGGTGGCATAAGAATTGATTGATTGTAAAGAGTGTATTGTTTTATCTCTTTTAGCAAAATCTTTCGCGGAGTCTAATCTAATTTCTTCCTTACAAAATGTATCAAAAGCAAAAGACTTTACTATAAATCTAGTGCAAGAATTTTTCCTTTTGTCATCTAGAGGAAGAACACCCGCTTCTTTATAGGATCCTAGATTGGAAGCATGTATTGGTACCCCAAGTGCCAGTTTAACAGCTTTGCAGTCTATGCTTTGAAGTTTGGAAAATAGGTGCTTGGGGACATTAAAGAAAATTTCTTGGGCATATATTAAACGAGATCGAACAAGTGAGTTTGCAAGACATAAAAGTGCTTTAGTATCTTGACCCCAACGTTGTTTACTTACAATTTTGAGAAAATTGAATGCTTTTCGTGCTTTGACAAGTATATGATTTATATGTTGATTCCAGGTACGTTTTGATGACAGATAAACACCTAGAAACTTAACACTGTGCACAAACTTAAGGGCAATTCCATTAATGCTAAATAAAGGCATTTTTTTCTGGGTTATAACCTGAGTTAAAAAGGACCATGTTTGTTTTTTCTAAAGATGGTGATAAACCATTTTCTTTCATAAAATCAGTAATTTTATCTAATTCCTTTTGGTAAACTTTTTTTTGGTATAGTTTAATGCTCTAGTGGGTGTATTGCGTTTCATTGTTACCTTCATCCACATGCATATATCGTCAGCATACTGGACTAAAACTGAATGGTTTGATAATCTCCTTGGGAGATCGGCTATGAGTATATTAAATAAAACAGGAGAAATAACTGAACCTTGAGGTAATCCCATATGAAGTTCTCTGGGGTTCGAGCACGTTTTTTTCCTACTCTTACTTGTATGAAACGATGTGAAAGGAAATTTTTAATGTAGTTATACATATTACCATTAATATTGTTTTCCTTAAGCTTTTGCAATAATTTGTAGTGCCATACTTGATCATAAGCTTTCTTAACGTCAAAAAAGTTACAAGGATATTTTTCCGCCTCGCGAACTGCTGTTTGATTTGTGTTGTTAGTTTCACTAGATGTCCTGTAGTTGATCGGCCTTTCCGAAAGCCTGCTTGATTTGGGGGTATAATGCACTGTTTTTCGCAGAAATGGACTAATCTGTTTAATACTACTTTCTCCATAAGTTTGCGAACGTGTGATGTTAACGAGATGGGTCGATAGCTGTTTCTATCTGCTTTAGGCTTTCCCTGCTTATGTATAGGAATAACAATTGATCGCTTCCAAACTGAAGGCATTTCCCCTTTACTCCAGCATCTTTGTATGAATATATGTAAAAATTGATTAACATTGTAAGGTAAGTGTTTTAACATTTCATAAGATACTCCATCTAATCCAACAGATGTTTTTGCTTTACTCAAATGTAAAATACTTTCTTTTACTTCCTCAAATGTTATTTCAGAATTTACATAGGTTTTCCTTGTGAACTCATTATCATTATGATTTGGTTTTGTTTTACTTTGCTCTTCACTTTCTCTATACTCTTTACTTTCAGTTGATAAACCTGCATTTCTACTATAATTGACAAACATCTCTGCAAATGCTTCTGCCTTTTCATTATTAGTGGGTAGATCTGAGTTCTGTAATGTTATGGGACATTGTGGTAAATTAATTCCGTTCTTCATGGTCTTCATTTTTCCCCAGACTTTTTGCATATCTTTATGACTGTAGATTTCATTAATACAAAAAGAAGACCAGCATTGTCTCTTGGCCTGGGCGTTAACTCTGTTTGATTTATTTTTTGCCTTGTTTGCCTCTTGATGGTTTGGGGTAGAATTTTCTTGTATGTATTTTTTAAATTTCTGCCATTTTTCGCTATTTGCCTTTTCACAGTCGTCATTCCACCAGATATTTCCAGAGTGTTTATGTGATTTCTTTGTCTTAAGCATGGGTATAGAGTCATTTGCAGCATCTAGGACTGCCTTGGTAAATGAAAAATAAAAATCATTTATATTTTTATCTTGCATTTCCTCAACATAAAACATGGACACACTTGCTGAAAATTTATCTCAATTAGCAAATTTATAATTGTACTTTGGGACTTTATCCTCAGTTAGATCTGTAATTCTTGTGCTTGTAATTTCAAAACTGGTTATAATCGGAATGTGATCACTATTTAAGCAATGATCCAGTGTGTTCCACTCACAAATGGGAGCTAGATCAGGCGAAACCAGAGTTAAATCAATTGCCGTAACTCTATGATTAGGATTATCAGGGATTCGTGTAACTCGACCATCGTTTAATAGATAAAATGATGAATCTACAACATTCTCTATTAAACGGTTGCTTGTGATATGGTCACAGTTCTTCTCCCAAAAAGGGGCATGTGCATTAAAATCTCCTGTAATTAGCACTTTTTGCCTTTATCTGCCTGAAGCATACGGATCGATTCAGTGTTGTTATCATCTGGACCTTTTGGTAAATACACTGAGAAGATAGTTAGTAGAATCTTATCAAATTGTACTGTCACAGCACAAGAGTGAATTGTGGAAATATCTGATGGAATAGGATTAGGGCACAGTGTGTAATTTACCCCTTCATATATGTAAATAGCTGTATTGGTTTTCCTGTTTGTGTCTTCTTTTTGATAGATGGGAGGGAAGTAATAATTTTCTAACTTAGGTAGCTTATCTTTCTTTACATTTAATGACTAGAGGCTTAAGACATGATATTTATTATTTGCGAGATGTTGGACTAAATGTTCATTATTAGAAATTATTGATCTACAGTTCCATTGAAAAACACTAAAGCTGTTTCCTCGTGTCATGTTCTAAAACTAACATTCAAACTACATGGAAGGAAAAAAGAAATCATTAATAATTAATGAGAAAAATGTCAAAAACAATCTTGGTCAGAATACAACGTATACATGGAGGTGCTTAAAAATCAATCAAAATGAACAGAGATAACACAGCAGTTGCATCAGGTGGCTTGGTCGTCGTGGGCCCGTCAATAGGATTCCCAGTCCAGGGCACTGAGAGGGTTGAACCAACTGGAGGCACGTGGAGCTGGAAAGTCGTAGTATGTTTCCTGTTGCCCTGTCGTCGTCGGGAGGGCCGCTTTGGGGTCTCCCACACCAGACTCCTCACGTGCCGTCCAATGTTTCCTGCAAGCAGGCTAGAGCCCCGTTTTGAAAAGTGAATTTTGTCATGAAGGTGGTCAAGTCTTATGTTATCATCGTCAATGAATATGATGTTTTTGACTTCAAAGAGGTCAGACGTGATCTTTGCATTGAACAGCTGTCTGTTCACTTATAATTCCTTGTCCAGCACTTTTGTTGCTTTGCTGATAACTAACTTCACTTTCTGGTGTTTTTTCCGCTACTGATTTCATTGTTTGTACGAAATTCTTACTGACTTTTTCTGCCTCTTCTACCTTCAAGTCATTGACTCCACAATGTACTACGACACAGTCAGGCATTTCCTCCGTATCAGTCTCTTCTAGGCATTGTTTGACAGCTGATACATTGTACTGTTTAAGCTTGGAGACCTTGAAATCATAGGAATACCCAAGTCTTTTTCCTTGAACTCCGTTTGCAACAGAATCATGGATGACAAGTACTGTTGGATAGTCCTGGCCTTCGTCAACTTTTACTTTTGTTTTTATAGATTCACTGTGATCTTTTCTATTCCTCTCAGGCATTTTGACGTCATCCTTCCTTGCGTAATTCGATCTTCCGTCATGTTGACTACTAGGATTGACGTTATTATTCGCTTTTGGTCTGGTTTTAGGCAAAGATTTTTTACCATTTTCACAAAGATCTGTTTTATTTTTCATAGACGGGGGTTTCGTTTGATAGGGATTGCTCCCTGAATCTGAAGCAACTACTTGAGCGTAAGTAGCTGCTCCTGGAAGGCATGTTTCTGTCAGTGTGGCAGTGGTCACCATAGTAACTTGCGGTTTGATGTTTTCTGCAAGTATTTTGTTTTGAGCGATCACGACATTCTCCAACATTTCAATGCGTTTGGAGAAGGACAAAATCATTTCTTTCGCGTCGAAAGAACTAAAATCATGGCTACCACCCTCCTTGTTTTCCATTGAAGGGTTTCCAGTCTGCTGAAGAGTTGCCAAGTTGTTCGAAATTCCAGGGTCTTCTCACTGCTGGGTTTCAACAATGTTTTTTTTTTTTTTTTTTTTTTTTTTTTTTTTTTTTTTTCCAGCCGATAATCTCCGATGGACACGGTAGACAACTGCTGAGTTCTCGGTACTCTGCTGTTAGGTACCGTTAGTCTCCCACTAAATCTTGTTTTCATTTTTCCCATTTCTTGGCCCACGAAACGGCCACCGTGGTAGATTAGTTGCTGCGTGTGTCCGCCATCTTGGTGTGTGTGTGTGTGTGTGTGTGTGTGTGTGTGTGTGTGTGCTTGCGTGCGTTCGTGCTTGTTGTGCGTGTACGCACGCACGCGCTCGCGGGGTGTGTGTGTGTGTGTGTGTGTGTGTGTGTGTGTGTGTGTGTGTGTGTGTGTTTTATACGCGTACAGGCCGGATTCTCAAAAAAGTAGGAATTCAATGTATTCCCATACTGATAAAGAATGTTTGCAACATCTTCTGCCATTTGTTAAACTCCCAGACACCCATACAGAGTTCTGTTGTAGTCTGCCTGTTATCGACACTTTAAAAGAATGTATGTGTAGATAGAGAGATAATCAAATAGGTTTCTGCGCGATAAACCCTCGCGAAAGAGTGAAACTAATATGGCGGCGGGAATAGGTTGAGACAAGCTTACGCAGAACAAAAAAAAAAAAAAGTTGATGTAAACAACAAACGAAATGCTGTAGAGTAATCAGAATCATAAAACAAAGTTGAAATAAAACAAGATAAAATAAAGTTAGATGAAATAAGTTGAAATACATTTACCACACCCTACACCCCAATTCTAATAGTCGGGTAGATTTGGTCATGACGACTTAGCACTTTCGTAATGAGCGGCGTGGGGTAATGCTACACACTAACGACAAGACAACAAACAAACAAACAAACAAACAAGAGGGAACGACAACGAAAAGTGAACAACTACGGTCAAACCAGTGAGGGAGAGAGGGCAGCAGGGGAGATTACTCAAACGCAAATTAGTGGACAGCTCCGAGCATTCAACGTATCAGACAAGACGAGGTGGGGTGGGGTGGGGGCGGGAGGTATCAATATACATCAATTGTATAAGTCTTTTATCTGTTCAGCAATTGGCTATAAGCCAGCAGTCCACCTGGAGGAGAAAAGTAAACCCCGTGAAGGTTGATTACTGACAAAGGGACACATTGGTACCAGAAACACATGGAAAATGCCCCCTCCCCTCCCTTTTAACAACAACAAAAAAGAAACGTCCCAGTTGTATGAGCAGCTGTTCATATTTTGGTCTGGCACACTTAGAGAACCTACTCCCCCCCCCCCCCCACACACACACCACCCCCATTTCCCTAACCCTCACTTCCACACAAACACGGCCACACGCAGGCACGCACACACACACACACACACACACACACACACACACACACACACACACACACACACACACGCATGCACGCACGCACGCACACACACACACACACACACACACACACACACACACACACACACGCGCGCGCGCGCGCGCGCGCGCGCGCCGCGCAGATGTTGTGTATTTTCCTACTTGTCTCCTGTCTTTTTCCTGTCTGCTTGCCTGCGTGATGAATTGTTTGTCTATCTCTTTCCGTCTGCGCGTCCTTCCGAGTACTTGCCTCTCTCTCCCTCTCTGTCTGTCTGTCTGTCTCTTCCTCTCTCTCTCTCTCTCTCTCTCTCTCTCTCTCTCTCTCTCTCTCTCTCTGGGTAGAAACGTGCTTGGATGTGCACGCGTGCACGTGCGTGCTTGTGTATGTGTGTGCAATTGTGTGTGTGTGTGTGTGTGTGTGTGTGTGTGTGTGTGTGTGTGTGTGTGTGTGTGTGTGTGTGTGAAATTCCTTTCTTTCAGTATATTTCTATCCGGGGTGAGTTGGCTATGGGTCACATAGGAAAACTGGAAGCACGCAGTAAGTTTTATCTCCAGCATAGCTGTGCCTCTGAGAGTTTTGCCGCTTGCCTCGCCGACCTTAGTGCAGATTATTACATGTCGGGTCTGGTTGACGCCAGTATGTTGTGCGTCAGGAAACCCAGAATGTAGCCTTGTCAAGAAGTCGCTGACTTGAGCAGAACTCCAAGGCATCACTCGCATTATGTTTCCCTCATTGACCCCCATATTCTATGGTCCTTCATGCTCAGCTATTGCTGTGATCGTGGATTGGATTGGATTTCCTCTCCATATCCATGTCGTGTTGGGTTTGTATCGAAAGTGACAGACGTTTCAAATGTCGGTGGACTGCAGTAGTAGTGTTCCCCCACTGGTGGCCTGCCTCATGACGACTTCTGATTGATTGCTCTTTGTGGACCAGCTGTGTTAGGGCTGTGACAGGACCAGTCTGGGTGTGGCTCTGTGCAGAAATCAGGAAACATTGGCAGTGATGCACACACACACACACACACACACACACACACACACACACACACACACACACAGACGCACACACGCACACGTAAGCACGCACGCACGCACACACACACGCACACACGCGCGCGCGCGCGCCACACACACACACACACACACACACACACACACACACACACACACACACACAGATAGAGAGAGGGAGAGAGAGAGAATGAGAGAGAGAGAGAGAGAGAGACAGACAGACAGACAGACAGACAGACAGACAGACACACAGACAGACAGACAGACAGAGAAATGGAAGGGTTTACTGTATTGCAATGAATTGTGATCTGGTGGCTTTCCTTGTATTGTACAGTAATACAGTGTACAGCGTTGTATCACATGTCTTTTTATGATGATGCCTTGTGTAGTGTTGTTAAGGACAGCAATGCATTATGTTATTGCGAATCGTGAAGCATGGAATCATTTTGCATTCTGTCGAATCGCATTATCATGAAACATATGACATTGTATGGCATCGTGTGGTATTTTCTGATTCACTTTCTGAGTGTCCCATACTGAACAGGTCCAACTGTCAAATGCTCTGGTACCAAACACTATCGTTGTAGCCCTTGCTCAGCTTTACCTATGATTGCCGCATACTATACACCAGATCTCTGTTCTTTCACCTCGGCCGAAATACCAGTACGCACGACAACGCTGAAAATTCTATCGAATCCGGTCCTACTGTCTTCGAATCTTCTGGTTGCTAAGGTTGGAGATCTGGGACATCAGAACTATTGAAAATATGCCATATATATGAGAAAAAAAAGAGCACGGTATGAGAGAGATGGGGAAGGAAAGGGTGGTTTTTTCCCCTGTTACTCTTCATATTTTTCATCTTGTCTCTTTCTTACTGCTTGAGACATTCCACTTGTGCTTACCGTGGTTGGTAGAGCTTTTAAAAGAACATGGGTTCTTCTTCTTTCCATCTGTACCTACAACTAACCCACCTCTTCCACTGTCTCCCTTCCTCCTCCTTCTCCACCTTCTCCTCCTCCTGCTCTTCTTCCTCCTCCTCCTCCTCCTTCTCCTCCTCCTCCTTCTCCTCCTCCTCCCCCTTTGTTTTTCTCCTTCTTCTATCGACTGATCGGGTTCCACATCCACTTTCTTCCGTCTTCTGTTTCTCACAGATCATACACTCACTGCACCCGTATAATTCTGTCTGAGACAGACAGACAGACAGACAGACACACCAGCTTTTTCTGGGATAGCATTCTTCTTAAAACCGAAAAGGCAGAGGAGTCAAATTACCACTTTCCGCGGTCACTGACGAGAAACAATCAGGTTTCGAAATATCGGTATCTGACCAGGAGTTATATGTTAGTGAGTTTCCTCCCTATTGGAGACTGTCTCCCTCTTGGAGACTATAAGCTTGCTGAAGGCTCATTTTGAGAAGCATTTATTTTATTTTTCCCCATTCACCCACTCAAGCACATACTGTTAGGCAGAATCATCTACCACTGCAGATATGAATGCTTATCTTCCCCTATTTCTTCAATCTAAGACATAAGAGCAAGCTTTGTTTATAACTGAATATTTCTTGCAGTCATTGCAACACCAAGCTGCTCTGTAAGTTGCTGGAATGGTGCTCGGTACTTATCCTTGGAATTTATTAGTTTATTGTAATTTAGTCCCTTGCGGATTCCTTCCAAGAACTGGCCCTCAGCGCTTGTGTCTTAAGAGGTTATCTTTTTATATTTTTTACTTTTCACAAGAAAATGTAGCTTGTTTTGCTCTTTCACGATTTTCTTTTGCTTCTTAGGTGGCACCTTTGGTTGTGTTTTTTGAAAACTCAACAAACATACTACGGTATTGCACTCCAGCTTTTTCTGGGATAGCATTCTTCTTAAAACCGAAAAGGCAGAGGAGTCAAATTACCACTTTTCGCGGTCACTGACGAGAAACAATCAGGTTTTGAAATATCGGTATCTGACCAGGAGTTATATGTTAGTGAGTTTCCTCCCCATTGGAGACTGTCTCCCTCTGGAGACTATAAGCTTGCTGAAGGCTCATTTTGAGAAGCATTTATTTTATTTTTGCCCATTCACCCACTCAAGCACATACTGTTAGTTAGGCAGAATCATCTACCACTGCAGATATGAATGCTTATCTTCACCTATTTCTTCAATCTAAGACATAAGAGCAAGCTTTGTTTATAACTGTAATATATATATATATATATATATTGATTTTATGAGAAGAAAATTGAAAGAGAGGCTACGCATCAGGAAAATAAACAAAAATCTCAGGAGACACTTATGTCGGGCAAGGCTATACCTCTCGATGAGTGATCATTCCAAATACGTTGTACTTAGTGATGAAACGATTATTGATCTCCAGAACATCGCAGAGCGACAGAATGCATGCGTGTAGTGCTTGATCCATTCGCACATCGTCGGAAAGACATGACTTGTGCCTGGGTTTCTTGCTATGATGTGTGTGATCTTGTCTACGAAGAAGAAACAAAGAACGTAATGCTGAACAATTAAGTAGTGGGGGAAAACAAGTGCAGGCTAATAATTCTTCCATCGTTAAATTAATGACTTGGCAACAAAGAACTCTAAGAAGTACATGTGGGAACTACAAGTCTCTCTGCACCCATGAGTTCTCCAGTTATTTCCCCTGAAAAGCTAACACTACCATTCACAAGTCTTCCTCTTCCACTTTCTACAGCAACTACTACTATTACTGCTAGTAAAACAACTACTACTACTACTACTTCTACTGTTGCTGTTGCTACTACTACTACTACTGCCACTGCTGCTGCTACTAATAAAACTATTATTGATAGTTTCATTTTCATTATCATATTATTATTGTTATTACTATTATTATTATTTATTATTATTGTTATATTATTATTATTGTTATTATCATTATTGTTGTGTTGTTGTTGCTGCTGCTGCTGCTGCTACTATTACCACTATCACGATTCCTACTACGACTACGACTACTACTACTACTCTACTATACTATACTACTGCTGCTGCTGCTACCATCACCACCACCACCACTGTGACTACTATTTGACCATTTCAGTCAGTGTCAAGCGGGTAAAATTTGATTAGGAGTAATGATCTTGATGGTTAGCTTTAAGAATGGATGCCAGTCGACCCACTCTCTGATCTCCTACCCCCTGCATGCAACGACAAAGTGTCACACGCTAAGAACAGGAAGACACGTGCGTGTTCAAAGAAACAAACCTACTTCGTGACTCTGTGTGTAAGTCACACAATAGGACAGAACAAGTTAATGAGTTAAGGGTTTGGATTTTTGTTGTTGTTGTTTTGTTTATTTTCTGTGGTGTGTGTGTGTGTGTGTGTGTGTGTTGTGTGTGTTAATCTCGTCCTCCATCTGTGCCAGTATCAAGGAAACAGTGTCTTGTTGGAGCAGACCTGGACAGGCCTGTCACACAGGGCCTGCTGGTAAACTGTATGGCCTGCAGCCAACAGGGTGTCATCACCATCAGCTGATAGAACAATGCCTGACACACAGGACCTGCTGGTAAACTGTATGGCCTGCAGCCAGCGAGGTGTCATCACCATCAGCTGATGAAACAATGCCTGACACACAGGATCTGTCCAGACAGTGACATCGATTGCATAGAAGACTGGGGCCAAATACAGTGCAACCTCTCACGGAAAAGGTCAATAACAGGCTGTCTGACATCAAGGGGGTATTCAATTGGTCGACTGTGATGTTGCATCTTTGCCGTAATAGAGCTTGGAAATACCGTATCAGGTTTACGTTCAAGGACATTATTTATTTTTTTTTTTTATTTTGCTCTTGTATTTTTCCTTACCTTCTTTATTTCTGTCTTTTGTCTTCGTCGTGTACACATACATGCACACAGACACACACACACACAGACACACACACACACACACCACAGCACACACACACACACACACACACACACACACACCACACAAAACACACACACACACAGAGAGAGAGAGAGAGAGAGAGAGAGAGAGAGAGAGAGAGAAGAGTAAACACAATTTCAATATAGCAGACACGCATTTACGCACACATGCTCTCTGTCTGTCTGTCTGTCTGTCTGTCTCAGACAGAATTATACGGATGCAGTGAGTGTATGATCTGTGAGAAACAGAAGACGGAAGAAAGTGGATGTGGAACCCGATCAGTCGATAGAAGAAGGAGAAAAACAAAGGGGGAGGAGGAGGAGGAGGAAGAGGAGGAGGAGGAGGAGGAGGCGGAAAAGAAGGTCAAAAACAAAAAGAGAAGAATGACAAGATCAAAATTAGAAATCAGAAAGAAACAAAGAATAAGAAGAGGAGCAAGAGCAAGCAGAAGAACAAGAAGAGGAATAAGAACAAACAAAAGTAAAGGAACATGAAGAAGAAATAGCAAGAACAAGACGAACCAAGTCCGAAATAAAACAAACAAAAAAAGAAGATGACGGTTTGGAAGAAGAGTATTAGGAGGAAGTGAAGACTAAAAGCAAAATGATTGGCTGGAGAAGAAGGAACAGGAAGAGGGGGAAGAAAAAAGAGGAGTTGAGGAGGAGGAGGAGGAAGAGGAGGAGG
>CM065722.1:81768238-81775738 GCA_033310375.1 Conus canariensis | reverse complement strand
ATTGGTCAGGCTTAACACACCATGGTTATCTTTGCACTCATACATGCATATGCACACTCATGCGCCCACCAAACATTCACCTCTCTCTGGGAATGGGATGTCACGCATTCGTTTCTCTCCTAACACGACTGAGCACAAGAAATACAATTTCTATGCTACTATAATCAAACATGAAAAATCCAATTACACAAAATGAACAAATCAACACATAAAAGATCAATACTTCCTAATCCTGGGTTATAATAAAAATGACTTCTTACCTGGCCAGGTTTTCACACACACAACCACGCTTCCACACCACACCACAGTTCTTGAAAAAGTCTCTTCACGTCTTCTTCAGCACTGCTTGATGGTGATGCCCTTGGTTGACTGGCTCCAGGTTTCAGGACTGGGTCTTTGTGGTCATCTCTGGGATCTCGACGTAGAACTCTTCTTCTTTGTCTCCTTCACCTACCTCTGGGTTCAAATTCAGTTTGTCTGTCTTCACCCACATCTGGGCTTCAAACTTAGTTTTCTTCTCTTCCAGCTTGTCTTTAACCCTAAGACTTTGCTGTCTCTTCTATCTCCCAGACAACGTTTCTCTCGACCCTATGTCCTGCTCACTCTCCTCTCTTCTCTCTCTCCTCTGCCTTCTCTCTCTCTCATGATGTTATTCTCCCTCTTGTTGTTCTCCCTCACTTTATATAGGGAGGGAAACAAAGGATTCCCCTTCGGGCCATGCCTTTGTCCATGCTGTTCACAAGTACCCTGAATTCTCCGTTCGCTACATTCGTCCACACATCAGCATTTACACACATCCCTACCTAATTGATTAGCAAACAACCACTTGGCACCAGATGGACATCGAAATTTCCCGCGACTTCGGGGGTCCTTAACACAGTAATTAACTTAAAGAGGGCTACGACAACAATGCCCACGTGCATTCAACCAGCCTGACAATAGAAGCAACACAGTGGCCCACGGCAATACCATCTGAACGAGCCGAAGACTCCTGCTCTTCAATGACTGTTCACAAAAGAACCTCAGCTGACTGAGTATTTGGCGTCCCACTTGGTGCACCGAGGTTCTAGTGGTTACATCCCCCCCCCTTTCGCTATCGGGAAGGTCTAAACTCCTTACTACCTTAGGTGCCATCTGTCACCTGACCACTTCGTCCTCCTTGACACAGTTCGACCGTGTGCGATGGGTAAGGCACACTGATTAATGGGTGTATTACCTACTTGTATACTATGTACAACGTCCCTTTGCCTCTAAGTGTTTAATGCCTTTTGTGAGAGGTTTAACGCCCTTGACAAATTCCCCCCACTTCAAGACAATGCCCTGCATTGGCTAAAACACATTCAAGGAGCTGAAACTCTCACAATTCTCTCATTTAAACCAACTCTAATCTAGGCCTCTAATAAGCCTACTTACACTAGAGAATGCATGCAAGATTTATCTTGCAACAAAATTAGAGAAAAATCAATACCATACACACTAGAAACCAAGCAATTATCAACACCAATCTGAAATCTCCACCAACTCTAAGTAGTGTGGTCATAAATAAATAAACATTATGTTTATACAGAAATTCTCTCCCTTTCTCTTCATACACGTGGCCCGCATCCAGCCACGTCACGCATACACGACGCTGCAGACGATACACGCACACACTACTTGCTAATTCGCACGACCATTTTACTTAGGACTACTGCCCCCCTCTTGGTAAGACTGGTCTGATCTCCCTTTCTGTACACACACCTTGCCGTACCCCATGGCATGTGTTGCATTGTGCACAGAAACGCCTGATATCGCCAAGGATATGGGGCCAGTAGTACTCTCGCGTCACAACCTTTTGTGTGGCCTTTCTACCGAGATGGCCCAAGGCTGACGTCATATGATTCTGGACATCACCGCCTTTCTGCGCTGCCTAGGATCGACAACCTGCTTCTTCGTTTTCCCCGAACGCAAATGAGTAAAAGTTCGGTACAATATGCCGTTCTCTAACTCAAAACCGATTGTACCCTCTTTAACATTTTTCTTCTGCCCTCTGTGAGCAAAACCAACCAGTTTTCTGAGCGAGTAGTCGCCCTTTTGCTCTGCCCGTAAGTGAGTGCGTAGGTCTCACCGGACACGCTCCAATGCTTTCTGGAGTGTTTGAATGCCTGGGGCGTTTTCCTCACGTGATTCCTTTTCCCTGATTCAACACAGAAATCACGGTCTGGGTCTCCGTCGCCACGTGCTCCTGGAATGTTTCCGATTACTAGATCATACGGGGGCTTTGGGACAGCCAAAGCCTGTACAGTCCCACTATAAAATGGTGTATCAAACACCTGGGCCGTTTTGAATTCTGCTACTGTTCCATCTATTTGTCTACACCTCTGGGTTTTACCTGTGAATTTTCCCTTCTTAACCAGGGACTCCTTCACCATTACACCAGTGCACCCAGAGTCTCTAATGACATTAACCACATTGTCCCCCACTCTGCCTTTGTGCACATACATGTTATCGCCTGAATCTGTGAACACAGCACAATCCAGACAAAATAACACTGTCATCTTTTCCATTTCTTTCTACCTGCCTCTCACTTGGCCTGACCCTCATTGCTGCAGCTTTCTGTGACTTGAATATGCAGTCCCTAGCCAGGTGCCCTGTCTTCTTGCACAGGAAGCAGGTACGCTCATCTACAGCCTTAACCACGTGGGCCTTCACCCTTGTTTGCTCACGTGATGCCGTGGGCTTAGGGGCGTGCAATACTGGCCCGTTGCGTGAGATATGTGCTGGCCTGCTATCCTCTGAATATGCTTCGGGCTTTCCTCTTGTTCAGGCAAATCACGCCTCGCTTCCTGGTAAGTCTCAGCTGTCGGAAGCACTTCAGCTATTGTGGATGCACCTTTTTCCTTAATGTGGATTGTGAGGCCCGTCCCACAACCATCAAGTATCTGTTCCTTCATCACCAGTGTCTTGAGGCCTTCAAAATCACTGTCTACTCCACTGAGTTCTACCCACTTGTTGAAATAGTGATCCAGTCTAACTCTGAACTGTGTGTATGTCTCACCCTGTTCGATTCTCGCCTCGCGAAACTTACGCCTAAAACCTTCTTCAGTCAAATCATATGCCTTTAGTACTGCTTGTTTCACCTTGTCAAAATCCCTCTGATCACCTTTGGGTAAGGTGGAAACAGTGTGTAATGCACGACCTGTCAACAAGGCAGACAGGTTTATTGCCCAGTCATCTTCGGGCCAGCCCTCGTGCTTGGCAACCGATTCAAACCGACTGATATTGGCATCGATTGAATCAGTTTCTTCTCTGAACAGAGGGAGTTTAAGCCTAGGTGCGCAACTTAGTTTGCGGCCTACTGACTCAGAACTGGTGTCTATTTCACTACGATTTTCAGATTTTATTCTTTCCAACTCAGTTTGTTTGGCTAAAATCTCTGATTCCGCTTCTGCTCTCACTCTGGCAGCTGCACTCTCTGCATCTGCTCTCGCTTTGGCCGCTGCACTCTCTGCATCTGCCCTTACTTTGGCAGCTGAACACTCTGCATCTGCTTTAGCCTTTGACACAGCAGTTTCAAGTCTAAGTCTCTCGGCCTCAGCGTTTGCTGATTCTGTTTGAAGTCGAAGTTTCTCAGCCTTAACCTCTGAGTTTCGTTTGACAGCATCGAGCTGTTCCTTTTCGAATTTCCTTCTTTCAGCCCTTTCATCTCTCTCAGTCTTCTGCTGAGTCTCAATGAATTTACGCAGTTCATCTCCTGTATATCCCATTTCTTTCCCCAAACTAACTAGTTTCTCTATGGGGGTAAAACTTTCTTTAGCCATTTTTTTTCCCAATATGTTTTAGCACCACTAAAACGGTTACGCTTATAGACCCGGAAAAAGTCAGTAAACAGTTTATCTACTAACCGTTATGAGTACACCAACCAGTGGTAGTGTTCCTCACACAAAGGAGCCTTAATCTTAAACCACAGCTTCTGTGAGAGTTAAGACTAGAACCTCGTTCTTCGTTTTTCTGAACGACCTTTGATTAATACAACCACCCTACACCCATGTCAATACTCAACACTCAAAGAACTAAAGGAAATAATTAGAAGAGCTAATTAAAATTGCCTTTAGTGGACGCTTCACCCCAGTACTACTCTAGTACTCACTTTGTTTCCCTCCTGAGACTAATTTGGGCCATGCAATCCTGGCAGGCTCGCCACTTTGTCCAGTACGGGGGAAATCGTGATGGTATTGCTTAAGTGCACTAAGTTGATGTATTATTGGTCAGGCTTAACACACCATGGTTATCTTTGCACTCATACACGCATATGCACACTCATGCGCTCACCAAACATTCACCTCTCTGGGAATGGGATGTCACGTATTCGTTTCTCTCCTAACACGACTGAGCACAAGAAATACAATTTCTATGCTACTATAATCAAACATGAAAAATCCAATTACACAAAATGAACAAATCAACACATAAAAGATCAATACTTCCTAATCCTGGGTTATAATAAAAATGACTTCTTACCTGGCCAGTTTTCACACACACAACCACGCTTCCACACCACACCACAGTTCTTGAAAAAGTCTCTTCACGTCTTCTTCAGCACTGCTTGATGGTGATGCCCTTGGTTGACTGGCTCCAGGACCGGGTCTTTGTGGTCATCTCTGGGATCTCGACGAAGAACTCTTCTTCTTCGTCTCCTTCACCTACCTCTGGGTTCAAATTCAGTTTGTCTGTCTTCACCCACTTCTGGGCTTCAAACTTAGTTTTCTTCTCTTCCAGCTTGTCTTTAACCCTAAGACTTTGCTGTCTCTTCTATCTCCCAGACAACGTTTCTCTCGACCCTATGTCCTGCTCACTCTCCTCTCTTCTCTCTCTCTCTCTCTGCTCTCTCTCTCTCTCTCTCTCCTCTCTCTCTCTCTCTCTCTCGTGATGTTATTCTGCCTCTCGTTGTTCTCCCTCACTTTATATAGGGAGGGAAATAAAGGATTCCCCTTCGGGCCATGCCTTTGTCCATGCTGCTTCTCAAACCCCCTGTTCACAAGTACCCTGAATTCTCCATTCGCTACATTCGTCCACACATCAGCATTTACACACATCCCTACCTAACTGATTAGCAAACAACCACTTGGCACCAGATGGACATCAAAATTTCCCGCCGACTTCGGGGGTCACTTAACACAGTAATTAACTTAAAGAGGGCTACGACAACAACGCCCACGCGCATTCAACCAGCCTGACAATAGAACCAACACAGTGGCCCATGGCAATACCATCTGAACGAGCTGAAGACTCCTGCTCTTCAACGACTGTTCACAAAAGAACCTCAGCTGACTGAGTATTTGGCGCCCACTTGGTGCACCGAGGTCCTAGTGGTTACATCCCTCCCCCCTTTCGCTATCGGGAAGGTCTAAACTCCTTACTACCTTAGGTGCCATATGTCACTTGACCACTTCGTCCTCCTTGACACAGTTCGACCGTGTGCGATGGGTAAGGCACACTGGTTAATGGGTCTATTACCTATTTGTATACTACGTACAACGTCCCTTTGCCTCTAAGCGTTTAATGCCTTTTGTGAGAGGTTTAACGCCCTTGACAGCATTAAAGCATTGCATCTCAATAGAAAGTGTAGCCCGTTCTCAAGTTGGTTACAAAAAGGACATGCTTTGATATTTTATTTGTATCTGCTATTGACATTCAGGCTGTTTAAGCCAAGACGAGATATCGTGAAACACATTTT
The DNA here is from genome assembly GCA_033310375.1 of Conus canariensis. Taxonomy (NCBI): domain Eukaryota; kingdom Metazoa; phylum Mollusca; class Gastropoda; order Neogastropoda; family Conidae; genus Conus; species Conus canariensis. Next base: position 81,770,022 of record CM065722.1, on the reverse strand, counting down.
AAATGTGTTAACCGTTAAATAGGTTAGATAAGGTTATGGTTGTAAGAGAGACTTAAATGAATAATAGGTGTTGAAGCGATCACTTAAATTTAATTTGCTCACCCAATCTTGCTGAGAGAGAGAGAGAGAGAGAGAGAGAGAGAGAGAGAGGAGAGAGAGAGAGAGAGAGAGAGAGAGAGATGATGATGATGATGATGATGATGATGATGATGATGGCGACAACGACGACGACGATGACAATGATGATGATAATGATGATAATGGATGATGATGATGATGATGATGATGATGATGATGATGATGATGACAGAGTGTGAAAGCTAAGAAAACAAGATCCAACCCTACCCCCTTCTCCTCAACAGACAGCTGGGTTAGACTCTCTGTACAGATGGTCTGAGGAGAAAGAAGAAGAAGAACTAATGGTGGAGGACAACTCAGAGATGGTCTTTCGATTCTCCCTGTGAGGGGGGGGGGGGGGACTGCCTAAACATAGTGCCTGCTGGTAGATTATGTGGTCTGCAGCCAACAAGGTTAAGGAAAGAGAGAGAGAGAGAGAGAGAGAGAGAGAGAGGGGTGGGAGGGAGGGAGGGAGGGAGAGACAGACAGACAGACAGACAGACAGAGCCAGAAACAGAGACAGACAGACAGACAGACAGACAGAGACAGAGAGAGAGAGACAGAGAAAGACAGACAGACAGACAGACAGACAGACAGACAGACAGACAGTCAGAGACAGAGAGAGATAGAGAGAGACAAGTACAGACAGGCTCACACAGCGACAAGGCGGGAGAGAGACAGATAGAGAGGGATAGAGGGAGATGTGGAGGGTGGGAGTAAAAGAGAACCATGGTGGGAAAGCTGGTGGCGTGTGCTGCGTCCATCTGGCTGCTGGTTCCAGACTGAACCATTCCACACGATCTGACAGGAGTTGTCTGCCCAGATCTCCAACATGCTGACCCGCAGTGAAGATTAGAGCCACGTTCATTATTCCAGAATGGGGCAGACGGCTTTCAGACCTAATTGAATTTCAGAGTCCAAGCACACTTTATCTTGGCGAGGCAGAAGAAAACAGGTCGTATTATTAGCGCGGTCGTGATGCCACTCTTGCACACGTGCTCATTTGCTCGAATGGATGCGCACGAGCAGGAAAGCGCGTAAACATATGCACACGCACAAAAACACACACACATGCACGTATGATTGCACGATCTCTCTCTCTCTCTCTCTCTCTCTCTCTCTCTCTCTCTCTCTCTCTCTCTCTCTCTCTCTCTCTCTCTCTCACACACACACACACACACACATGCAAGCATGCATGCAGCCTCACTTGCAAGCGCGCACACACGCATGCACACACACATGCAAGCATGCATGCATAGGTGCACATGCACGCACGCACACAAATGGAGTTCCCTCGAACTGGCCAGGCCGGCGTCAACAAAACTGGCCTTGGGGACACTTCGTTTTGTGGCCGATTCATTCGAGGGAAACTCTCTCTATTTACAGGCCAGGAGAGAGACAATCGATAGAAACATGAAGCCAGCCGTGACACTGGAGGTGTCTGGCTATTCCACCTGTGCCGATGATGGTGGCCGTCTTGTCATATGCAGCCACCTGAGGTTTTGGAAATGTTGCAGTGGTAAGAACGATGATAGAGAGCCACAGAGGACTAATGAACTAGGTCATCCTTGCAAGTCGGTGTACACACAAAATCCAAAAGGAAGGTGGATATCGCTGCCTCTGTTATACAAAATACAAAACAGAAACGACAATTATTTTTATACGAA
>CM065722.1:81740738-81758238 GCA_033310375.1 Conus canariensis | reverse complement strand
TGATGTTCTGGATACGGCTGTGGTGCGGATGAGAGCTTCGTTGATGATGGAACTGGGGTATCCACGGTTGGTGAAAAATTCTGACGTTTTGGCTGCTTGTATAATATGGAAGTCTTCGCTGAGCAAAGTCTGCGAAGACGGAGAAATTGTGAGTATGGAATGCTGTCTTTAGTGTGTGGGTGGTGGGAGGATGTGTAGTCTAGGTATGCATGTGCATCAGTGGGTTTGTAGAAAATGGAAGTTTTGAGTAGGCCATCTTCGAGGGAGATTGTGATGTCTAGGAAGTTGACTGACTTGAAATAGTGTAGGTTAGTTGGATAGATGGATGGAAGGTCTGGGCAAAGTTGAGGAAGTTGAGGAGATCTTGTTTGGGTATGGATGTGGCTCCCAGTCCATCATCAATGTACCTTTTGTATGATTCCGGTGTGGGGCCTGTGTATGTGGTTAGTAGGCGGTGTTTCAAGTGTCTCATGAAGAGGCAGGCATAGGATGTTCCCATTTTGGTGCCCATAGCGACACCACTAGTTTATGAGAATGCGTGATTGTTGAACTGGAAGGTGTTGAGTGTGAGGACTAAGTCTGCAAGTCTGGCCAGTGTAGTGGTGGGAGGGTGTTGTTGGTTGGGGGTGGGGGGGGGAGGGGGCGTTTGTCGAGGAAGAATGTGAGGGCCCTCAGTCCATCAGCGTGGGGGATAGAGGTGTAGAGTGACACCACGTCAAGTGTGAAGAGGAGGCTGGGTTGAAAAGTGGGGTCTGTGTTGCATGAATTGATCATGTTGAGTGTGTGGGTTGTGTCTTTGAGGTATGTGGGGAGGCTCTGTACTACTGGTTGAAGGAGAAAGTCTAAGCACGGTGAAATGTGTTCGGTGGGGCAGCTGCAAGCAGAGACAATGGGTCTGCCACGTGTGTTTGTTTTGTGTATTTTGGGAAGCAGGTAGAAGGTGGGCTGTTTAATGTCTGTCATGATTAGGAGTTTGGCTGTGGCTAGTAGGTTGTTGAGTTTGATTTCTTCTTTGATTGGAGTTTGCGATGAGTTTCTGGTGTTGTGGGAGGGGTGATGTTGTGAGTGGTGTGTAGAAATTTGTGTTGGACAGTTGTTTTGTGCTTCTGTTATGTACAGTTATTTGTCCCAGACCACAACTGCACCACCCTTGTCTGCTGGCTTGATGACTATGTCGTGTCGTTCTCTTAACGATTTCAGGGCTTTCTGTTGGTCTTGTGTAAGGTTGCACTGCCGGACAGGTATGGATTTGATTTGCCTGATGTCTTTTTTTGCATTTTATATGTAGAATTCAACTTCGCTGGATTTGTTGGAGGGTGGTTGGCGGAGCACTGGGATTTGAAACAGTCAAGTGAAAATGTCAGAGTTCTGTGTCAGTGGGGGCCTGCGTATGTTTTCCAGTGTCGCCATCCAGCGAAGTTTCCTACAGAATCTTTCCACATCAAGGTGGTTCTGATATCTATTGGTGGTGGGCTGAGTAGGGATATATTTCAATCCTTTTGCCAAAACTGATCTTTCATTGTCAGAGAGGGGAAGATTCTCAGGGAAGCAGTGGACAAGGTGGTGGTGGTGATCAGATGTGGTAGTGTGGTCAGGATTGTGGGTTGGGGAGGCTGAGTGGTCAGGTAAACGGAAACGGAAACGGAATTTTATTCAATAAAGGCCTTAGCCCCATTTGAAGTGGGTGAAATCACAAATAGTGCACAATAATGAATAAAGCACAGCTAAACAAAATCAAAGCAACAACAGACACCCACATGCTGACATTTTTTCACTAGGTCAGTGAAGTAGTTATACAGATGATTATGGTTTTTCAGATTCCAATGAAAAATTTGCGCGTCGTTGAAAAACATTGTAGAGATATGAACTCAGGTTCTTCATAACATGTTCATTCTGACTGGACATGAGCAGAGATGCACGGAACAGACATGGATGTGCATGAAACCTATATATTCCTCGAGTGGTCAGGGCGAATTGTTGTGTGTTTGTGTTGTAATTGTGATACTTTGTCTTGTTTGGTCTGATTGCAGTGGTTGTGAATGAGTTGGTTGCGTGTATGGATGAGCTGCCTGAGTTTGGAGGCAGAATTTATGGGCATGATAATTGTATTTGAAATGTTGGAGAAGGTTGGAAAGGGATTTCATGGTTGAACTGTGTGTTTTGATATGTGCCAACATGAGTTTACAGCCGGCTTGGAAGAGAATCTTTGTGGTGGCAGTGATGAGAGTGGTGTTATGGAGATTGGATGGGGTGTGGGAAAGTAAGAAGCCATGAGGAACGATGCGTAGTTTAAGGCATTGTTTAAGAAAGTTGAGATAAGATGCTGATTTGGTTTTCTGAAACTGTTTTGGCATAGCCTACTGCAAAGGGCTGGATGGTGGGTGGCAAAAACACAAACGCGAAGCTAAGTGGCTACATGTTCTTCTTGTCACTGTCCTAAACGTTATTTGTTGTCACCTGAAGAAGACCCCAAGAGGTCAAAATGCATTGTGTCTAGTCCTGTACTATGTTTGTCTGTGTCCTTGGCGGTAACCAACCCCCTCTCTTTCCAAATTGTGCTTCATTTTCCGCCCTCAGTCACTCCGTTTTGAAACTTAATTGTTGTATGTGCTTAAGATATTGAAGAAAGAGAAAACCGTCAACCCCTTTTCATCTTCCTCACCATTCTCTCTCTACCCTCACATCCCCACCCTCCGTTCATCACGTCAGTCCCTACCTCCACCCCTAATCTCTCCTTCATCAGCCAATCATTCATGCCCACTGTGGACTGGGTCACGTTTCTGCACTGTCAGCGAAGACAGGTTCGTAATGAGAGAGAGAGAGAGAGAGAGAGAGAGAGAGAGAGAGAGAGAGAGAGAGAGAGAGAGAGAGAGAGAGAGAGAGGAAAAACACCAGGGCGGAAATATTTCGATTTACTGTCAGATATTTGGGCCGAAGGCTCTCTTCAGTGACAGATCTCAAAATGGGCCAGGACACTCCACGTGGAATGATAAAAGAACAAACAAATAAAGTAAACCCTGAATGTATAAAAGGGAGGGTACAACGCGAGAGCATGGTGAGTGGAAGGGAGATATCAATAAAGGCTCTATCCTACCCCCTCACTTCCACCCCATCATTACCCACCCCACCTTACATCTTTCCCCCTCACGTACTTACAGACATACATACACTATAAAGCCATGCGCGCGGTCGCGCGCTTCTTGACCAAGCAAACTAGAGCATCCCCTACGCACTCATTCGCCAGCTGTCTTGTCATCGCGTCCAAATGAATGTACAGTTATTGCATGGACGAGACAAAGACAGAAATTACGTGAAAGGAAGAGAGAGAGAGAGAGAGAGAGAGAGAGAGAGAGAGAGAGAGAGAGAGAGAGAGAGGACACTTTGACACTTTGATATTTTATTGTCATTGAGAAGAGAGAGAGAGAGAGAGAGAGAGAGAGAGAGAGCAGACAGACAGACAGACAGACAGACAGACAGACAGACAGACAGACAGATTGTACAGCTTGAATGAGATAGGGGAGGGAAAGGTTAGAAGAGGAAATGAGAGAGAGAGAGAGAGAAGAGAGAGAGAGAGAGAGAGAGAGAGAGAGAGGAGTCAAAGTCAAAGTCAAAGTGAAAGTGAAAGTCAAAATGTTTTAATTGTTAGGCCTCTGGCCCATACAATGGAGGCACTAAATAGTCAGAGCATTCATCATGCATTCATACGCATATCAACTGTACATTGTTTTCGTAAACTAAGTGACTTACATATATACATAGACAACTTATTAATTGTTACAGGATTTTCACATGCAAGCAGTAAAGTAAGTTTGGATAGGGATGGATTTTTAGAATACTTAGCAGGAATGAATTCGTCTCTAAGTTCCTTGTATTTTGGGCATACAAATAAAAAGTGAGTTTCATTTTCAATGATGTTAGAACAAAAAGGACAATCCCTTTCATTACTTTGTACATTCGTTCTGAATTGTAGATAACTATGTTTAAGGGGGGACATACCAATCCTGAATTTAGCGAGACATCTTCGCAAACGAAAATTATTGATTTGACGTAAATACATTTTGCAAGATATAGTATCATTAAGACTCAAATAAATTTGGAAGAAATCATGGTTTTCCAGTGCAGCATGCCATTCCTGACTAAACGAATCAATAAGCCTTTGTTTGAATTCTGAAATAAAAATATTAACATTTCCCACACCCTGGGCTTCCCACACAATCCCAAAACCATATCTGTATAAAATATTTCTGACTCTACACGCCCAAGTGACATAATTTTGCGATTGTAAGTATAATAACATCTCATAACCTTTTCTAGAGTATCTATATTGATCCAAGTTAACTAATCTAAGCCAAAATTTTATGCATCTAATATACGTATTTACAAATATAGGATACCTACCTGTTTCTCCATAAATTAATTGTCTAGGTGATTTAGGACTAAAACCAATAAAACGTTTTAATGCCGACAGATGAACCTTTTCAATGTGTTCTTGATCAGTAGTTAATCCCCAAATTTCAGATCCATATGTAAGTATTGGCTGTATTTGGGAGTCAAACAGTTTATAAAATATTTCAGGTGAATGTTCACCTACAGACCATAATACTCTAATAATTGCTGCTACACCCTTTCTTGCTCTAACTGCTAGGTCTTTGAGAGTATGTGAAAAAGAAAGTCTAGTAGAAAGGTAAATTCCAAGGTATTTATACATATTAACAATTTGTAATGCTTGGTTTCCAAAAGACCACTTTTCAGATGAAGACAGATAACCACCATTTCTAAAGACAACTACATTTGATTTATCCAAGTTGACAATAAGATCCAGTCGGTTTGCTGTTTTTAATAACACGTTCAACTGATTCTGAAGACCTATAACACTATCAGAAAACAAAACGACATCATCAGCAAATAAAAGTATGAACAACTCAATAAGATCAGGAGATAACTGAACGCCATGCCTACCACATCTCAGAATGTCCTTTGTCAACTCATTAATAAAGAGTGAGAAAAGAACAGGGGAGCAGACCTCCCCTTGCTTTAAGCCTCTAGGACACAGAAAAGTGTCCGTCATATCTCCCCCAGCACGAACTTTGGCTTTAACGACATTGTACATACTTTTTACAGCATAAAGAATCTTCCCATGGAAACCGTTCTTATACAATATAGTCCACAGTTTGTCCCTACTGACCGAATCGAAGGCCTTGCGAAAATTAATAAAAGCAACATACAATTTTCTGTGCCTTACTAACTGTTTTTGAATCAAAGAATAAAGTGTAAATATGTGATCGAATGTGCTATGATTTTCCCTGAATCCTGCTTGTTCTTCCCCAATGATATCATTATCCTCAATCCATTTTGTAATTCGTTTATTTAAAATAAAACTATAGAGTTTACTAGCAATATTTAACAGTGATATGCCTCTATAGTTATCAGTGTTACTCAAATCTCCCTTTTTATGCAATGGCTGTATGATCGACAAACACCATTCATCAGGAAAGAGACTATTATCAAAAAGAAAATTAAATAATTTAACAAAAAATGGAATTATTTGTTCTGAACTGTTCTTAAAAAATTCACCTATTATACCATCAGGCCCTGCTGCCTTGTTACTCTTTAAGGCGTTCATCGCGACCTTGACCTCTTCTGTACAGATGTGTCTATTTAGCTCATCACAATTTCTATCAATGGGTACATGTACATCATCAAATTCGTTGTCATCGACAGAATCAGTGACAGGATCATTAAAAACTCCTTTGAAGTGGTTGTACCATTCTTCTGTACTAATTGAGTTTTGACCATTAGACCTTGGTCGAACAGATCTGACAGTATCCCAAAATCTCTTTGGGTCTTTTATATTGTTTTGCAGATTAGCAATGATTTGTTCTTTGTGTGCTTTTTTCTTGTGTCTTAGGAGTTCCTTGTATTCTCTTCTTTTTTGTGAATACTTAGTCCTGTCGTTGTCAAGATCTTTTCTTGGCTGCGTGCAAATACTATTATCATCTTTACTCAAACGTGCGTTACAAATCTTCCTTAAATCTTGTCTAAGCGATTTCCTTTGCTGTCGACATTCCTGATCGAACCATGCTTGCTGCTTTTCACCTCTAATTACGATTAATCTTTCCATACACTCACCCGCATAATTGAAACATTCATTAAACTTATTAAGTGCTCCATTAATGTCAACATCAATCAATGATGCTGCTATATCTAATAAATCTTTAACATGATTTGATTTCATTCTATTTATAAACTCTATCTTTTTCTCTTCATCCCATTTATATTTTCTTATTGAAAAGGACTTTGATTCAACTTTACTGGAAGCAACACCACAAGAAGTATTCATGTAGAGGTGTACAGGCAAATGTTTTGATTCAGTCATTGGCAAAATATTCATTTTTTTGCATTTTGACAGTAAACAACGGGAAACAATAAAATAGTCAACAGCACTGCAACCTGTATGTGATATGTATGTATAACCCCCTGGAAAATGTAACGATTCCATACCATTCAGTATTATTAACTGAAATTCTTGGCACACATTTATAAGCAGTTTCCCAAAATCGTTAAAAGCTTGGTCATTGGAATATCTGTTGGTTTCATTGTCAAATTGATAATCATCGTGGTCAATACCCATTTCGTATATTTCATCGACCGGGTCAGCAATGCTAGTGTTCATGGAACCAGTTCTAGAATTAAAATCGCCACATAAGATAATTGGCATATCTCCATAATCTCTAATTAATTCTAGTAGAAGTGCCTCAAGCTGCAGATTACCATTATATATGTCAGTTTCTTCATAATAAGGTGCGTTTTCTGGAGGTACATACATTCCTAGTAAAACACAATCGCTAGCGGTTCCAAAAAGTCTCTTAGATAGTCTTAACACAACTACATTGTCATATTCTACATGAATTTGTTCTATGTACTGACCTAGTTCTTTACGAACAAACATTATAACTCCACCGGAAAGGCGACCATGGATACTGTCCGACACTTTGACACCAGGGGATACGAAAGGAATATGTGATTGAACAAACGTGCCAGAAATTGATTCAATGAAAGTTTCCACTAAAAAAACAAAATCATATTTACTCATAAACGAAGAAAAATCTATCTCATTTGCTGTTGTTAACAAACCTTCAACATTATAAGTGATAAACGACAAAAAGTGATCATTCACACATTTATCCACACAACCAAACTGGTTAATAGCAAAATTAGTACTACAATTTGCATCATTACCTCCCTTCTCAGCACAGTTACCGTTATTATCTGGGCCATGGCCTGCCCGTCATTTGTCATCGGCACTGTTCATGACATTCTGGTCCTTATTCCTATTATTTTGCATAGTCTTTGATCTGCTCACATTCCAACCTCGAGGCAGGGTGCTCTGTTGTGACGCAGTGCGTGTCCTTGTCATTACGGGTGAACTTTGAGAAGAGTTCATGCTGTTGTTGTTCTCTCTACCTCTTCCCCTCCCTCCATTTCCTTCCCGCACCCTCCCACCCGACATTGTTCCCATCACTTTACCCTCACCCTTTTCCCCACAGGTAGGTTCAGAACCATGACGAGCAGACCCTCGTCCAAAGCCCCGGGGTGTAGCTGAGGCTCTGGGCTGGCTGGGCGTAGATACACTGGGCAGGGCTAGACGGGGGGACTCGGGCTGTTCATCGTCTTCAGTTGCATCAGTGTAAGGACCCTCTGCTTCCAGGTACCTGCTACCACCTGCTTCTGGACTGGTCTGCTCACATGAAGGTGTCATGGTGCTCTGATGGTTTTCCTGCCTGCTTGCTGCTTTCTCTGAGTACAGAGCAAGTGGAGGAGACCGACGGGAATCTTCATTGGACACCTTTTCTTGGGTAGGAGGCAGGCGGAAATCCTGCACTATTAATTTACCCTTGGCGTAGAAGGCGTTCTTTCCCTGTTGTCTGTGATGCGCTATAGTGTCCCTCTGCTGTCTGGTCAGGTCTGTGACGACACGGATCCCATCATTCATCCGTAGTCTGGCTTTACTGTCCTTGTCCCTCATGACAATCATTGCATCACCCCACCTCAGGAACTTGACAATTATCGGGCGAGGGCGGCCGTTTTGGAGAACTGACGAACCCAAGCGATGAGCTCGCTCAATGTCTGTGTCTGACCATTGCTTATGGGGAAAGTAGCGTTGAAGGATGTTCACTATTTTTGAAGCGCAGTTAACGAAAGATTCGCCTACCTCTTCTTTCAGTCCATAAAACAGCAAGTTTGATCGTCTTGAATAGCGTTCCTGTCTCTCAATCTCCGCCTCCAACCTCGAGACTCTTGATGCAAGATCTTCTTGGTCCACTTCAAGTCTTTCTAATCTTTCATTATTTTCTCTGATGGCTCCCTCCAGAGACGACACTTTCTTCTTAATTTCATTGCAGTTCTTTTCTACAGAAGTTTCCAGTGACTGGAATTTTTTATCAAGTTCTTTGCTATGTGTGTGCATGACATCCATAGAATCAATCAATTTGTTTAGTTTCACCTCAATACGTGAAGCCTGTTGATCCACTTTTGCTTCAAGACGTTTGACAGAATCTTCTACTGTTGGACCGGGATTGGATTCAATATCACCGCATAGCATCAAAAGCAGCTTTAAGTTGGGCGAGAGGTAAGAGAGAGAGAGAGAGAGAGAGAGAGAGAGAGAGAGAGAGAGAGAGAGAGAGAGAGAGAAAAGAGAGAGAGAGAAGATGGACGGGGCGCGGGGAGAGAATGACGGAAGGATAGGGACAGATTTATTTGCGCATAAATCCGACGAATCAACAATGAACGTTCAACAGTAGCTTCCTTGAAATTATCAGGAAAAGTGGCATGGGAACAAACATAGGTTAACTAAATCAATGATTCTGATTGAACTCAGAATGTGCCTTGCAAAAGCGGAGTGGAGCAAACTCACAGTCACAGGACTGAAAACTATGTTCATCTAGCCAGCGGTTTTAGGGAATCCGGGTTGGAAGTCAAATTAATCGCCACTGAAGTAGTAGCAGGAGGGGTTGTAAACTCATTAGTTCACAACAGGGGATTTTTGGTAAAAGAAAAATCAAAATGGACCAGAACCGTACTGCCGAAAAACGTTCTAGCTGGATGTGCCTCATTAGTTCATGACCTGATGAAACAACAGGGGATTTCTGGTAAGAGGACCAGAACCGTACTGCCGAACAACGTTCTAGCTGGATGTGACTCATTAGTTCATGACCTGATGAAACAACAGGGGATTTCTGGTAAGAAGAGGACCAGAACCGTACTGCCGAACAACGTTCTAGCTGGATGTGACTCATTAGTTCATGACCTGATGAAACAACAGGGGATTTCTGGTAAGAAGAGGACCAGAACCGTACTGCCGAACAACGTTCTAGCTTGATGAGGTCAAGGAAGAAGAAGAATGCATTTCCTCAGACTTAGATATCCCAAGCTGATCCGCGGATATACTGATCCGCCAAATGAAAGAGAGACACATTACCAGAGAAAACACGACGCGTTCTGACCTCTTTAGTCGTCTTCAGGCAAGACAAACAACAAACATACAAGACAATGAACACGAAGAACAAACAAACACTTGTCTCCTCAAATTGGACGCAGATTGGATGTGGGCATTGTCCTTTTGTTCAGCGGAACACTTAATCCTCTTTTAGGATTGTTTCAATTTCCGCCTGCAGTGACCTCACTTTGGAACTAACTAACATCCCCAAGTTAGAACAGGTTTCAGACACAGTGGGTGAGGCATCCGCCTTAAACGGCCACGCCTTGAGACGCCCACATATGGCGTTGGTAGTTCAAATCTTGGCAGCGCTAGGGGAAACAAGCCTGACAGCAGAAAGACGTCCAGGAGTCATGACCTGGACATGACCCGCCCCCTTAGATCGTTAGGAGGTCAAGGCCGAAACACTGGCTTGAGGGGGAGAGGGAGGGGGACCTTCTTTTAAAGACATGATGTCAAGATCTCCGTGGACTTGGTTTTCCTACGCTCGTGTTTAAAAGTGACAAACATTGTAACCATTTCCTGGTAAAATCGTATAGGGTACAGTTGTTGTTTGTTTGTTTTTTTGGTCCCCCCCCCCCCCCCTCATTATTCTCTTCCAATCTATATCTGAGTTTAAGATATTTGCAAACGCTCTGATGTCTCATGGGCATTTATCGTATTTGCATTTGTAATTGCACAGTCCACGGATAAGGATTATCAAATCAAATGTTGAAAGTGTTCTTATGTTTTCACTTATCAAATCAAATGTTGAAAGTGTTCTTATGTTTTCACTCACTTAAAACGGAGCAAACGTTTTATGATGCAACTTTCGATTTTAATAGTTTTTCATTAAAAAAGATATTATTAATGAAACTTTTTTTAAAAATGTAATCAATACTTTCCTTATAAGGAGAACTAAAAACACGACATTGTCTGGGACCTTTATTTTTGTAGGAGTGATGTCTGTGTCTGGAATTCACAGGGCAGTTCTTATCTCAAACCATTTCAGCCTGACACTTGGAATTAGGTGCACTCGAAAACATACATTTTCCATGAAATACATCCGTTCCGCTATTCGGACTACTGGGCACAGCAGCTTGGAAGTTTACTGTCTTGTATTAATTCATTATGAGTTAATTAGACTCCTCTGGTACAGAATGAAGATATTCTTAAGCAACCGGTAAGTCATTAGTTGCTAGTTAACTCCCTGTTACCTGTAAATCTCGTTTGAAATGTATACTTTTTCAAGGATATTTTGCAATGATGAACGAACAGAAAATAAAAGCTAAAATCATACCTTTTGTTAAGCTGCAGCACAATGAGCAGGCTACCGTTTGCATGTCAGAAGTGTGAAAACCATTTATTATTATTATTTCTATTATTATTATTATTATTATTATTATTATTATTATCATCATCATCATTATTATAATGAATGCTTATATAGCGCCTATTCTCGGCTAGAGACCAAGCTCTATGCGCTTTACAATCCACACTCGTTTACACAACGGGCTGCCTACCTGGGTAGTGCCGACTGAAGAGCTGCCAGCTGGCGCTTCATTCAGTCGTTTCTAGTGTCATCCAGTCAGTATCGTTCAATATCGTTCACTCAGTATCCTTGCTTGCTTCATTCCTTCAATTTCTTACGCAGGGTGCATGCTATGTTTAACGTGTCATCCATCCCAACGGCCAAACAGGCCTTCTCTTCCGAAAGTTGGTGGTGGGATTTTACGTGTGTGCAAGATGTTATGCGTGCGTTCACACACGGAACCTCGGTTTATAGTCTCATCCGAAGGACTGTATGGGAAACGGAGTCAGAACCAATGTTAACTCCGAGGAAAAAAGTCCCCCTGTACCGAAACGGCCCGGCGGAGATTCGAACCCGCGACCCCAGGATCACGAGGCCGGCGCTCTACCAACTGAGCTATTCCGGCCCCATTTACTCCTTTCTCAAGCCATTTCCTTCTCAATATCACATCATTTCTTTTTTTCCAATTTTGCCCTATAAAGAACGGGTTTGACTGGCAATTCTGTTTTCGGTTTTGCTTTTATGCATCCGCAGAAACGTTCATATGCTTCACCGGTGAGAGTCCAAAATAAGTTGTCACTGACGCTTTGAATATATTGCCTGGACCAAGGTTTTTTGGTTTGTTTGTTTGTATTTTTCGTCCAACGACAGTCCCCATGGACTCGCCGATACCGGTGACCCCGACGGAACCAGACCAAGGCCATAGACGTGGAGAGGACATCGAAATTGAGGTCACCATGAGAGCAGGGCATGAAGGGCCACAGGATTTTAAGACATTTTTTATGAGAATGACGATGACTAAGATGATGCTACGGATTTCCATTTTGGTCTGAGACTGCATGACAGGGCTGTACTCTACGCTTCCTTTCATAATATATCCCGGCATCAACCAGGCCCGAGAGATACAGGCACCTGCAGTATTGGTCAAGTGTTGGTCAAGAAATTTGAGCAACACTCTCAGAAACGCATCCATTAAGTGGATGAAACTCGACTGTGTGGTCCCTGTCTTCCCAACTGAGTCCGCAGCAAACTCAACTCTGGGTAGGAGCCGGTCGGGGCAGAAAAACCCACATGACTCTGATGGCATTCGAACCCACAACCTCCCAGCCGGGAGTCCGCGACGCTAACCACTTCGCCACGGCGGCTGTTTTTTTTTTTTTTTTTTTTTCTGATAACTAGCGCGTCATACAAGCCTTATTTTTTTCTACTTCTATTCTGCAGTTTTGTATCTTCTAAACCATGCAAGCGGAAGCATTTCCATATATTTTTAATGTTAGGTATATTTAAGCCGCCCTGATTTATAATTTATACATTTCACGGCAGTCTCTTGTTGTAAATAAGTGGGAAATACTTTCTTAAAATCTATTTACGACGTCATCCGGGGCATAAGGGAACAAATTCAGTAACTGAACGAGTTTAGCTAGGACTAGAGATTTCAGAATAGCACAGGAGTATTGTTACACATACACACACACACACACACACACACACACACACACACACACACACACACACACACACGCATGCACGCACGCGCGCGCACACGCGCGCGCGCGCACGCACGCACGCACACACACACACACACACACACACACACACACACACACACACACACACACACACACACACACAACATTTAGTGAAAAGACGTTAAATTGAAGAACAACAACAACAACACACACATATGTGTGTGTGTGTGTGTGTGTGTGTGTGTGTGTGTGTGTGTGTGTGTGTGTGTGTGTGTGTGTAAGCCGGATAAGCATCCCCCGATCAATATTTGCTGGTATTTGTTCGGATTATGTGGCAGGTACTGATGTGAACATATCCGTTTTAGATATCAGTATTGGCTAAGCTAACCAGTAAACATCCAATGTGTATTTCAGCCTCCCAGTATCCAGCTCTTTGTGGCATGATTTTCCTGCACAATCTCTCTCTCTCTCTCTCTCTCTCTCTCTCTCTCTCTCTCTCTCTCTCTCTCTCTCTCTCTCTCTCTCTCTCTAACACACCTGTCAGGCATCTTTCTATGGTGTACTTTCCACGTCAATGGCCTAAACGCCATTCGCTATCGGAACTTCTCCCTTCTGATGTAAACAGCAGAGTGTTGACCAAGCCCCCAAATCATCATCACACGGTGAAGGGAATCAGTACGTCAATACAGCTTTCAACCCACATCATCATCACACAGTAGATGGAATCAATACATCAAGACAACTCTCACCCCACAACATCACACAGTGAAGGGAATCAATACATCAAGACAACTCTCACCCCACAACATCACACAGTGAAGGGAATCAATACATCAATACAGCTCCCATCCCACATCAACGTCACACAGTGAAGGGAATCAATACATCAATACAGCTCTCATCCGTTACGTCAGTTCTCTCTGACATAAACTCCACGCTGTAGTTCCACATCAACACGTCGCCATGAGGAGGATGTTTATGACTGCTCTGATCTTCACTCATGTTAGGTCCAAGGTGATTTTTGTTTCTTTTGAAGTTCAAGAAGAGTGAGGAAATTTCTGGAGTCTTAGGTGGCGGACATTCAGCTGGGCTACCACCTATTTTGATGTTTCTTTTCTCTCTCTCTCTCTCTCTCTCTCTCTCTCTCTCTCTGGACTCTCTCTCAAGCCACCGAGGAGTACGGACGTGTTTTTGACAGCGCTCCGCTTGTGCGATGTAATCACTACAGCAGTATAGGGGTTTTTTTTTGTTGTTTTTTTTTTTGTTTTTTTTTTTTTTTTTTTACAGTCAACTGGGCCAAGGTAGCCCGCCTTGTTAACTTTGGTTCTGTCTTTTCTTTTGTTTTCTTTTCTTTTTGGGTGCTGTTACTAATTCAAAATAATGCCAATATCAAACTTGACTTGGAGAAACACGTGTGGTGTGTTTTTCTGGACTTATACAAACTTTATGGGGAAAAGAGCGAGACAGGTTTCCGTGAGGTGTAAACCTGTTTCTCTTCTGTGGCCTGTGTCTCCTATCCGGACAGTTGTGCTTTCCCTGCTCTTCATTTTTCTGTGTGTGGACACTGGAGCTGATACTTCACAGGATTACTGCAGCCATGCCAGTGTTACCTGTGCTTCACACAACCCGTACTTCAACATAACAGGTGGGAATGTGTCGTTCTCCAAACTGTACCGTTCATTTCTGATGCTGGCTGCCATGAGATACTGTAAAACTGTCCAGTGGGGGTTAGTGATACCCCTAAAGGTAACTATGGTTGCCCACCGAGACAGGTCTTCATATATGCTGTCTGTCTATGTGTGTGTATTTTTAGTCATGTTTCTGTTGCTGTGTGGAGATATTGAGTCCAATCCTGGACCAGGATTTCCTCCCAACCCAGCACCTCTACACACTCAAGATGTACAGGTGGAACAGTGTTTTCAATCGTTATGTGGCAACCAGTCAACTTCTGAGAACTATCCTTGCACTCTTGAGTCCTTGTACTATTCTCTGAAAGATGAAAATAGACAGCTTAAAGATCAAGTTTCATGTTTGTCTCAAAAATGTTCCGTTTTCGAGCTTCGTCTTTCACAACTCTTCCAATGGCAGGAATTCCTTTTAGATATGTCTGATCACTTGCACGATCATCAAGATAAACTTGAAACTTTTTCACGTCAGTACAACATCAGATTTTTCAACGTCCATGAGGACCATCGCGAAGATTATACGACCTGCGCTCGTAAAGTCGTTCAACTTCTGATTCGCTTCTACCCCTTCAAGAATTGGTCTCTGGAGGATGTAGAGCGAGCCCATCGCGTAGGTCAGAAACAACAAGATGGCAGACCTCGGACAATCATTGCGCGATTGCGGAACTGGAGTGACAAACTTTCCGTTCTGCAAGAAAGAAAATGCAGAAGGGAGATGGCCGATACGTTGGGTATCCGTGTGGCTGGGGATTTGACAATCCGTCAGCAAGGGGAACTACGCCGACAACGGTACCAGGGCAAAGACGGCGTACTACAGAAATGGTCGGCTATGCTTCCGAGAACAGCGATCCCCCCACTTCAGAAAAGCCAAAGGCCGTGGGAACCAGCGTCAGTACGAGTCTGGTCAGAGGGCACAGTCTGGGCATCGCTCTCAGAATAGAGATGCGCCTGATGTCCACACCCCAGTCAAATCCCCACGGCCATCCTCTGCCGGCCATAGGTCACCCCCAGTCCGCCATCCTACTTCCTATGCCCCCGGCCCTCCACCCTCCAGTTCCACCCGTTACCCTCCACCCTACACTTCCACCCGTCCCCCTCCACCCTCCACTTCCACCCGTCCCCCTCCACCCTCCACTTCCACCCGTCCCCGTCCACCCTCTACTTTCACCCGTCCCCCTTCCCCTTCCACTTCCACCCGCCCCCCTCCACCCTCCACTTCCACCCGTCCCCCTTCCTCTTCCAATTCCACCCACCCCCCTCCTCCTTCCTCTCCCACCCATCCCATTACCCCTGTCTCTTCCACCCATCACCCTCCACCTTCCGCGCCCACCCGTCACCCCCCACCTTCCTCTTCCACCCGTCACCTGCCTCCTTCCAGTCACACCCCTTCCTCTCTTCCACTTACCTCCACCCATTCCACTCTGCCTTCCACTTCCACCTGTTCTCCTTCATTTTCCATTTCCACCCGTTCGCCTGTTTCCTTGACTTCTACCCATCCCCCTCCACCTTCCACTACCACCTTTCCCCCTCCGCTGTCTGTTTCTACCCAAACCTGGTCGTCTTCTTCTCGTCCCCCTCCCATGTACAACATGCAAGAATTCCCCACCCTGCTCAGGACAAGTACTCCCAGGAGTGGGACTACTGTTACATGTCCTAAACAAAATCAAAACCAAAGCAACCTGCTTGAGGCGTCCCCAGGCCGCCATGGTTGCAGTCCTGATTCTTCTCAAAGTGGGGATCCGTCGATTCCTACAACAACTGAGGATTGCATGGACCCGCACCTAGCAGGAGTGACTGACCCTACATCAGAGGGTCTACCGACCTTGCCATCACATTCACCAGACGTTCTTGATGACAGCATGACTCTATTAAAACAGAGAGTGTCCTTGGTAAACCCTCCGCACGACGTGGAAAACCAGTCCAAGGGTGTGATAGGTACAGTGACAGAGGGTCTCAACACTGGCGAGAGTCACAGTACCGAGGTGGTGGAGAACCCTAGGCCCTCTCCGTGGCAGGTGTCGATGGTCAGTGAAACCGAGGGCCAGTTCTCTGGCTCCGGTCCTTGTACTCGCAGTCGAGTACGAACCAGACAGACACAGCTCACAGAAAGATTTTTAAGGGCCCATTCAAGAGGTAGTCCTGGACGTAATAATGAACAAAACTGTGCTTCCCTGCTGCCCCCGTGTCCTTCTTACAATGAAGTCACCTAGGATAACGGCCGTGCCCGTGTCAAGACTTGTCAGAAAAACAGTCTCTCCTTTCTGACTTATAATATTGAGGGTGTATCGTCAGTTTATGACCCTGATGTAAATAATTATATATCTCAGTTCGATTTTGTTGTTTTGACGGAAACGTTCTCAAGAACATTTCCTTCTTTTCTCTTTTTGGATTACGAAGTTTTTCTTTCACCTGGAATCAGATTAACCGATGCTGTTACTGCACGTTTGTCAGGAGGGATCGTGTTTCTTGTAAGAAAGACATATGCCAAACTAGTCAAACAACTTACAGTGGAATATGACCATACTATTGTTCTCCACCTTAAAGCTCTAGATCTTGACGTTCTTTTAATTGGAATTTATTTGCCCCCTGCTAACAGTGTTTATTATGCAGATACCGAGATTGATAATGGGGTTTCCCTTCTTGAACAATGTCTGATGGATACTTTTGAACAAGCGGGTGATCTTCCAGTGATCATCCTCGGCGATTTAAATGCAAGAACTGGTCGGCTGAACGCACAAGAACTACCCGTATATTTAGGTGACTTGATAAATGAAAATACCACCGGTGATGACTGCTTTTCTCGTGTATCAAAAGATTGCTCCACTAATGAATTTGGTCTTTATTTAATTATCATCTGTCAGAATTTTGAGTTGGTTATTCTAAATGGTTTTCTGCCTGGTGATAAAAGCGGGGATTACACTTATATCGCTCACAATGGTGCAAGTGTTATTGATTATTTTATTTCTTTCCCAATCCTTAGTTCCACTGTGCCGTGAATTGAAAGTAACCCCACGGGTAGAATCAAAGCACATGCCTGTTGAATTTGTACTAATGCTTCCCAGTCCGAATCAGGAGACGGTTTCAAAAAGGTTAAAGGTAACCAAATTTAAAAAATATGCATGGGATCCAGCAAAAGAAGGTGATTTTATCGGTGCACTTCAGTCTGACGAGGTCAATTCAACCTTTAATGAAGCAATTGAATTGATTGATGTCAATTTTGAGAGTGCACTGAAGAAACTAAACGAAGGTCTGTTTATGGCTGGTCAAATAATGTGTAAAGAAACTGTCACAGGTAACATCAAGCACAGCCCATGGTTTGACTCTGAGTGCTATGTTAAAC
>CM065722.1:81730738-81733238 GCA_033310375.1 Conus canariensis | reverse complement strand
CAGAGGGCAGAGGAAAACAAACGGTCGTCGTTCTGCGATTCTCTTCAACTACCGAACAGCCCCCTGCCACGCAAACTCAAGGCCACAGCATGGCGTATCGTCGCAAGTGCCCGTCACAGCTGAACAGGGACAGGCACAGAGCAAGAGACCTACAGAAACAATCAAAAGAAAAAGGCGAGTGAAAACATGTTCTCCATCCGGTTTATTTTTGCCGACACCTCCTAGCGTATTTTACCCCGTTGACAAAACCAGCGAGAGTCGTGTTACATGTGATGAGATTGTCAAGTGTAACAACCATCTCCCTCCGTCTGTAACTCAGCCTGCAGAAGAAACACAGCACAGTGACAAGCAAACAGAGATCGACTTGGAGCAGTGTGACAGAGAATCTGTGACATTTTCACACGATGAAGTGTCGGTCTTGGATTTTGGATCGGTGAAGCCAAGCGCTGATCAAGACTGTGTTAATAAATATTGTGATGTGATCCGGACAGGTCTCCGGCGAGTGAACAACAGAACGACCCTCAAGAGAACGTGACGACCAGTGACATTATGGCATACCAACAGGGAATGATAAGAAACCTGGAAAGTGTTCATTCTATTGACAGACACAATATGCAACTGACTTCCAGCGGCAGTTCAGCTGTGGAGAAATGAAATCTTTTGATGTGGATAAACATTTGGCAAGCTTCAGTGACAATCACATCGGTGTTGGAAGTTTGTTAATTATTTCCGTGATTTGGTTTCCTCATCGCGATGTTGTTTAGACATTCATTGTTTGTGTGCATTCCTTAGACATTCATTTTCGAACAGCCCCACCCCCACCGTAGCCCCTACATGACAATGGGATTTGTAAGCTTACCTCATTAAAACATTCGTTCGTTCGTTTGTTCGCTCTCTCTCTCTCTCTCTCTCTCCTCTCCTCCGTCTCTCTCTCTCTCTCTCTCTCTCTCTCTCTCTCTCTCTCCTTCATTTATATGATCACGCACACATTTATAAAGCTAGAGAGGAGAGAAAAAAGAAAGGAATAAGAGAGAGAGGGGACAGAGACGAGAAGAGGGGGGGGGAGAAAAGGGGGCGAGGGAGGGAGGGGGAGATAGAGGGGAAGGGTGAGACAGACGGGACAGACAGACAGACAGACAGACAGACAGAGGAGACTCAGCAAATGGGTGACCATCATAAGAGGATAACCCCACCACGGCTTTGGAGCACTGTTGTTTTCGTTTATTCTTCCCTTTTGATGTCAGAAAGTAGGTAAACATTATTCTGAAGTCTTTGAAGATAAGATAGCATCACAGAAATCAACCACACAGACAAAAGAACACCTGGAAATTAGCCAACGCTTCCAGTATAAACGAAGCACTGGGCAGATGGATGGGAGCTGTCGCTGGGTTGGGGGGGGGGGGGGGGAGTAGGGGTGAAGTGGGGCTGACGTGGGGGCTGTCCCCTCAGGGGAGTGGAGGGGGTGGGATGGGGGAGAGGAACCACACTCCACCACTCTGACAAAGGAACCAGTGTCTGCGCTGGAACTCATGAATTTGCTGTATCACAACAGGCATAGCTGAACACCACCAAAGTGACCTAGTGTCTCCTCAGAGGGGGGAGGGGGAGTGCGAGGGAACAGTGGGGATGGGTGGGGGTGATGCAAAGAGAGTAAGATGGAGAGGTGGGGATAGGAGAGAGGAAGGGTCTTTGTAAAGACCTGTCACTGTTGACTTCATTTGGACGAGTTGGCACAGGAACTCTCAATCATCCCCTGCCTCCACAACTTCTACCACCATCTTCCCCGGGTGTGACTGTACGGGACTGATCAGACTGAAATGGAAAATAATGCAGAGAAGACGGTCCACAGTCAATCGGCCCACATTAAAACGCAGCGAGGATTAGGGGGCGTGTTTCTTTGTTTGTTTGTTTTCTTGCTTGTTTTTGTCTTGCAGCCTTAAAAAAAAAACTTGTTTAAAACCCTTTTTTTTGTTCTCTTCTTTTTCCATTTAAGTGGGGCCTCCATCTTCCAACTCTTCACTCTTTTTGCTTCCTCAGTTATCATTCACCAAGGAATTCAACTTGTTCTAAAACCCATGGACATCCTCATCTGAACTTTAAAATCTTGGCGTTCGTTACAGGGCATCTGAGGTTTGTATGTGCTAATGTTTTGTACAAAAAACACCAAAAACAACAACAACAAAACCCCAAGAAAACGCAATTCTAGAAACGAGGATTAGATGCCAGAAACTTATTCTAAGGACCAGACTTCGATTCTCACTCACGACAGCCCTGCAGAAAGAGCTGTTCTCTCTGGGATCAATATCAGTGCACACCCCTTCCCCTCTAATCCTGTGGAATGCAGTCCAGAGAAGTCTAGATACAGTGCATTTCTACATCAGATGACGGTGCCTGGGGCATGTAGTGCATTTCTACATCAGATGACGGTGCCTGGGGGTGTAGTGCACCGGCCGTCAGATTTACTCCACGATCCTGGAATAGATTCCCATGGAACAAAGCC
>CM065722.1:81720738-81728238 GCA_033310375.1 Conus canariensis | reverse complement strand
ACCTGTGTCGGATGAAATCCAGGCAGAAAAGTTGATTGAAAACTAATCGCATCTGCTGTCATGATTACGTCTGCATGGATGAAGACATATGAGCACGCTTGCTCAGGCACAATTTTACACATGCACATATTCCACTTCCCTCCTCTTTCCCTTCCACACACACACCCATTCCCTAATACACAAACACACACAAACACTGAGACACAGACACAAATTAAGACACACAGACACACAACAGACAGAGACAGACAGACAGACAGACACACACACACACACCACACACACACACACACACACACACACACACACACACACACACACACGCACACCCACACACACACACACTATTACGGATAGAATGGATAGTGTCTGCAGGTGTCTGACTGTCTGACTCACTCAGAAATTACGGATGCATGCACGACTTTTCTAATGCACATACACACACCCACTCACCCGAACATTGACAGCCAGGCAACAGAGCAACACTTGTTTTTGTTTTATGCTGCCCGAGCCATCAGACAAACATATATAATAAATGCAAGAACATTAATAGGTCGGCACGCCAACCACAAGGCGTACACACAGAACTATATATATATATATATATATATATATATATATATATATATATATATATATATATATATATATATATATATATTACTACTTCAGGTACGCCAAACAGGGCGCACGACACAAAATATATCTATATGTAATAGGCCATCTGTTGGCGCTGCTGGTTCCAACGTCGACGTAGACGATGACGACGACGATGAAGACGACGAAGACGTTGAAGATGTTGAAGACGACGAGTACAGCGTCATGCCCAACACAGGACTTAAAGAACTTCAGAGCTGTGGCTCAAAATCTCTACCACACTCACGTCGTCTCTGCCGGCGGCAAGGTGACAGTGTCACACAGGAGCTGTGGCTCACACACAAACACGGAACACAGCGACGGCCTAGCCAACAGGTCGCTGGTTCAAAAACTTGGAAGCGGCGCTCTGGCTTGGCAGCAGCGGCGTCTCCAGCCCAACTGGCTCAGCAGGTCGTCGGTCCCGGGCGCAGTGGCAGGTATGGTGGTTGTCGGCACTCAGGCCGGCCTCTCAACACCGACACAGGGCGGAGAACAAGGAGGGTAGACACAGCTACGGCCCTGACCCTCAGACAATGGCAGCCAGTCCCCCTCAGTCCAGGGAACACTTCTACCTGGGGAAACTGATTAACTACCTTGATTATCATGGCTACTATTCATTACAATCACGACTACATTCATATTCATTAGCCACATCCTATTTCACTAGAACTTGAGACAAACATCAGCATATTCTTTCTTCAACACAACACCATTCCCTTTTCTGGAATCATAACACTACACTGGAAAGGATTTCCATATAACCTTTCAGAATCTAGTTTCCAAATTGGGGAAAGGATTTCCACCTAGACCCTCTTCAATAAACCATGGATACAATTCATTACACACAATTAATGATTACTTTTCATCAAACTATAAATGTCATCACAAAATGTTCATTTCTTTTCTTGTAACATGACCAGAATGTTCATTTCATTTCATATGATCACCAGAATTTAAAAGGTATTTTTTCCCCTAAAGATTCATCTACTTCAATATATGTAAGGGAAAGATTTCCACACACTCTTGTTTACCAAAACACAACTATTCAATATCCATAGCAAGAGTGAGTTAAATACTCATCCACATCAAAATTCAAAACCAACATATAAACCAATATATAAAAGTATCTGTCGCTCACTCTGAGAGCTTATTATCCATAGCATCAAAACTCCCTCTTCTCGCAAAGTCTAGCTAAACCACATTGGAATAATTAACTTTTTTTTTGCATCATGAATTCATAACTAGTTAAGTCACAGAATAAACAAAATCTCTTTTTTTTTCTGAAGACCACTTCCTTTAACACTCACTTCATCTATTCATGTTTTCCGAAACAATTTCGTTTTGCTAACCTATCAAGTCATAGGATAACAGAACACACAAATACTTTTGTTTTCCAAACAAAACCTTCACAGTGCGCTGAGGAAGCTTCAGTCGCTCCTAAACGGGAATACGGTTTCGGTTTGCTAATAAATAAACATTGTAGTGATAAATACCTGACTGCCACAAAAAACGGATGGAGTCCCTCTTCGGCCTTCTGGATAGTTGCGTTGCCGGAATCACTGCAGAGACTGCCTAACTGGTTCAGCTCACCCGGCTTTTAACAGTGTGCAGGTGAGCCGCAGTCAGTTGCATAAAAATTTGTGACTGGACGGGAAACGGTCCGTCACACACACACACACACACACACACACACACACACACACACACACACACACACACACACACACACACACAACAAAGCAGAACACAACACAAGAGATAACAGACACAACATCACCCTGCCTACACCCTGTGTACATCTAATGTACTCACTAAATTTTGCACCACACCTTATATTAGCTTTAACATCATCATACATACATTTAACACATTTAAATAGTTTACCTTTTCCACAATGTTTTGCCAGTACTGGCCACAGAAGCTTTCTAGAAATAGAATCAAAGGCCTTTTCAAAGTCTATAAATGCAACATATAACTTACGATTATTTGAAAACTGCTTCTGAACAGCAGCCAGTAGAGTGAACAAGTGATCGATTGTACTATAACCCTTCTTAAAACCTGCTTGGTATTCACCAGTTATGTTTTTTAATTCGATCCATTCAGATAATCTCTTGTTTATTATAGATCCATAAAGTTTACTAGCAATTCACACAAGGAGATTCCTCTATAATTATTAGGATTATTTGCGTCACCCTTTTTAAACAGAGGTAAGATGATCGATCTGGTCCAATTCTCGGGATAAATTCCTTTTTCAAAAAGAACATTAAATAATTTTACAAGAAAATCGATTGCAAAGTCCCCTAAGTTTAAAAAAAAATTTCCCCAACAAGTCCATCAGGCCCTGCTGCTTTACCATTTTTCAGTTTCCTTATTACAAATTGTACTTCATGCTTTGTAATTGGTCGATCGAAAAATTCAGAATATTCATCAACTAATAATGTTTCATTTTCATTTTCAGGCATGAGCAAAGTAAGATGGGGTCAGAAGTTACCTTGACAGACGTCATGACCATGTTGACCGGCTTGAGCACGAAGTTTGACAATATGCAGGGTAAATTTGACAAGGTTCAAGAAGACCTCGGGGAGATAAAAGAATCTTTCTGGTCTCTAAAAAATCAAGTTCAGGTTCTTACAGAAGAAGTAGAAATCTTAAGACAGTCACATTATGAACTCGACCAATCGAATAAGTGCATGCAGGAACAACTGAAAGCTTTAGAAAGAAAAACGGACGATTTAGAGTGCCGATCAAAGAGAAATAACATCATTGTGCATGGAATTCCCAGAGCTGAAAAGGAGACGCCTGAGCAATGTGAGAACCTTCTGAGGGACATGCTGACTGACAAGATGGATCTGACTGATGACTTCTCCTTTGACAGAGTTCATCGTATGAACGCTAAACGGGACTCACCAGTGATAGCCAGATGTACATTCTATAAAGAAAAAGTTAAGATCTTGAAGGCGAAGTGGAAACTGAAAGGGAATGATCTGTTTGTGGCAGAGGACTATTCTCAGCGAGTTAGGTCAGTTAGAAAAAAGTTGTCACCTCATCTGAGAGCTGCCAAGGATCAGGGAAAGAGGGCCACCATGATCTACGACCACCTGGTCATTGAAGGGAAGAAATTCTTTGTCTGGTGATGAAACAAGCATCGTGGAGGTACCATAGGAATACGGCCGGCCTAGTAAAACAAATGTTCTTGATGAGTTAGATAGTTTTTGTGTTAGTAGGTTAGGTGTAAATACAAGTGGGCAGCATTTTGGAAAGACACCGGTATCAAGGGGATGGTCCAATGCGCAGGCGAACACGGCACGGGGAATTCAAAATAGAAAATCTGACATTGCGAGTCCGTGTTCAGATAGGGAGAGGGAGTTTGTTTACAGCGAGGACAGCCGTACGCATGCACCCTTGTGTGTTTCTGAAAGCGTGAAAAGCGTGTCTGGATGCGTGCACGAAAATAAAGAAATGTGTGACAGTGTCAAGGTTCTGAAAGCACAGAAGCCTTCTCTGGTGATTAATGGTTGTCATCCTGTATCGGAGAATGTTAGCAACACAAGAACCTATTCTTTTCTACATTGGAATATTTGTGGTTTACTCTCTACAACTCTCTGATCCTGATGTTATTGAATATGTTTCTTCCTTTGATTTCATTTGTCTTGTTGAAACTTTCGTTGACAATTTTCAGTGTTCCATGTTTTCTAATCATAACATGTTTGTTAAGCCTGCAGTTAAATTCACTCAGCGTGGAAGAAGATCGGGGGGAGTAATATGTCTGATAAGAAATAATCTCTTGAAATATATGTCAAAAGTGAGTACTGAGCGTGATAATGTCATGTTGTTTGTTATTGATAAAAAAAATTGTTTCATTTGGCGAATGATATTCTATATGTATGTTCGTATGTTCCCCCAGAAAAGTTTCCATGCTATTCTGTGTTTAATGTTGACAATGGTATCAATCAACTGGAGGATTGTGTAATAGATAATTTGTATTACAAGGACAAAATGTCAATATTGATGTGTGGTGATTTTAACGGCCGAACGGCCGATGTTTCACCGCAACTTGATGAACAAACAAAAACATTTTCATGGTTTGATAAGTCTGGTATTGTTGAAATGAGACGTCACTCTGAAGATACAGTGTTAAATGCTTATGGCAAAAGTTTACTAAACATGTGTAACGCGCTAGATTTATATATTTTTTAAACGGTGTATGTCCTGGTGATGACAATTTCTGTTTTACTTATATCAGTGAATCTGGTAGTAGTGTGAACGATTATTTTGTTGCTTCTTCTGACCTTTTTGATTTCATACAATCTTCTTGTAGCCTTCATGTAAAAGAACGGATGGAATCGGACCACATGCCTCTTGAATTTCATGTGAGTGCATCTGGTTCTAATGATTGTGAAAATAATAAGCAAGAAACGAAAGAGTATATAAAGAAATTTGTTTGGAATGATAATTGCGCCACGGACTTCTTTAATATGATGCACTCGGATGAAATGAAATTAAAGTTTTTGCATGCTGTTAATTTGATAGATATTAATGTAAATGATGCTCTTGATTTGTTTATCAATACTGTTAAAGAAGCTGGTAAATGTATGGAAAAACGAGTGTGTGTGAACAGGACAAAAAGACAGAATGACTGGTTTGACTTTGAGTGTTTACAAGCTAAAAGAGATGTCAGGAGGTTACTTAGGGTATGGAAGAGAACCTTAGATAAAAAATAACCGACACTTATACTGTGTATCACGATCAGAGTATAAAAATTTATTATATAGGAAACAAAAGTCACACAATGATAAAATGTTCAAAGAAATTGTCACTAATATGGACAACCAAGAGGATTTTTGGAAAAGTGTCAAACAAGCGTTTAAAACACGAACACAGAAGCAGAATAGAATCACAATGGAGCAATGATATTACCATTTTAAAAACGTGTTGGAAAAGGATATCAGCGTCGATACAGAGAGAGAGAGAGAGAGAGAGAGACAGAGAAGAGACAGAGACAGAGACAGAGACAGAGAGACAGAGAGACAGAAGACAGACAGACAGACAGAGACAGAGAGAGAGGTGAAAACTGTATTTGTAAAAGTTAATGACACTGTGGTCGTTGTGGATGCATTCCTTCAGTTCTGGGCACAGTCCTAATCATGTGGAAGCATTCACGGAAGAGGGAAGTTCTGAAAGCCGTCAGCACCTTCCAGAAATCATGTGACCTGACATGGAGGATGAGATGCCTAGCGCTGGAGGACACACCGTCCCACAGTGGACGTTCAGACTGTGTCTCCAGGCATAGTGTTCTGGACACGTGTCACAGTGGATGTGTCTCCAGGCACGATGTCCTGGACATGTCCCACAGTGAATGTGTCTTCAGGCATAGTGTTCTGGACATGTCCCACAACGGATGTGTCTCCAGGCACGATGTCCTGGACATGTCCCACAGTGGATGTGTCTTCAGGCATGGTGTTCCGGACATGTCCCACAGTGGATGTGTCTCCAGGCATGGTGTTGTGGAGATACCCCACAGTGGATGTATCTCCAGGCATAATGTTCTGGACATGCCCCACAGGCCAAAAAGAAGAGCATAGTTCTTGACATTCGCCTTAGAAGTCACCTGACGAACTGGGATGACTGGAGACAGGTGTGATTCGCTGAGTGACGTCGTGCTGTGAGGTCACAGAGATTGAGATAGGTCAGTTGCTAAAGCCCGACTCGTGGTCCTGGTGTTGGCCGTTTGTATTTTCGCTTCCATATAAGTTTTTCCCTTCATATTAACAATGGTTAGCTGTATTCCCCCAAAAGTCTTTCAAGTGAAATAACAAAATGACGTTCCATGTATGAAGGCACACCTAAAATTTTGCGCATGAGTAAAATCTGATCATCAAGTTTGAGGAGAGAGGACCAGTTTTGCTGTTAGTATGGATGATTCGTATACACATAGCATGTATCCTCTGTATAAAAAAAAAGAAAGAAAGAAAAAAAAAGAAAAGAATGGGGAAGGCAAAGTGACTGACTGACATTCGTCTGAATAATAGTGTGTTTAGCACTGACCGACCCAACCAGTACAATCTGACGTGGAAGTGGTTTCAGTGTATTGCTGAAAGTTATCAGCACCTCATTTTATGCCCCCGTCCTACAGTCAGCATTTCTATGTTCTCGTCATCGTGTCAACCATTCATAATCCAAGCGTTCCCATCCTCTCATTCCCTGTCAATCTGTGCTGATTGCGCCACCTACTGGTCTGTCCCTATCCTGATTTTATCGAGGCCATCATTTTCACGCTCTTCTCTTTCACATGCTTTCCTCAACCGTCTTTCGTTCATCAGTGTCGCACCACCCTTCCATCTATTATTCATCTGTCCTGCGTTCTTCTCTTCCCTTCAGTCCAACATTAATCATTCTCACGGTCTCCTCCCGGCCAATATTCACCAATGTCGCGTCACACCCCCCTCCCCACCTCCACTTCCAGTACCCCCCTCCCCCCCTCCCCCCCCCCCCCCCCCTCCAGTCCAGTATTCTTCATTTTCGCCTTTTCCCCAGTCCAACATTATTCATTTGTACGTCCCCCCTACTCACCCCCACTCCCCTTCAACATTTATTGCTTTCACTTCCCCCCTATCCAACTTTGGTCATTCTCATGGTTTCCTTCAGGTCCAATATTCATCATTTTGAAATCTCCCTCCTTCCCCCTTCCCGCTCCCCTCCACACACACACACACACACACACACACACACACACACACACACACACACACACACACACACACACACACAACACACACACACTTCTCGTTAAAGATTTACCATTCGTATGTTTTACCTTGTTCCAGCCTTCATCCTCCTCACCTTCTCCTGCAGTCCCGTTGTTAT
>CM065722.1:81713238-81715738 GCA_033310375.1 Conus canariensis | reverse complement strand
CCGGACCTTTCTTTTTTACATCTTGACTTCTTTGACTTATCTATCTCCTCCTCGCCTTCTCTTCTTCTTCATCCCCCCTGTCTTCATTTCATACTCTGATGCTTTGTGGCTGATTTGGACAAAAGTCTGTCCATATATTCTTGAATAATATCCTTCAGACATTCTCCTATTCTCTTCCTTTTCTTTTCCCTTCAGATGCTGTCTCAGACTTTTGGTACACACCGTCTGGCTAACATTCGCCTACTCTCTCTCTCTCTCTCTCTCTCTCTCTCTCTCTCCTCTCTCTCTCTCTCTTCTCTCTCTCTCTCTCTGTGCATTCAAACCACACGTCAAACCAAAGGTTGCAAAGGACATGCGCAAGAGGCACAATCACGGGCACTGACGTTTGCCTGATTTTCACGGAAACCGGAAGTGGAGTAGCTGGCGACCCCTAGCGGTGGTGCGGCCATCTTTGATCAGTCACCAGAGAGCTGTCAAAAGACATATGCCTCCAACTGTTGACTGAGGCTGTTGGCACACAGATTTCCGTAGAGATGTGAGAAGAATGACTGAAATGAACTCGCAAACATTCAGACTTGGAAAACTTTAAAGTAGACGATAAGAGGAGACGTGGGGGGGGGGGGGGGGGAGGGGGGGGGGGGAGTGTGTAGGTGGCGTAGGGTGGGGGTGGAGGGGATTCACTCGGTTCAACTGTTACAGACCTTAAATCAACATATCATCAGTTTGTTAATCAGTCATGGTAGTCCACACACACACACACACACACACACACACACACACACACACACACACACACACACACACACACGTGCGCGCGCGCGCGTGCGCACGCACGCACACACACACACACACACGAGCTCGCGCTCATGTGCGCGCTCTTTTCTCTATGATCTTTACCTTCTTCTTCTTCTTCTTCTTCTTTTTCTACTTTAAATACTGGTGCTGCTGCGGCACTGGAAGTCTGGTTCCATTCATTTGTACGGTTAGGTTCCTATGGTCATGTTATGGTGTATACAATGGAATGGTATATATGTAGCAGTGTAATGTTACAGTTAAGTGGGATTTTACGTTCATAAGAATGTAACCTCGTTATTTAACAAAGATTCAACGAACATAAGATTTATCATCTGTTTTTTTTTTGCAGAAAGATTGTGTGTGCACAGCATTCTGACCCTTTTTTGTACTCCCAATTCTTATAGAACAGGGAGTACTTTACAATAGGAACGAAGAAATGCTGTCTCTCGGTCTGTGTGTCCGTCCGTGGTCAAAATGTGTTCCACTCGCTCCAGACAAAACTTCTTGGCCGATCTTTCTGAAAATGTGTTGGTATGTTCATTATGGGTCACGGATGTTGCCCGACGTTTTATTTTACCAGAATAGCCGCTAATCACGGTTATAACTGCCCAAAACAGGTTTTCTTCTTTATGGGTTATCTAGAAAATGATAACGCAAACAAAAATGACGTCAAAGCTTCTTTGCGTCATAAGCCGAAGTGACGAAATACATTATGACGTATGTTTGATTGTGAAGTCGCCTTATCAAGATAAACTGGGAGTACATTTATTATGCTCTGCAACTTGTTTTCTCTTACATGGGAATAAACCACGTTTAAACAGGATTTTACGTGCATGGCATTTTAACCTTGTGTTCGAACAGTATTTTACATGAATAGCAAATAACCAGTGCTTAATATGATTTTACCTTCCTTGCAGTTAAAATTTGTTTCGTTGTTTGCTTCTGAGGGGAAAGTTACTAAGTCAATGCTGACTAGTTCCGGACGGAAGACGTCTACAAGATAGACGGTGAGGTGTAGGGATGGCGGGTAATGATTGGTTGTTGGTGTGGTGAGGTGTAGGGATGGCGGGTAATGATTGGCTGTTGGTGTGGTGTGGTGTAGGGATGGCGGGTAATGATTGGCTGTTGGTGTGGTGAGGTGTAGGGATGGCGGGTAATGATTGGCTGTTGGAGTGGTGAGGTGTAGGGATGGCGGGTAATCATTGGCTGTTGGTGTGGTGAGGTGTAGGGATGCCGGGTAATCATTGGCTGTTGGCGTGGTGAGGTGTAGGGATGCCGGGTAATCATTGGCTGTTGGTGAGGTGAGGTGTAGGGATGCCTGGTAATCATTGGCTGTTGGTGTGGTGAGGTGTAGGGATGGCGGGTAATGATTGGTTGTTGGTGAGGTGAGGTGTAGGGATGGCGGGTAATGATTGGCTGTTGGTGTAATGAGGTGTAGGAATGGCGGGTAATGATTGGCTGTTGGTGTAATGAGGTGTAGGAATGGCGGGTAATGATTGACTGTTGGTGTAATGAGGTGTAGGGATGGCGGGTAATGATTGGCTGTTGGTGAGGTGAGGTGTAGGGATAGTGGGTAATGACTGGTTGTTGGTATCATGAGGTGTAGGGATGGCGGTTAATCATTGGCTGTTGGTGTGGTGGTGAGGATGTAAGGTGGGAGTAGGAGGCGCACATATGTGCGTGTGCGTGCGTGCGTGCGTGTGTG
>CM065722.1:81685738-81698238 GCA_033310375.1 Conus canariensis | reverse complement strand
TGTAGGTTCATATGCATATATATATATATATATATATATATATATATATATATATATATATATAAACATCCAAACAAAGAATTCAACAACAATCACGTAAAAAAAATATATATATATATATATATTATATTTCGAGTGTCCTACTTCTGAACGCATCATGCCTGTCTTTTTTGTTGAAAAGTTTCAGAGAGAGTCTCTAAGCTCTCCAAGCTGGCCCGTGTGCTTTCAACATAACTGACTTTTTTATATCTGTACTCAGGTTGCTTCCGTTGTGATTTGTTTTCCATCGTACGTTTTCTTTCCCAAAAGACAGCCTGAGGAAGGCCTCTGAACTAATTAATGTTGTAACATGCGAGTTACCAGTTCTGTCCCTGCAAGAACTCTTCAGCCAAGGAGTAAAAAAAAAAAAACGAGGGACTTCGCTGCAGGCAGATTTTTTTTTTCCCCTTTTACATGAAATCCGAGGTGTGAGAGGAGTTCTGGAAATATGAGAGATCAACCGAAGTATTCTGCCTTTAAGGTTTCGACATTGCGGAAAGTCTGGAACATACAGGCACTGATGACCCGAGGATGATGCCGTGTATCGCGTGACGTGAGGAGAACTGAAGATGGCAAGGCTAGTGGTCAGTGTACTCTGACAGAGGTAGTCCTCTCTATTTGGGGGAAATGTCATTCGAGAAGAAGAAGAAGAAGAAGAAGAAGAAGAAGAAGAAGAAGAAGAAGAAGAAAAAAAAGAAGAAGAAGAAGAAGAAAAGAAGAAGAAGAAGAAGAAGAAAAACAAATGATAATGATAGTAGTAGTAGTAGTAGTAGTAGTAGTAGTAGTAGTAGTAGTAGTAGTAGTAGTAGTAATGATAACAATAAAAACAATAATGATATTAGTAATAAGAATAATAGGAATAATAATAATAATGATGATAATCATCATCATCATCATCATCATCATCATCATCATCATCATCATCATCATCATCATCATCATTATCATCATCATCATCATCATAATAGTAACGACAACAGCAACAGCAATAATAGTAATAATAATGATGATAATGATATCAAGAAGAAGAAGAAGAAGAAGAAGAAGAAGAAGAAGAAGAAAGAAAGAAAGAAAGAAGAAGACTATACTTTACATAAACAAGGTTTCGAGCTGGGGTCACTACAACAACTTTCGTACAGTCTGAATCGTTTGGTAGTTTGAACAGGATTGGTCCAGCTTTTCCACCGGCAGTCAGTCAGCCTGTGTTGGAAAATACGTACAAATAAAGAACACTACCAGCATATTATCTCACCCAAGCAAACCCAGATCCATCTTGAAATAAACATGAGTGAACATTTCTTGCCCAGTTTCTCTCACCTCTTACATCCAAATCGAATAACGTGTCGTAAACTTTACTTCGGATCCTCTAATCCTCCATTTGCATCAGCTTAAGGTATTATTTAATACACTGAGAGAGAGAGAGAGAGAGAGAGAGAGAGAGAGAGAGAGAGAGAGAGAGAGAGAGAGAGAGAGAGAGAGAGAGAGAATTCAGCAATGATTTTTTTTCAAAAACGAAAACAAAAAAATCATTCAGTCGAGGATAAAGATTCTAGAAAAGCGTATTTTTGTATCATTTGAACATTCTAAGTGAAATCGTGCATTTGGGGTATACTTAAAAATATACAGGAGAAGCGAGAACAGAAAAGAATTTTTTAAAAAAACAACAAAAAGACACAGTTAAGTGAGTGAGTGAGAGACAGACAGAGATGAAAGTGAGGCAGAAAAAGAGCCATAAACTGAGAGAGGCACAGACAGACAGACAGACAGACAAAATAGTGACATGGACTGAGAAAGATAAACACAGACAGACAAAGAGACAGACGGATAGACAGACACAGAGACAAACAGACAGAGAGAGAGAGAGAGAGAGAGAGAGAGAGAGAGAGAGAGGAGAGAGAGAGAGAGAGAGAGAGAGAGAGAGAGTTTGGTGGAAACATAACTCATGGCGAATCTTTACTTCCGCTTTCTTAACTACACGAGTGTTTTTGTTTTTACTCCTTCCATGTTGTCATTTTTCTATGATTTTCCCCAGTCTACCATGGCGGATGCAAGGGATAGGCGACATCATAGGCGGGATGGGATTGTATGTGTCGGTCCGTGAATGTTCTGCAGCGAAAGAACATGTAATGTGGCATAGCCCTCAGAGGCAATGTAATGTAATGTAATGTAAAAGGATATTTATAGAGCGCTTTACCTCGCAAGAGCCCAAAGCGCATATTACAGAAGAAAAAAAAAAAACTTGATAAAATACTAATTTAATTCAAAGCATACACACACACACACACACACACACACACACACACACACACACACACACACACACACATGCTCGCGCACGCGCTCGCGCGCACACACACACACACACACACACACACACACACACACACACACACACACACACACACACACACACACACGAAAAACTCACACACGAGCGCGTCAGCACCAGCAAACACGCGCACAGTGATAAGTGGATATCGTTAATCAGTTCGAGGGAAAAGATATGTCTTTAGGGAGGTTTTTAAAGTCTCTAGAGAGTCCATGTTACGCAGAGGAGAAGGGAGGCCATTCCATAGAGCAGGTGCCCGGTAAGAGAAAGATCGTTGGCCTGAAGTTTTGAGGCGAGCGGTGGGAAAGTAGCTGAGAATCCAGTGGGAATAAACTCGGGGACGAGCTGAGAAGTAGAAGCTTATCAGAGGAAAACGACCAGACAAGTTGGTTTCAGTGTGAGGGGACTGCCGACGGAAATTCATACAAATGTTAACAGACACATCTTAATTAATTCGTCAGACGAAATGCATAAACAAATTACATGACAAAACGCGATGCGTTTCTACCTCTTTGATCTTCTTCAGTCAAGACAAATAACATTCATGACGATGTGAACGAAGAACGGAGCAATCACTTAACTTCTCAATAGGTCGAAACGCGTCGTGTTTTGTCTTGTATTCAGGCAAGTGCTTCGGACTCTGATTTGTCACACTCTAAAGGCACTTAGACGCATGCATGTCATAACTCTTAGATGCCTTTCTACGGCCAGAAATATTTTTGGCGCTGCCGAGATTCGAACCAGCACATCCTGAATCGTGGTGTGCCTTTCATGGTGAATGTCTTATCCGTATAGCTATGGAACGCCTGTTCTCATTTGGGAAGATTAAGCTTAATGAAGTTTTGTTTTGTTGCTCTTCGACTAGATCCGGCTGGCACATTTTTTCCAGCTGCCTCTGCCTTTGTCTGCAGGGTTTTGGTCCTCTTCTTGGCTGACAATGAGAGCTGTGTCAGGAGATGATCGACTAATGAGCCTACAATCCCTTGCTCCAACATGTATGGCAACGACTCTGCCTTGGAATCCAAATTCCGTCAATTTGCTGGATAACTTGGCTTACATCATCAGTCCTGTAGATGTGAACTTCCTCTTTCTGCTTGCATGTGTCACAGCGAGTTCAATAAAGATTGGTTTGTGAGAAACGCACCAAAGAGTGGAGTAGAGCAGAATACATATCGAGCACAGTACCATTCCCAGCCTCATATCACTCCTCTTGGTGGTCTCTAGGTGGTTTGTGTTATTCTGGGAGGTCTTCTAAGCATTCCAGGTCACCTATACCATCCAGTGACACGCTACTTCATGTTCTTGATGCGAACGCTGTTCCAGATTATCATTTGGGTCCTCCTGCGGTTTAGAACGTCGTTCCTGAAGCTTCTGGTAGAGTAGTGTAGCCTCCGACAGAGCTAAAAGCATGTACAATCATCTTGAGCACTTGGTTGTGCCTCCACGTGTACCGTCTCTTAGTTAGCACAGCTTGGTATGAACCGGGACATGTTCCACTGTTTGTTTGCCATGACTGAACAGGCACGATCATCTCTTTACTCTTTCCTGCCTCATTTAAACCTGTAATTGTTACTGTTTGTCCAAGTGTTTGTATGACTATTCAAGATCGAAAAGGTCCTGCCAGTCGTGAATAAATCTTCTTGTACATTTCTCCAGTTGTTGTTGCTGTGTAGATGTGTCAGATTAGAGCAATGACAAGCTTGAAACATTTTTTCTGGGATCGCTCTTTTATTTGTTGTCTGTGTTGCTCTGTGTGTATTTTATCTTGGCGAACTTTTGGTGTTCATAAGCAGTCCCATTTTTGCATTTTGATGGCCTGTTTATTTATCCCATCATGGGACCAAACGTTACCCTACATATTTGTCATGTACTGTTTACTATTCTATCCCGTCATGGGACCAAACGTTACCCTACATATTTGTCATGTACTGTTTACTATTCTATCCCGTCATGGGACCAAAGTTACCCTACATATTTGTCATGTACTGTTTACTATTCTATCCCGTCATGGGACCAAACGTTACCCTACATATTTGTCATGTACTGTTTACTATTCTATCCCGTCATGGGACCAAAAGTTACCCTACATATTTGTCATGTACTGTTTACTATTCTATCCCGTCATGGGACCAAACGTTACCCTACATATTTGTCATGTACTGTTTACTATTCTATCCCGTCATGGGACCAAAAGTTACCCTACATATTTGTCATGTACTGTGTACTATTCTCTCCTCTTTTCAGATGTTGTTTCTCATCAGCTTTAAACTTGAGGCATAAGGTCAATACAGATCTGTGACTGTGGCTGATCCTGAGATGAGTCGCACGTCTTCCACTGAGCCTTTTTAGTGCCCTTTAGTGCTTTTTAGTGCTTTTTAGTGCCATTTCAGTGCCCTTTTAGTCCTTTTAATGCCTTTTATGCCTTTTAGTGCCTTTTACGGCGTTTTAGTGCCCTTTAAGGACCCTTTTAGTGTCTTTTTAGTGCCTTTAGTGCTTTAGTGCATTTTTAGTGTCTTTTTAATGATTTTAGTGCATTGTTGTGCCTTTTAGTGCCTTTTTAGAGCCTTTTTAGTGCCTTTTTAGTGCCTTTTTACAGGTAATCCATTGTCCCCGTCAGACAGGCTGGACTGCTTTCTGGATTTCTCAACTGCCTTCTGCGATCCAACGCACACAGTCGTGTATCAAGGATACAAAATCTTGGATGACAGTCAACAAACTTCAGCTCAACAATGAACAAACTAAAATGAAGCATCCAAAAGACTTCTTTCATCTGACTCTATCAAATTGGAGAAATTGCCTTATTCAGACATCTTCATCTGCACGGAAGTTAGGTGTTACCCTTGACTCAGCACTTTCCTTCCAGCAACATATTTCCACAGTCTGCCGTGTCTGTTACTTTGAGCTTCACCGCATTGGTTCTGTGCGACATCTTCTCTCTGTTGTTGCCACTTAAACCCTTGTTTCTGCCTTCATTCTATCTAGACTTGAGTACTGTAATTCTCTTTTAGCTGGCTGTCCCCAGAATCTTCTTAGTCGTCTCCAGAAAGTACAAAACAATGCTGCTCGTTTGATTCTTAGACAACCCAGATCTTCTCATGTCACTCCCTTACTTCTTTCTCTTTACTGAATTCCGGTCGGAAAACGAATAGACTACAAACTTTGCTTAATCTGCTTTAAATCTTTGAATGGCTTAGCTTCTTCCTACCTTTCTGACCCCCTTCGTAATTATGTTCCTTCTACGCAGTTGCGTTCTTCTACCGAAAATACTCTGCTCAAAATCCCTCGATTTCAAACTAAAATCTATGGCGATCGTTCTTTTTCTTTTCAGGGTCCGGTTTCTTAGAACAAACTCCCAATATCTTTGCGTAGTTCAAACTATCTGTCTCCCTTCAAGGCATGTCTTAAAACAACCCTCTTCACCTATTAACGCAGTTCTTTCTTCCCCTTCCCTTGCCCATCAAATCAATTCTGCGACTAATGTGTGTGTGTGTGTGTGTGTGTGTGTGTGTGTGTGTGTGTGTGTGTGTGTGTGTGTGTGTGTGTGTGTGTGTGTGCGTAGGTTTCAATATGCACCCTTGTTTGTAGATGCAAGGAACTTATAGCAATATTCATCTTCTTGTTGGTTTCATTTATGCTTTTTTTTATATAATCTTTTTATGTATTTGTAAGCGCCTAGGGCTTTTGAAGTAAGATTAAGCGCCATAAATAACCATTGTTTTTATTTTTTGGACAACCTCTTCTTTCTTTAACTCCCGTATAACCATGTCTCTCTTCGCAATTCTTTGTGCCTTCGACTGCTGTCTCATGTCTTTTGGTTTATGTGTTGCCTGTGTTGACTGCTGTCACATGTCTGTTGGTTTATGTATTGCCTGTGTTGACTGCTGTCTCATGTCTGTTGGTTTATGTGTTGCCTGTGTTGACTGCTGTCTCATGTCTGTTGACTTCACTCTCTGTCTGTTGGTTTATGTGTTGCCTGTCTATATTTCCCCAATTTGGGGTTTCCTTTATCACCTCACAGTCTGTCTGTTGGTTTATGTGTTGCCTGTCTATATTTCCCCAATTTGGGGGTTTCTCTTTATCACCTCACAGTCTGTCTGTTGGTTTATGTGTTGCCTGTATATATTTCCTCAATTTGGGGGGGGGGGGTGTCTCTTTATCACGTTTTCTGCCTTCTGACAATTCTATTTTCTGCCAGTCTTTGGCTTGGACTGGACTGATCTCCGAAGTCTTTAAGCATACATAGAAATCTTGCTCTGCCCACATCCAACTCTTCCGGTATGGATTTCAGGGGCAGCTTTAGCTTTGCTAGGTGATAGTAATATGCAATGTCAGTAAGACTAGGTGGGACACTAAGCTAGTTTCTTGTGTAGTTGTTGATTTGAGCTTCCTTGAATTCCACGGTGTTGGTGCTGAAATTGTACATCAGTGAAGACCAGAGGAGCTTCGGGATCAGCACGAACTGCAAACACCAGACCTTGTGTGTTCCAGTGTGTCCCCACTTGTCCATCATCTTCAGGCTTTCTTCAGCTATTTGTTCGATCCCCCCCCCCCCCCCCCCCCCCCCCATCCCTGTCCCGTTTGTGTCTTTCAGAGAGTCATCATGCCACCACCATCTAAGGCTCTTGACTAAGTCTGCTATCACATTTGGGATGGCTTGTCTGGCAACAGTAATGTAGCGGCTTTAGCTACTTTTCCTTTCCCTGTAAAATTGACCCCGGATAAGACAACTACATCGTTACACTGTTTCTTGGAAGATGCGTTTCGAACAACAACAACAACAACAACAACAACAGCAACAGCAACAACAACAGCAACAGCAACAACAACAAAAGACATACGAATGGAAATGTAAGGAAATCCGAGAGCTTTGTGAAAGGAGGGTACTAACAGGTGAGGACATGTCGCAGGTCATGCTTTAGTTTAAAACTGTGTCTTACTGCAACAGGTGGATCCGACCAAGTCGATTCTTTGAACTCGGATATGGACTTTAAGGTGGTCCTTGAGGATTACATTGAGAATCTGTGAATTAATGCTAAGGGGCTCGTCCCCCCCCCCCCCCCCCCCCCAACAAACTCTAGTGCATTATGAGCCCTGTGTTGTACTCTAATTTTCGGTTTAAGAAAAAAAAATTTTTACTATCTGAATCCGATCATTGTTTTTATGTTTAGTTTTAGAGTGGGTGCGTAGTGCATGTGTGACTGAATAGGAAACAAAATTACTGTGAAAGATATTTGTGAGAGCCAATGGATATATATATATATATATATATATATATATATATATGTGTGTGTGTGTGTGTGTGTGTGTGTGGTGTGTGAAACTAATGAATTCCAAGGATAAGTAACTGAGCAACATTCCAGCAACTTACAGAGCAGCTTGGTGTTGCAATGACTGCAAGAAATATTCAATTATAAACAAAGCTTGCTCTTATGTCTTAGATTGAAGAAATAGGGGGAAATAAGCATTCATATCTGCAGTGGTAGATAATTCTGCCTAACTAACAGTATGTGCTTGAGTGGGTGAATGGGGAATAATAAATGCTTCTCAAAATGAGCCTTCAGCAAGCTTATAGTCTCCAAGGGGGAGACAATCTCCAAAGGGGAGGAAACTCACTAACATATCATAACTCCTGGTCAGATACCGGTATTTCAAAATCTGATTGTTTCTCCTCAGTGACCTCGGAAAGTGGTAACTTGACTCCTCTGCCTTTTCGGTTTTAAGCAGAATGTTATCCCAGAAAAAAGGCTAGGAAGGTAGATATGTAGACCAAAGTTAGGTAGAAAAAAAGACATACACACACACGCGCGCGCGCCCACACAAAAACAATGTAAGAATGTACACGTTGGATCAGGCATGTCAGGCAAGTAGCGAGACAGACATGCACAAGGACACACTGTGAAATCATTTTCAAAAGGAGGAGACTGAAGCAGCGCATGCACCTGGAGGTTACATGACCTGAATCATGGAATTCAGTCCAGAGAGGGGCAAGTGTTTGTAGTTTAGTTATCCAGAATGCAGTTTTCACAGCATAACTGTCGGACCTGATTTTTTCAGTGGGGATGCTTTGCATGTTGTCTAAAGTATGATCTGATTGATTAAAGTGCTGGGTAACTAAAGTTTTCTTGTTAATGTTGGATCGGTGTTGGTAAAATCTCTGTTTAAGTGTGTTTTTGGTTTCACCAATGCAATTGGAGCACTTGCAACACTGCGGTAGATAAATCACATTGGAAGTTTCACAGGTCATGTTTGTTCTGATAGTGAAATGCTCTGAAGTAGCATCACTGTGGAAAAGCTGTGGTTTGGATGAGGTGTTTGGTACAGATAATGCATCTAGTATTATCGCCAGTGAAGCATCCCGGACTGTCAAAGCTGTCAGTGGTTGAAGGGGGGGGGGGGGGGGGGGGGGGATGAGGATATTTTTCAGTGAACCGCAGTTCCTTTCTCCCAGAATGGGGGGATCAGGGATACACACACACACACACACACACACACACACACACACACACACACACACACACACACACACACACACACGCACACATCTTGTATGACAGAGGGGGAGGAAGGAAAGAGATAGACGGGGAGGGAGGGGAAGGGAAGGAGAGAGAGACAGAGACAGAGAGACAGAGAAAGAGCCAGAGAGACAGACAGACCGATAGACAGACAGGCAGATAGATAGATAGACGAACAGTCAAGCAGATAGACAGACAGACAGACAGACAGACAGAGTGAAGTAAGGAAAAGTTCAGTCAAGGACATAAATAATAGGCATAGCCTATTTTTCCTGTCTGTCCTTGCGTAACTAATTCCTGTATATGAGATATAGAATTAAAAAAATAAATAAAAAAGCAGCATAAAAGATTGTGGTTGTGTTGTGTGTGTGTGTGGGGTGTGTGTGTGCGCGGCGCGCGCGCGCGCGTGCGCGTGTGTGTGTGTGTGTGTGTGTGTGTGTAGAGAGAGAGAGAGAGAGAGAGAGAGAGAGAGAATGAGAGGGAGAAAGAGAGAGAGAGAGGGAGGGGGGGGGTCGAACTGAGAGAGACGAAAGAAAACAAAGACAGAATAGAACAAAGAGCAAATTCAGTGAATAACAAAAAAGTAGCAAGAAAGTTAATCTGCACCTGCCATGCACTAAGATGTAATTGTTGAAAGGGGCAGAGAGAGAGAGAGAGAGAAGAATATAAAAATGAAGAAGAAAAAAGAGTAAAGATGCCTGATGTAAAAATGCTAAGCTCTGCCAGTCTAACTCCACCCAATTAATTTGGCTACCTGCAGAGAAGGTCAAGCCTTATCACTCAGTTTTCAAGGCAGAAGTGTGGCGCAGAGGATAAAGAATGGTAACAAATTCCTTTTCCAGGAAGAAAGAAGAACAAAGAAGGAAGAAAAGAAAGAAAACATACAACAAAGAAAGTTTTAAGCACTTTAATTGAATTTGCACTTTCAGTTCCTTTTTGTTAATTCATTTTATGATTATTCATGACTTAATCTTTTGGACATTTTTAGTGCCTTTCAAATACGATTTTAAGAGAGAGAGTGAGAGAGAGAGAGAGAGAGAGAGAGAGAGAGAGAGAGAGAGAGAGAGGAGGGAGGGAGGGGGTTATTCAGTGTAGGCCATGGCCCCTTCTGAAGTGGGTACAATACCACTGTAATACACTTTTGATTAAGCAATGAATGATAAGACAATTGTATAACATGGCATGACAGCTAAGCGTTAATCCATCCGGAATACGTCATCCACCAACACGTAAACTGATTAACACAATGCGCCTTTCACATGCTTTATTCAAATATATGCAAACATTCTTCAAAATCATTTCATTTCGATTCAATACAATATTTAACAGACATGGTTTTTTGAAGTATTTAGAGAGAGAGAGAGAGGAGAGAGAGAGAGAGAGAGAGAGAGAGAGAGAGAGAGAGAGAGAGAGAGAGAGAGAGAGTTTGTGTTAATGAGTCAGCCTACATAAAACAGAAGAAAAGGAGATCGAAAAATGGACTAGTATCTTGTTTGAGAAAAACAAACGAACAAACAAACAACCAAATTTCAATGATCCGGATTTCAATGAGTTGACTACGGCCGCTAAAAACCTAAGTCGTTCTCTCTCTCTCTCTCTTCTCTCTCTCTCTCCTCTCTCTCTCTCTCTCCTCTCTCTCTTCTCTCTCTCTCTCTCTCTCTCTCTCCAGCTCCAGCAATTACAGACACGTTAACATACGTCTTCAATTTATGCATCGACAAAAATCATTTTCCCGATAGTTTCAAAAAAGCGAAAGTCATACCTATCTACAAAGCAGGTGTCAGCTCAGACCCTGCAAACTACAGACCAATCTCAATCATTTCCACTATTTCCAAACCTTTGGAAAAACACATAAACAAGCACACAATACACCACCTTAACACATACCACTTGCTTCATCCAAGACAGTCCGGGTTTCGACACAACCATTCATGCCACTCAGCCCTAATCAACCTGGTTGATGACTGGCTAAATAGCATTAACAACAACAGATATTGTGGTGTCCTATTTATTGATTTCAAAAAAGCATTCGATGTGATAGACCATAACCTTCTACTTAGAAAACTAAAATTGTATGGCTTATCCACAAAAACACTTACGGTTTTTCACTCATATCTCACAAATAGGCAACAATGTGTAAAAATTAATACAACTTTCTCTTCATTTCAAACACTTTCCTATGGCGTCCCACAAGGCTCTATCCTGGGTCCCTTACTGTTCACAATTTACATCAATGATTTACCTCTCCATATCACATCCACCTGTGAACTCTTTGCTGATGATACAACAATACATACAAATCATTCTGATGTTACTGTTCTTGCACACACTTTACAAGAAAGTGCGAATGACCTCGTCAAATGGACTGAACTAAATCACATGTCGCTTCACCCTCAAAAAACTAAATCCATGCTTATCACAACCAGGCAAAAAAGACAAAATCTCACTCTTAAGTTTCCTCCTGTACATCTTAAAAATGAACCGTTGAACGGGTTACATGCCTCAAAGTGCTAGGAATAACAATTGATAACAATATGAGTTGGCAAGCTCACATAACCTCACTATGCAAAAAAGTTTCACAGAAAGTTTATCAACTCTCCAAAATCAAACGCTTCCTCGACCTGCATTCA
The DNA here is from genome assembly GCA_033310375.1 of Conus canariensis. NCBI lineage: Eukaryota > Metazoa > Mollusca > Gastropoda > Neogastropoda > Conidae > Conus > Conus canariensis. Next base: position 81,686,728 of record CM065722.1, on the reverse strand, counting down.
CGCAAGCTCTTTTTCCAGTCTCATATTCAATCATACATAGACTATGGATCTACACTATGGGACTGTGCTAGCGCTAACACTCTCAAACCATTGTTAAGCCTACACAAGCGAGCACTCAAATTAGTCATCCTAAAAAGCAGTAGTCTTCTGGACTCGGACTATAAAAAGATTCAAGTTCTCCCATTAAGTCTGAGATTACAGTACAACAAAGGGATCATAATGCACAAGATTGTGTCTGGGAAGGCACCCTCAACATTAGTTCACAGATTCTCAATAAATTCCTCAAGGACTCTACCCAAACTTCATGTCCCTGTTCCTAGAATTGACTTATTCAAATCCAGTTTAACATATTCAGGTTCCTGTCAATGGAACTCGCTCCCTGAATCAACCAAACAACGCCAATGCATATCAGCCTTCAAACACCATTATTTCAACCATCTTATGTGCCAGTACTTACATACTCCGCCATAAATCCACCACCAATAACCACCACCCTCTTTGCCTTATATATATACCTGACTATTTAGAAAGTGTTTTGTACTTGAAATGCACATGTATGTTATTTTGTTTAGTAAGTATGTCTTATAAGAGTACATGTGTGTGTGTGTGTGTGTGTGTGTGTGTGTGTGTGTGTGTGTGTGTGTGTGTGTGTGTGTGTGTGTGTGTGTGTGTGATTTCCTATTACCTCCTGCCCTCTTGTCATTCTGTCCATATGCTTGTATTCTTATGTGACTCCTCTCTCTCTCTCTCTCTCTCTCTCTCTCTCTCTCTCTCTTCTCTCTCTCTCTCTCTCTCTTACGTGTTCTGCTGGAATGACTTGATTTATTATCCATATGACATCCCCTCCTACCCGTAGCGACTGGGCTATCATTATGCATTTCCCACCTCCATTTGTGCTTTATTTCTATCGCCCCCCCCCCCCCCTCCCTCCCCGGTGCTTCAAAATCGATTGTCTTGTATCTCTTTGGAATTTTTTGATTGTCAGATTGT
>CM065722.1:81665738-81683238 GCA_033310375.1 Conus canariensis | reverse complement strand
GGATTAAGCTTTCAATCTCCCTAGACGAGAAAGAGACTTGTTTGTACGTTTTCCCCTTGTACACATCACTAAACTTGACACAGTTGTGATGATATTGGACGTCTGAGTTCATCAGTGATGTTTTAACTTTTTCTCTTGACGTTGAATTTATAATTGAAAAACATTCTTTCAAATCAAAGGGAATGTTAAGTGGTATTGCGTAATTGACATTTTGAGCTGCTTTTCTTGCAAGTTGATCTACACGCTCGTTGGGTACAATACCACAATGAGAGGGTATCCAACAAAAAGTGACAGTAATGCCTTTCATGGATATAACGATGAATGAAATGATGAATTTCTAGTACCATTTCAAGTCGAATTGAAGGACATGCAGACTTAATTGAGTGGATTGCTGCTTTAGAATCAACACCTATCATAATTTGGGAAACATTTATTGGAAAATTTAGGATGAAATCTAACGATTTAAGTATAGCAATCAATTTGGCACTAAATATCGATAACTGTTAACCAAGATAGAAGAGCTTTTCTATTTTGAAACTAGGGATTATGAAGGTTGCTCCCGTGTTATCATTATCTAGCACTGAGCCATCTGTAAAAATTTGCAAATGGTGATTGTAGTTACTTTCTAAATGAGCATAAACAGATGTTCTTAAGGTATGTGGACAATCCTTTTTTGATACATCTGTATAATCTATATCAAAGGAGGCTTTACGTTGTTCCCATTTTGGAATAGGTGAATACGTGGGCTTTTGGGCAATGTTGTTTTTATCTATTTTGGTATCCTTTAGAAGATCGGAGGAAAACGAGTAAATAGACCTTGTTGACAGTATATTTTGGGCACGTTTTCCGAAATCCTCCTCTGATTTTAAACATACTTCTTCTGAGCTAAATATGTTTTGTGAAAAGCTCTTTAAGATAAATTTTGAAGTAGAAGCTTTCCGAAGTTCTGCAAGAGGTAAGATTCCTACTTCATTATACGTCCCTAAGTTAGATGTATGTGTGGGAACCCCAAGGGCAATTTTATAAGCTTTGCAATCAGTACTCTGAAGTTTATTTAACAGGTATTGAGGAGCATTAAAAATACTTCTTGAGCATAGGTCAGTCTTGAGCGTATAAGGGCAGTTGCTAAGATGGTTAATGATTTTGAATCCTGTCCCCAAGTTTGTTTGCTGATTATTTTTAGGAAATTCAAGCTCTTTCTTGCTTTGTTTAAAATATATTCGATATGAGCGTTCCAAGATAACTTACTACTTAAGATAACACCCAAACATTTGACACTTTTTGCATAGTTTAAAACAATGCCATCCAACGTGAAAGTAGGAAGTTGTTCTGGATCGTAACCAGCATTAAAGAGAACCATATTTGTTTTTGTTTTTTTCTGGAGAAAGAGAAAGACCATTTACATTTAAAAAATCATTGATCTTATTTAAATCAAATAGCTCAGTTGGTAGAGCGCCGGACTCGTAATCTTGGTGATCCTGGGGTTGCGGGTTCGAACCTCCGCCGGGGGCGTTTCGGTACAGGGGGATTTTTCCCTCGGAGTTAACATTGGTTCTGACTCCATTTCCCATACAGTCCTTGAAAAATGAGACTACAAACCGAGGTTCCGTGTGTGAACGCACGCATAGCATCTCGCACACACGTAAAATCCCATCACCAACTTTCGGAAGAGTAGGCCAGTTTGGCCGTTGGTATGGATGACATGTTACACAAAGCATGCACCCTGCGTGAGAAATGGAAAGAATGAAGGAAGTAAGGAAAATGAGTGATCGATATTGAACGATACTGACTGGATGACACGGGAAACGACTGAATGAAGCGCCAGCTGGCAGCTGTTCAGTCGGCACTACCCAGGTAGGCAGCCCGTTGTGTAAACGAGTGTTGATTGTAAAGCGCTTAGAGCTTGGTCTCTAACCGAGAATAGGCGCTATATAAGTATTCATTATTATTATTATTATTATAAGTTGATACTTTATTTTGAGGTAATTTAGTGATCTTGATGGTGTATTTCTTTTCATTGTCACTTTTGTCCATAGGCATATATCATCAGCAAATTGAGCCACTTCAGTATCTTTAGAAAGACCTTTAGGGAGGTCAGAGATTAAAATATTAAATAAAATTGGGGAAATTACTGAACCGTGGGGTAAACCCATTTGTAAAGGTCTTGGGTTGGAATACGTATTTCCTATTTTTGCTTGAATGTGCCTACCTTGTAGAAAATCTTGAACAAAATTGTACATGTTCCCACTGATTCCGATATTCTTTATTTTGTACATTAGTCGTTTGTGCCACACTTGTTCATAGGCTTTACGAATGTCAAAAAAAGTAGCGAGGATGTTCTTACGACGTGCAAATTGATGTTTTACGTGTGTTGTAAGTTTTACTAAGTGCTCAATTGTAGATCTGCCTGCTTGGAATGTAGCTTGGTTGATAGGAATGATGCAGTTTTTATTGAAATGATGAATTATCTTTTTCACACTATCTTTTCCATCAATTTACATGTGTTAGATGTTAGTGATATTGGTCGATAGCTGTTTATATCACTGAGTGGTTTTCCTTTTTTATGAATAGGAATTGTAATTGAGTGTTTCCAAATTCGGGGTATTTTGCCACTGTCCCAACATTTTTGGAAAAAAAACAGATGTAGAAATTGTATAACATTTTGCGGGAAATGACTTAATATTTCATTTTAAATGCCATCTAATCCCACTGATGTCTTTTTTATTTAGATTGCTAATACACTCATTGACTTCCTGCAATGTTATAGCAGAATTTAGATAGTGATTTTCTGTTGGTTTGGGGCTATCATAGATGTTTTTCTTTTCTTCACGTTCGCGTTGTTTCTTCTTGTCCAAGAATAAGCTGTTAATGCTACTGTTGTATGCAAGTAAGTCAGCAAATGCTTCAGATTTATGAAATTTGACGGAAATTGATATTGTTTTAGTTTAATCGGACAATGTGGAAGGCTAACTCCATTTTTCATTGTTTTGAATTGTGTCCAAACTTTGTGGATGCCTTTATAGTTTGATACCTCATTTGGACATACAGACGACCAGTACTGTCGTTTTGCTTGTGCAATTATTCTGTTTTGGTGATTTTTCGCTCTTTTTTTCTCAAGACGTTTTTCAGCTTTTTCCTTAGGATTTTTTTCACTTTTGTATTTTTTTTTTCTATTTTTTCTTGTTTTGCCTGTTGACATATATCATTCCACCAGAGTGTGCGTGCGTGCGTGTGTGCGTGTGTGTGTGTGTGTGTGTGTGTGTGTGTGGTGTGTGCGTGCGTGCGTGCGTGCGTGCGTGCGTGCGTGCGTGCGTGCGTGCGTGTGTGTGTGTGTGTGTGTGTGTGTGTGTGTGAGAGAGAGAGAGAGAGAGAGAGAGAGAGAGAGAGAGAGAGAGAGAAAATATATGCTTATTTGTTTTGTTTATTTATTTGATTGTAATTTATGTGTATCGTTTTAAATTCAACGAGTAACTTTGTTTCAAACGCGCCCGTGTGCACGCGAGCGCGCGCGCGCGCACACACACACACACACACACACACACACACACACACACACACACACACACACACACACACAAGTGATCACATGTACATATTTACTTGCATGTTACTATAGACTGTGTCAGACGTCACTCCCAGCAGGCAAAAAAAAAAAAAAAGATAATTTACGCCATCCCAAAGATGGACATTGCTTTTAACATTGAAGTGCAACAACAGAATCCTTTCAGACATAGGAAATTGAGGAATTCTGCTGACGGAGCAATAAGCAATCAGCTTACACGATAATATCATGAGTGTCTATATCTTTGTACACATTTCACCAGATCTAATACAAGAAAGAAGACTCGATCTCATTATGATTAAAGGATCATGTAAACTAATGACAAATATAATGTTCATTTGTGTGTGTTTTCTTATCGTTATTTCTTTATTTTTATGCATTATTTTTTTTTTTTTTTTTTTTTTTTTGTTTTTTTGTTTTTTCATTTTTTTTTCTGGTGATCAATTTTTATAAATTTATCGACTTAACTGTCTATTTAATCTTATTTATTTACTCACTTATTTCAGCGACTATGTTTTTGTTAACGTTTATTTATATTTAATTATCACATTCATGCATTTATTTAGATATTTATTTACTTATCAGTTGACTTTAGCTCAGGTACTTTTGTGATGCTACGGGCTTTCAGTCGGTTTGTAATTAAGTCACATATTCTTGTCTGCAGTTTTTGTTGTTGTTTTTTTCCCACTGGTTAAGGTAAACTTCAAGAGGGTTATAAACATTCGGGGCTACAGCCATTTGCACGCGTAACCGGCAGTTAAACTAAATGCTTTTTAACCGTCACCTGATGTTATTTCTCGGGATTTATGAGCCTGTGGCATGCAAAGGCATTCTTCTCTATTCCCTCCCCGTATGTTCCTGTCCAGCCAGCAAGGTCAGCTGGTTTCCTGCCGCGGCACTCGGGAGAAAAAACAGCTCTCTCTCTCTCTCTCTCTCTCTCTCTCTCTCTCTCTCTCTCTCTCTCTCTCTCTCTGTGTGTGTGTGTGTGTGTGTGTGTGTGTGTGTGTGTGTGTGTGTGGTCCTTTCCCATGTGTTTAAACTGTTCTAGTTGCTTACATGGAGTATGTCCCTATATCTATGAACTAATGTTGTTTAGGAAGACAACAAAACAAACAAACGAACAAACAAAAAAAGAGTGAAAGGGGGGGGGGGGGGAGGGGAGGGGGGGAGGGGGAATACCATATCTCCAGAGTCTGAAGAAATATAAAAATGTTGTCGTTTTGGCCGCATTGCAACGGTATCGGAAATCTACACATGTAGGTCTACACACATGTCAAATACAGGCAGGTGCTTTCTATGTTACCTCCCTTGGTTCGGGGGGCGCGGAGGGGGGAGAGGGGGGGGGGGGCTTGGGGGGACGTGAGTCGGCGGCACGTGTGATATAAAAGGAAATTGACTTCACGTACTTGATACGAACGCATCTCAATACGGGTACGTATTTGTCAATACCTAACCTTTATTTTTTGGACAACGATCCAAGACAAAAGTGGTAAATGTCTAAACGATGAAGAACAAGTACAAAAGAGATGGACAGAGTATTGCTCAGAGCTGTACACGCATAACGCTAAAGGAAATACAACAGTCCTGGTCGCCCCTCAACCAACGAACAACAGTAAGGACAGTATAATGCGGGAGGAAATAGTCGAAGCATTTAAATCACTGAAGCCCGGAAAATCACCTGGTGTGGACAACATACCAGCAGAGATGATCAAGGCGAGAGGAGACCCAATGGTAGACATGCTACTAGTAATATGCAACAAGATCTGGGAAACTGGCGAGTGGCCAACGCCTTGGACGCAATCCCTTATTATAACTCTGCCAAAGAAAGGCAATCTCCAACTATGCCAGAACTACCGTACTATAAGCCTCATCAGCCACCCAAGCAAAGTCATGCTTAAGGTAATCCTGAACAGACTGAATCCCCAAGTGGAAAAGATCATCGCCGAAGAACAGGCGGGTTTCAGGCCAGGCCGCAGTACAACAGAGCAAATCTTCAATTTAAGAATACTGTGTGTAAAGTACAACCAACACCAACAAGATCTGTACCATGTGTTCATAGATTTCAAGAAAGCCTTTGACCGAGTGTGGCATGAAGCATTATGGGCGACAATGAAACTCTACAACATCAATGCCAACCTCATCAAAGTCATCGAGAGCCACTACAACAAAGCCACCAGTGCGGTTTTCTTCAACAACATAGGCCAATGGTTCCGAACAATTGTCGGAGTGCACCAGGGCTGTCTACTCTCTCCCACGCTCTTCAACGTATTCCTGGAAAGAATCATGACTGATGCACTTGAAGACCATGAAGGATCAGTCAATATTGGAGGCAGAACCATCACAAACCTCCGTTTTGCCGACGACATCGAAGGTTTAGCTGGAGAGGAGCAAGAACTAGTCAATCAACAGGCTGAACAACACCTCCACAAAATTTGGCATGGAGATCAGCGCAGAAAAGACCAAAGTGATGACCAACAACCCAATCGGTTTTGCCAACGACATAATGATCAACAACAAGAAGCTTGAACCCGTCAACAGCTTCAAATACTTAGGTGCAACAATCGCAGATGAAGGATCAAGACCAGAAATTCTCTCCAGAATTGCTCAGACCACAGCCGCATTAACAAAGTTGAAGCGGATTCGGTGAGTGACAGCCGCGCCGAGCGGACGTGTGCTACTTGCGCTCCGACCAAACCGAATGTGAGCTGTGTTCTACTACAGCTTTTTCCCTGCCGTGAAGTTCTCTTGTATTCGGACTGTAGCCGTCGCGAAATCTTTTTTCAAACAGTACAGTATACGTCTGCCGATTTACTCTTTTTTTTTTTTCTTTGTCTTTTTTTTCGCATTCGATTTGTGGATATGGCCGCGAGCGTTCGACCTGTCTTCATAAAGTCAAGAGACATTCCGGACACTGCGAACAACCGCCCAGCCACTGTTCTGGAGATCTGCTTGGCTGCAGAACGCGCCGCCGGACAAGGTTCAGTTGTTGGGGCGCAGCAGTTTGGAGGGTTGTGGAGAGTCTACCCGGCTACTGAAGAGGCGAGGTCCATACTACTTGTGCAAGGTATTCGCCTCAGAGGTATTGTGCTACAGGTAGTAAACACTAACCCTTATGTCTTGAGAGACCAGACAGGAGAAGAGAAACCGGCTACTAAAGTCTTTATAGACAATATTCCCATTTCTGTGGCTGACAGTGAAATTGAGCACTCCCTTCTCAAAGCGGGGTGCGAACTTCGCTCCACTTTGAAATGCGAAAGAGCGCGGGACAAATATAACAAACTGACACGATTTCTCACAGGACGACGATTTGTTTTTATAACAGTACCGTCTGTCCCCCTAGAGAAAACACTTAAAGTCAGCTTTTTCACAGCCAGAATCTACCACAAAGAGCAGAAACTAGTGAAAAGGCCAGTGGTATGTTCTAACTGTCTGGAAGATAATCACCATGCATCGGTATGCGTGAATGATGTGGTGTGCAGGGCATGTAAGGAGACGTGACACAAACGGGGAGACCCTGCTTGTGATCTCACTGTGCCTGATCAGCGTAGCAGAGAAAGTGTGTGTGTGAGTGATGAAAAGAATGGGGATCAGAGTGAGAGGGAGGAGAGTGAGGATGAGAGAGAGGAGCGAGAGAGGAATGTGCAGAGAGAGGAGAAAAGTGGAGGAGGGAAAAACATCCGCCAGAACAGAGGACGATCCGGCACACGTCAGGCCACGCTGGGATCCTCTCTGGAGCTGCACAGTCCGCCTCGCCACCGTTCGGAAACCCCTAAGCGACGCCGGTCTCGAGAGGGCGCCAGTCCTCCTGACAAAAGAGGAAAAAACAAGCAACAGAAACAAGAGGGAGGGCGTTCCCGCCGCCACGAAACGTCACACGACACTCGTTCCGGTGTAGACAAGCGGCGCTAACGTCTGGTATTGATTAGATTGTTACATTGTGATGATGTATCGCTTAAAAATGGATTGTGAGTTTGAAAACCCCCATTTATGTCAAAATATGATGATTTTCGCTACGAATTTAGTAAAATTCGTAGGCAAAGAACAAATACATTTTTCATATAATGGATAAAATCAGGATAACGTCACTGAATTGTAGAGGACTAAAAAACAAATATAAAAGAACGTCAATTTTTCATTTCTTTAAAAACGGAAAGTTTGATTTGATCTGTCTCCAAGAAGCTCATATAACTGACAGTGACGTATCTATATGGGAAAAAGAATGGGGAGGTAAAATGTTTTATAACGGAGGTACCAACAGGAGCAAGGGAGAAGTCATTTTGGTTGCAAAACATTTTCCGGGAAAAGTCACTTTAGAAATGGAACAAAATAGAATCTTGATTGTTTCAGTCAAATGTGATAAATATGACTTCTACTTAGCAAACATATATGCTCCAAATAATAGTACTGAAAAAGTGGACTTTTTCGAATTTCTGAAAGAAAAATGTAAAAAGTACAGTGACAAAAAAAATTATGTTATTTGGAGACTTTAACTGTGTTCATAGCAATGTTCTTGATATAATATCGGGCAAGCCCCACCGTGAAATGAAGTTCGAGGTCTTAATAAGTTAACGAAAGACCTAGAACTGAATGATCTCTGGAGAGTATTCCATGTTAATGAACATGATTATACATGGCACAGGTGCAGTCCATTTGTAGCACGTAGGCTTGACTATTGCTTTACAACAGATGATTATTAAGTGATTGTGTATCATGTGAACATCTGACCATTCCAAACTCGGACCACAAGGCTGTGACAGTCGAGCTGAATCAGTGTGAATTTATTCGTGGTCCAAGTTATTGGAAATTCAACAACAGTTATTTAAAAAACCATGATTTTGTACAGAAATTGAATAGTCTATTAGATAAAGAGCTTAACGACAATATTAATGACAGTTTGTCCAGTATTGATAAATGGGAAATGTTGAAAATTGAAATAAGAAATTTTTGTACCGAATTTGGAAAAGAATTGTCATGCCAAAAGAAAAACGATTCACAAAAGTTACACCTACAGATTTCAGAAATTGAAAAAAAGCTCATTAAAGACCCTTCAAATGAAGAGTCACAAGCCACATATATGCATTTAAAGCATAAATTAGAATTAAAACAACTGCATGACGCAAAGGGGGCACAGATAAGATCGAGAGTTAGATGGGTCGAAGATGGGGAACGAAACACTAAGTATTTCTGCAATTTAGAAAAAGCTAGGGGTAAACGAAAAGTCATAACAAGGTTGCGTAGAGAAACAGGAGAAGTATTAACTAAACAAAGTGATATTTTACAAGAGCAAGTCTCGTTTTATAAAAATCTGTAAGCCAAACAACGGTCGCAGAAAATGTTGTAGAGGAGACTAATAAATTCATAGAATCAGAAGTTTTTCCACGTTTAGATGATGATGACGTGGCCTTATATGAAGGACTGGTTACCTTAGAGGAAGCAACAAATGCGCTTAGTAAACTACGTAATGGGTCGGCACCTGGTTGTGACGGAATTACAGTAGAATTCTTAAATTTTTTTGGAGTAAATTAGGTAAATTGGCAACAAGCTCTTTTATTGAATCTTTTCATAAAGGTGAATTATCATACACCGAAAGACAAGGAATCATCACTTTATTACACAAAGGAAAAGACTTAGAAAGAGAACAGTTAACAAACTGGAGACCAATCACCTTGACTAATACAGACTATAAAATCCTTGCAAAAGTTCTAGCAGGAAGACTGGGTAACGTTATTCATAAATTAATTAACAACATCAGGTTGGCTATCTGAAAGGTAGAAATATTGCAACAATTTTAAGGTCCATTGATGATGTAATAAACTACTTGAACACACGTAATGAGGGTGGATATCTACTAGCAGTAGACTACTGTAAAGCCTTCGATTCAATATCCAGAAAATTTTTGTTACATGCATTTGATGTTTTTGGTTTTGGTGTGGACTTTAAAAGGTGGGTATATGTTCTTAACAACGGTAGTTCAAGCAGTATTAATCATGGAGGCTGGATTTCCGAACCTTTTGATATTTCCTGTGGTATCAGACAGGGTTGCCCTTTTTCACCTCTCGCGTTTGTACTGGCTGTAGAGCTGCTTGCGATCAAAATTAGAAACAGTTCCATAGAGGGCATTAAAGTTCCAATTCCCCATTGCACAAGCCCAGTTCATATTAAAATAAAACAAATGGCCGACGACACAACACTTTTTTTGAAAAAAACAGAACAGACATGCTTACAGCTTTAGAAATACTAACTGAGTTCGAAAGAATTTCTGGCCTTATAGTAAATACACAAAAAACTAAGGTTTTGAGAATGGGTAATAGAATGAAGTTGAAAATATTCCATTTACTTTGGTCAGTAAAATGAAAATATTGGGCATTTATTTTGAAACAAACAAAATGGCACGAGACATTGAAGACAACTGGTCTCATAGATTAGATGTAATAATTCCATCATTAAGGAATGGGGTAAACGGGACCTGAGTATTCAAGGTAAAGTTGTGGTTATAAAGACCTTTTTGATCAGCCAATTTATATACGTAATACAATCTATAGGTCTTCCCCATAGTGTACTAAATAAAATAAATACAATACTGTATAAATTCCTCTGGCAGAAAAAAACAAAGTAATCGGAGGGCATTTGAAAAAGTAAAACGAAATATGATGGAAAGTGAGTATGGAGAGGGGGGTCTTAAAATGTTAAACATGCTTGAGCTACAAAAATACTTTTATTTACAATGGGCAGGAAAACTGTTTGACGCGACTGAAAAACATAAGTGGAGTTTTATTCCGAGATGGCATTTGGAAAAGCTGGCAAAAGGTGATAGAATCTTCCATATCAACTGTAAAAGAACAGATATTAAAGGACTTGAAAGAATAGACAATGAATTCTGGAAAGAGGTCCTAACGACTTATTTAGAGAACAAATCTGTCATTAAGATGGAAGATATTAATTGTAACAATTTTCAAAGTCAAATGATCTTCAATAATTTACTACTCACCTACAAGCACAAAACGTTGTTCTTTCCAACTTGGCAAAAGAAAGGAATTGAAACTATTAAACAGATTATTCATTCTCGAGAAAACCGTTTACTCACTCTGGAGGAATTACTAATACATGATAGGGCAAAACAGAGCAAATATCGTACTAGATTATAACATTTTAATTAACACTATTCCAAAGACATGGGTTCAGTGGATACAGAACGGCGAAAAAGAAGATGGAAGTCAGAAATGCGAGGCGAGTCAGTTCAATAGGAAAGTAAAGGATATTAGGAAATTAGTCTGTAACGACAAAAAACCAGTGACTACATGTGCGTCTCAATTTTGGTTCAGAAAATTTGGTGTCAGACTAGATACATCTATTTGGTCAAGAGCGAAAGACGTTCCAACAGAAACAAGATTAAGAGTCCTGCATTGGAAAATCCTGCATAATATTTACCCCACAAATATTCTTCTAAGTAAAATGCAAGTAAAAGAAAATAATAAGTGTTCGTATTGTCCTGACACAATTGATTATATTGAGCATTTTTTCTATGATTGTCCACCTGTGCAAATGTTCTGGTTGTTTATCGAGGATTTTATTTACGTAAAAACAGATACAAGATTAAAGCTATCAGTTTTGGACATACTTTTTGGTATAAACAAATTTGATTTCAAACTTGCGAATTACAAATTCATTAATTACATGATTCTTTTAGCTAAGGTGTGCATTAGTATTTTCAAAAAAACCAATTCTGTCTTCTCTCTACAAAATATTTTTGAAAAAGAGTTAAACATTAGAAAGCATCACCTCTCCTTTAAGTAGACTAGAAACACACTATCTGATGCAGAACTTCTTTGCATATTTTTTTACAGAAACAGTTACCGCTACCGTTGGGAGAAGTATGTTAGGAAGCCTGTGTGTTTCCTTTCTCTGTCTCTCTCGCCCTCGTTCCTCCCCTCCATCTCTTTCTCTCTCTCTGAAATTGTCCTTCTCAGTTTGTCTGTCTGTCTGTCGGCCCGTCTGTTTGCTGGCCTGTCAATGTGTCTGTCCGCCCGTCCTTTGCTCCACCTCTCCTTTCTCTCTCTGTGATGGCATGAGAGTGACTCTTCTTTAATGTTCTCTACATGTTCACTAGTCTGCCTATCTACCTGTTTGTCTGACTGTCTGCTTGTCTCTCTCTCACTCTGTCTGTCTGTCTGTCTGTCTGTCTGTCTCTCTCTCTCTCTCTCTCTCTCTCTCTCTCTCTCTCTCTCTCTCTCGCACGCGCGCGCTCTCTCTCTTTCTATCTATCTCTGTTTGTATGTGAGTGTGTATGCCTGTTTGTTTGTCTGTCCTCCCCCCCCCGTCCCCGTCCTCCCCCCCTCTCCCGCCGCAATATCCCACTCTCTCCCTCTCTTTCTCTTTGACGCCGTCTCTGTCCGACTGTCTGTCTGTCCTCTGTCCACCTGTCGGGTCTGTCTGTCTGTCTCTCTCTCTATCTCTTTTTTTGTTTGTTTGTTTGTTGTTTTGGTGGGTGGGTGGTGGTGGTCGTGGTGGTGGCGTGACGTGAGGAGCGCTCACGCGCTTGGGTAAAAGGATGGGGAGGTCTGTTCCCGTATTGGCAACTGGGACCAACGATATCCTTTCAGGAGTGTGTACATACGGAATTGGTCGCTTATGTTTTTTTTTTTTTTGTTTTTTTTTGTTGTTGTTTGCTTTGATACCGAGCCTTTAATATTTAACTACCATTGTTATCATGTTTGAGGGGGGAGGGGGGTTGCGGGGGGGGAAGGGAGGGGGGAGAGAGAGAGAGAGTGTGTGTGTGTGTGTGTGTGTGTGTGCGTGTGTGCGTGTGCGTGTGTGTGTGTGTGTGTGTGTGTGTGTGTGTGTGTGTGTGCAACACAAAAAGAAGCTAGCAGATATTCTCCATCTCTCTCGTTACTTGGGAAAAACTGAAATGAAAGAAAATAATGAAGTCTCTTGTTTAATCCATGTTGTTTTCTTTGTACAAGCAACACATTGTCAGAGTGAGTGTGCCAGTTCACCACACATTAGAACACTAACAAACCCGGACACTTTGTATCAAACGCCATAACATTAAAATCTGCAAAAAACATGTCCATTTGTAAATTAACAAACAGACTAAGCATGGTGTGTATGGGACTGGTTTGAAAAAAAAAAAAAAAAAAACTAGTAGTGGAAATTGTTTTTGGTTTTTTTGCTTTTTTTTTTTTTTTTTTTTTGGCAAATGAAGAGGACAGTGTGAAGCACCAAAAAATGAAGAGGTGGATTTTGGCCTTGGGGGAAAAATAGGAAAGAAAGAAAGAAAATGACCGCTTAGGTGCTCCATTGATCCGATAACTGATGCCACAAAAAAAAAAAACCCAAAGTTGAAGCCAATATGGAACAACAAAAACATCTCCATCAGCTCAAAAATCAGACTGATGCGATCCTTAGTCATGGCAATCTTCCTCTATGCTTGCGAATCATGGACACTAAAAGCTGACCTCGAAAAAAGGATCAAAGCAGTTGAAATGAGGTGCTATAGAAGACTCCTTGGCATTACATACAGAGATCACATCACCAACGAGGAAGTAAAGAGACGCATCGAGAAAGAAATCGGTCCATATACAGATCTCCTCACTTCAGTTAAACGACGCAAGTTGAAGTGGTATGGACATGTCACGAGGTCATCAGGCCTTGCCAAAACAATCCTGCAGGGCACAGTACGAGGAGGAAGGTGGAGAGGTCGACAAAGAAAGAGATGGGAAGACAACATCACAGAGTGGACGGGCCTGGAGTTGAGGGACGTGTTGAGGAGGGTGGAGTGCCGGGATGAATGGAGAGGACTGGTTGTCAGAGCTACACAGGTGCCCCTACGGACGGGAGTCTAAGGGATCAAGGACAAGGACAAGGACAACCTTTATTATGAAAGTGCCCACTGCATCCCCCCCCCCCCCCCTTTTCCATATGAGCACACGTGCCTTTGGATCAGGCACGAGACAACCCCCTCATTCTCTCTCCCCATCAACACCTGCACACCTACTGGCATCAAAAGCCCACAGTTACCAAGCTGAGGACCCCGCACATCTGCGTTGTATCCAAGGGCGTGTTTCTTCCATGGCATATCGCCACTTGCATCATCAGTAAATGTACATCAATAAACAGATGGATCAATACATCCATGAAAAATGAATAGTTGCAATTGAATATCACACACACACACACACACACCACACACACACACACACACACACACACACACACACGCACATGCACACGCGCACACACACACACACACACACACACACACAACACACACACGCACATTTATGGACTGTCCATATGACACTCTGGTATCGCTTTACTGATGCACACACATCAGTGCACATTCGTTTACAGAAAACTCAGGGGGTCCCGAGATATTCGAAGCTTGTTATCTCAGTTGACGTGTGTGAAGTCATGTGTGTAGCTTGTTATCTCAGTTGACGTGAGTTAAGTCATTTGTGTCGACCACAGATTCAAAGCTTGTCATCTCAGTTGACGTGTGTTTAGTCATTTGTGTCGACCACAGATTCAAAGCTTGTCATCTCAGTTGACGTGAGTTAAGTCATTTGTGTCGACCACAGATTCAAAGCTTGTCATCTCAGTTGACGTGAGTTAAGTCATTTGTGTCGACCACAGATTCAAAGCTTGTCATCTCAGTTGACGTGAGTTAAGTCATTTGTGTCGACCACAGATTCAAAGCTTGTCATCGCAGTTGACGTGAGTTAAGTCATTTGTGTCGACCACAGATTCAAAGCTTGTCATCTCAGTTGACGTGAGTTAAGTCATTTGTGTCGACCACAGATTCAAAGCTTGTCATCTCAGTTGACGTGAGTTAAGTCATTTGTGTCGACCACAGATTCAAAGCTTGTCATCTCAGTTGACGTGAGTTAAGTCATTTGTGTGGGCCACTGATAATTCCCCGAATCAGTCAACCCCATTCTCTAAGAGTCTTTGCAGTGTTGGCCATGAGATTATTCCGCTGTTTGTTTGGTCGGAGATGTTTCTTCTGTTTCTTTAAATCTGGATGTGCGACCGCTACCTCTCTTGATTTTGAGCAGTGAAAGATGGTCGACGGTGCAGTGGCTTTGCACTTGTTTGTTGAGGTGATTCTTTAGATTTGGTATCACATCAGATCGGCCAAACTCTAATCCAGTTCTTATCTTCCCTGCCAGTGTGTCTGCTCTCTCATTTCTTTTGACACCTGCACGTCCAGGGCAGTACATCATATGAGTCTCTCCAATGGAAGGCTGCACATTACTTCGTGCCAAGCAGGGCGTCTCATTCTGAAGGAATGCATCAAACAATGCTCCCTGGATCATTGTCAGCAGCAGAAGTGTCAGCTGGCACCAGCAAAAAAGACAGCTGTCCGCATTGGAATGCTTCATTCATTCTTTTTATTTTCTCTGTTAAAAATTGGAAACATCGGAAAATGAAAAACAAATAACAAGGAAAGAAATAAAAGAATGACTGGAAAAGTTTTTAAAAAAAATTTAAGTCAATAATCCGGCGTGTGTGCGTGTAAACTGACTCTGACAAACCACGTCGCCATTACGAAATGCTTCTGATTGAAAGACACCCTCTCCCAACCCTGTGTCAGTGGAAAGATAGAGATCAACAGAACCAAAAGAAAAGGACAGAGTTTGAAAAAAAAATCTTACATAGAAATTAAAAGAAGCAAAAGAATGCAACAAAGCAAAACAAAAATCAATGAATGCAGGAAAGAACGAGAACGTGGTAAAGGGGGAGGGTGAAGAGCGGTAAAGGGAGAGGGTGGAGAGTGGTAAAGGAGAGGGGGGAGAGTGGTAAAGGGAGAGGGTGGAGGGTGGTAAAGGGAGAGGGTGGAGTGGTAAAGGGAGAGGGTGGAGAGTGGTAAAGGGAGAGGGGGAGAGTGGTAAAGGGAGAGGGGGAGAGTGGTAAAGGGTGAGGGTGGAGAGTGGTAAATGGAGAGAGTGGAGAGTCGTAAAGGGAGAGGATGGAGAGTGGTAAAGGGAGAGTGGGAGAGTGGTAAAGGAGAGGTGGGAGAGTGGTAAAGGGAGAGGGGGAGAGTGGTAAAGGGGGGAGAGGTAGGAGAGTGGTAAAGAGGAGAGGGTGGAGAGGGTAAAGGGAGAAGAGGTGGAGAGTGGTAAAGGAGAGAGTGGGGAGGTGGTAAAGGGGAGGGAGATGGTAAAGGAGAGGGTGGAGAGTGGTAAAGGAGAGGGAGAGTGGTAGGGAGGTGAGAGTGTAAGAGAGTGGGAGTGTAAAGAGAGGGTGGAGAGTGGTAAGGGAGAGGGAGAGGTGGTAAGGAGGGGAGGTGGTAAGGAGAGAGGAGAGGGGAGAGTGGTAAAGGGGAGGGGGAGAGTGGTAAAGGAGAGGGGAGAGTGGTAAAGGAGAGGGGGAGGTGGTAAAGGGAGTGAGAGGGTAGGGAGTGGGGTAAGAGTGAGAGGTGGAGAGTGGTAAAGGGAGAGGGGGGAGAGTGTAAAGGAGAGGGGAGAGTGGTAAAGGGAGGTGGAGAGTGTGGAGAGGGTGAAGGGTAAGGAGAGGGTGGAGAGTGGTAAAGGGAGAGGGGAGAGGGTAAAGAGAGGTGGAGAGTGGTAAAGGGAGAGGGGGAGAGTGGTAAAGGAGAGGGTGGAGAGTGGTAAAGGGAGAGGGGGAGAGTGGAAAGGAAGGAGAGTGGAGAGTGAAGGGAGAGGGGGGAGAGTGGTAAAGGGAGAGGTGGGAAGAGTGGTAAAGGGAGGGGGAGTGGTAAAGGGAGGGGGGAGTGGTAAAAGGGAGAGGGTGAGAGTGGTAAAGGGAGAGGTGGAGAGTGGTAAAGGAGAGGGGAGAGTGGAAGTGGGGTAAGGGAGAGGGGTAAGAGGGGTGGAGAGTGGTAAAGGGAGAGGGGAGGAGAGTGGTAAAGGGAGAGGGGGGAGAGTGGTAAAGGGAAGAGGGGGAGAGTGGTAAAGGGAGAGGGGGGTGAGGGGAGAGTGGTAAAGGGAGAGGGGGAGAGTGGTAAAGGGAAGGGGTGGAGAGTGGTAAAGGGAGAGGGGGAGAGTGGTAAAGGGAGAGGGTGGAGAGTGGTAAAGGGAGAGGGGGATGAGAGAGTGGTAAAGGGAGAGGGGGAGGTGGTAAAGGAGGGGAGGTAAGGGAGAGGGGAGTGGTAAAGGGAGAGGTGGAGAGTGGTAAAGGGAGAGGGGGGGTGAGTAAAGGAGGTGAAGTGGTAAGAGAGGGGGAGAGTGGAGGGTGGAGTGGTAAAGGAGAGGGGGAGAGTGGTAAAGGGAGAGGGTGGAAGAGGGTGTAAAGGGAGAGGGGGGAGAGTGGTAAAGGGAGGGGGGAGAGTGGTAAAGGGAGAGGGGGGAGAGTGGTAAAGGGAGAGGGGGGGAGTGGTAAAGGGGGGAAGGGGGGGAGGTGGTAAAGGGAGAGGGGGAGTGGTAAAGGGAGGGGGAGAGTGGTAAAGGGAGAGGGGGGAGTGGTAAAGGAGAGGGGGGAGTGGTAAGGGAGAGGGGGGAGTGGTAAAGGGAGAGGGGGGAGTGGTAAAGGGAGAGGGGGGAGTGGTAAAGGGAGAGGGGAGAGTGGTAAAGGGAGAGGGGGAGAGTGGTAAAGGGAGAGGGGGGAGTGGTAAAGGGAGAGGGGGGAGGTAGGTGTAGAAGGAGTGAAAGGGGGGGAGCGTGGGGAGAGATTGGATGGAGGTAAGGGAGAGAAAAGGGAAAAGTGGTATAGGAAATGTAAACGTGTTTAATGATGCGATATCCCCATGTAAGGCTGGGGCGGGTTTACAATGCATGGAAAGAGAAGAACGAGATGAAGGAAATAGGGGGCGTAGATAAATGCATGTATAGAGGGGGGTGGTAAATAATAAAGGGAGATAGGTAGGGGAGGGATAGAATAAGAGATATGGGAGAGGGAAGAAGATAAATAAGATGAAAATAGAGTGTCATCAGGAATGTAAAGTGCATCTTAATGCATACGCGCAATATCCGATGC
>CM065722.1:81653238-81655738 GCA_033310375.1 Conus canariensis | reverse complement strand
ACACGTGCGCATCTCCTGTTTGATCACTTCACAGACGACATTGCTGATCCTCAGACTCTCGTCCTTCATATTGACAACATTATTGACAGCATTGACGTTTCCTTCGGCGCTAGAAATCTTTCAAGAGCATGCTGTCTGGAGCACACATTTCACCATCAGATGTGTTCAGTGATCTGAAGGAGATTGACGTGGCGGGCGGTGTGGAGGAGTGGTGGTGGGGTGGGGGTGGACTTCCTGACCTGGATATCCCGATCAGCAGCGACAGAGGAGTGGACAAAGAACTAAAGTGCCGGGACAACAGAGAGCGACGGCCACGTTGAAGTAGAAGCTGTCAAAGATCAGGAACAGCCAGAAACTAGCATCGACCATCACGTTGATGCCTTACATCTAGAACGTCCTTTCCATCCTCTTTGTTTTACATGTAGAGGCCAAGCATCTGAAAGCTAGATGTGAGGCAAGAACGGGACACGCTGGAAAAGAAGTACTTTGTGAAAGTACCAAGAGTTCAGTGGAATGACTGCAACTCCCCCACCTTCATCCGCCCGCCTCATCCCCCCGCCTCGTGGATCAGGAGACGAACAGTCAAAGCCTAGTATCAGCCACGCTCTACAAACGTCTTCTGGGGTTGATGGGGCTATGCGGTGACAGAGAGAGAGAGAGAGAGAGAGAGAGAGAGAGAGAGAGAGAGAAGAGAGAGAGAGAGAGAGAGAGAGAGAGAGAGGGAGGGAGGGAGGGAGAAACTCAAACTCAACTCAAACTCGCTCAAATAGTTTAATTGCAAAGGCCACCGACCTTTCTGCAATGAGGTCAGGAACAAAAGTAGAACACACACGCGCTCGGTATATATACTGAAAATTATGAAATATAATATTTGCATTACAAAATGTTCCTCCTGAAATTACTCTGGCATTCTTGTGTCAACTGATAACACACCCTCTCTTCGTTTTAGTGCTTTAAAAATGAACATAGCTACAGAGCGAGATACAATTTTCTTTTCATTTTGTAGTAAAAGAAGCAATGACACTTGATGAACATTTCTAGCATGAGGCAAAATGTATTCGTCTCTTAAATCTTTATAGGATGGACAAACAATCACAAAATGTATTTCGTCCTCGAGAGAGAGAGAGAGAGAGAGAGAGAGAGAGAGAGAGAGAGAGAGAGAGAGGAGAGGAGTGAGAGTGTGTGCGTGCGTGCGTGCGTGTGTGTGTGTGTGTATGTGTGTGTGTGTGTGTGTGTGTGTGTGTGTGTGTGTGTGTGTGTGTGTGTGTGTGTGTGTATTCATGCTCGATGTGAATAATTCGCAAGATCATTGCTTTTTAACTTTATTTTGCTGTCTGGTGCGTCCTACAAGCTTTTCCATCTGGGATTCGAACCTTGGCATGGCGGCTCACCCTTCAGCTTTTGAAGTTTCTTTTCTGCTGGGCCTTGTTTTCATTAGAGCGAGTGCACTGGTATGGTAATGGATTTTTATTCCATACGATTGGGTGCATAACAAGTCTGTTTTTTTTTTCTTGAAGAATAGGTTTATTGGTACATGTGTGCGCTACTAAACTTAACCGCGGGTGTGTGTGTGTGGTGGGGGGGGGGGGGGGGGGGGGGGCTGCTGCTTCGAAGTCACCGGATACTCCCTTCAGTGGACACAGCTCTCTGAGTCACATGCAGTTCATTCAACATTTTTAGGGGAGATTTTTCATCACATGTTTTCGTCATTAGTTTTCTTAATGTCTTTTTCTTTCGTTCTTTTTTTCATGATTTTCATTTCCTTTCTTCACTCATTTTTTCCCCATTTGTTCACTTGTCACAGAGGTCACACAATACCAGTGCATGATCAAATTAGCCTCAATTAAGGAAGGGCAAATCGAATTGAATAGGTGATTACGTATGTGTCAGATTTTTTTCCCTCGTTGTTCTAGCCACCATGCCTGAAATAGGAACGAGTGTTAAAGACAAGGATTTGGATTTTACTGGCAGCGGAATGCAAGCGCTTACATGTATTTACGCTTCTCCGTCTTTCTTTCTTTGTTTAGATTTGTTCTTCGTGATCTGTCTGTTGTATTGTATTTGCCCATGAGTGTATGAACTTTATCGTGTGTATATGTTGCTTTTACATTCCATCTACACTCATATGTCGCCAACGATCGCAACATCAACGAATGAACTGATAGTGATTAGGCAAGGTAGAGAAAGAGAAGCTTTGAAGCTTGCTAGACATTGACTGCTCGGAGAAAGACAGTACGGTCAGTGGGGGAACTGGCTCCAGACAGACGGCAGAATGTTGCAGGCAGACGACAGGCGAGAGAACCAGACCATCAGGCTGCCTATTCCCAGGACATGCTGTTCTGCTGGGTCTGCCTGGCGAGTGCCTTGATGCAGAAGCATTGAATATGCAAGGGAGACAAACAGAACAACAACAAACAGACAAAAATCAGCAGAGACCTTAGAGGTTACAAGCATATCAGACACCACATCCGGCTGATGTGATAAAACAGGATAACAATAC
>CM065722.1:81643238-81650738 GCA_033310375.1 Conus canariensis | reverse complement strand
TGCTTGTATGTTTGTTTTGTTCTGTGTTTAAGGGTGCTCTGTTGGCTCCGTGGTCAGAGCAAGGAGGTGGTCATCAGGCATTGCGAGTTTGCTTTCCAGTGAGCCCCAGTCTGCAGCTTGCTATTTCCCTACCCACTTTAATGTGCTGTCGTTCTGGTGGAATCGTAAGGTTTAAGATATACCCGCCTCTTCTGCCCTTCTGCGATAATTGTCCTGCCTTCCATATCAGTATCAAATAGCATCTTCAGGACTTTTTACATTCCTATTAATAAATGTCTCTGGCTTGTCTTCTGTGATGTATTCTTGCCAATACCCTTTCCGAGGTCCCCTTTGGAAAAGTGTGCATTTACACCCAGTCTCAGAAAATTCTGTGAACATGAATATGTACAAAAACCAGATCGTCGTTGAGTTGATACTCCGGTAATCCACACATAGCAGGAAATACGTCCAGGCAGCTGCAACAGGGGAGTATAAAGAGTCAATTACTGGACTCCTGCCGTATCAAAAAATGTCATCCGAATCCTCCTGTAGAGATGTCCTACCTGATGCCCTACACTACCAAGTTAAATGACAGACCGAGTGTGAAGTATGTGAGAAGGGGGTGAGAAAAGTAACAGCACATAGAAAGACAGACTTATAAAGATAAATAAACAGGCATTTTGAGAGAGAGAGAGAGAGAGAGAGAGAGAGAGAGAGGAGAGAGAGAGAGAGGGGGTAGAACATTAGTCCAGTGAGTCATACACAGTCCACACAGACCAGCCGATCATCTGGCAAAGACTTGCCGTCTGCTATTCCCTTGCCTGTTGGAACCGTGTCGGCGCAGTGTGGTGTACTCTCCAGCGACAACAGTGAGCCGATCACGGGCCGACTGGCTGTACACCAAAAATGAATGCGCCAAGGCCGTGCTTAAGGACTCGGGTGTTTATAAACTTGCAAAATTAAATTCTTTTGAAAATTGTTGATGCGTCTGTTGATTCTCCTCATTTTTTTTTTTCATATCGCCATTTAATTACACGCCAGGTGGTTCCAAGCAGACAGATTGAAATGAAAGGAATGGGACTGTCTGGGCGCTTCAAGCCGGGGCAAAGATGGGGTCATGGGTGAGTGCAACGGCCTGAAATGTGACGTCAAATAAGGGGAAGTATTGTATTTGAAAATTATTTGTGATTTTATCGATGCAGATCTCCCAAAACAAGTTAAATGATTGGTGGGGAGTTGTTCTTTTGACCAATGTTCAGTTGAATATTAAATGCTGGCTCAAATTTATGGTACGCCTCAACACTTGGATTATATGGTGTTTTAGTTCCAAATCCTAATTGCGGCGTGTGGCCACAACGTTCCTCTGATGACTTCACCGACAGGGGTATTACTCATGTCATATCAGTGTGTATGTCAGGCATTGGTTGTCTTCCCTTTCTTTGTCAGTGTTGCTTGAGTCATACTAATCGGGCTGAGGTCCCCTTCGACCTCTGACACGGAGTTCACAAGGATAACACAACCCGACTGGCAACTCTGAGCTGTGGCACAGTTAGGTGTGGGCTGTGCTAGGGCCAGGTACCTGCATCCCCCGGCTGTTGCTTTACTCTGGTCAAGCGAGTCAAGGTGAGTGTCGGTGTATGGGGAATGGCCTAAAAATAGTGTTATTTCACACTTTTGGTTGGTCTTTTTCCCGGATTGTCAATGGTGTTTATTACAAAGGGAAAAAGGGGGTTTTCTATGTTTTTAAAGCAACCGATACTGACCCCCTCCCCCTCCCTTTTCCTTCCAATCTTTGAAACCAGAAAAAGAAGAAAATGATAATGATTATGACCAATTATAATAAAGAGGAACATACATCTGCTCTCTTTAGCTGACTGTATACTGACTGTCCCGCTCGTTGTGCACTGCTGTGTGGCAAGACATGACAGGCGTAGCACTCAGTTTTTTCCCTTTGCTACTGGGGGTTTCCTTGTGGCCCTCCTTCTACACTCCATCCAAGTGACCCAGAGCGGCCATCTTCCACAGTGTTGGACCTGCCCACATGCTACGGAAGGGCGTGATTGAAGAACGTGTAAAGCTGAATGATTCCTGGGTGCGAAGTGTGTCTGTTCTTCTACATGAGTGATAAAACATTTGCAACTCTGTTCCAGTGCCAGTCCGATGCTCTCTTGGTGTGTGCACTCTGAGTATGCAGCTCCTTGTTGTTTTTTTTTATTTTGTTCTTGTAAAAGCAGACTTTAAAATGGTCCGAAACCCAAAAGGCTATTCTGTAAATTACGTGGAAACCAAACACCCTATCGGTAAATTGGTTGGAAACCAAAGAAAGTGTTCTCCAGAATCCTACCTTCCACTGCAAGGGTTTTGACCCCAGCTTAGATGAGCTTTCAAAACTCCTTTGGAGGGGGAGATCACTGAAGGAATTGTGGAACTCTGAAACAAACAAAAAATATATTGCAATGCCACTAAACGAAAGAAGCAAACATGTTACTAGACAAACACGACGCGTTTCGACCTCTTTGGTCTTCTTCAGGCAAGACAAACAACACTCAAGACAATGAAAACGAAGAACGACCAGGGACTCACTTACCTGTGGACTTTTTAGTCTTTAACTGTGTATCTTTACCTGGAATCTTTGCTTACCCTCATGATGATCTATGCGTAACTTCCGTTTTTGAAGAGTGTAGTTAAGAGCGCACTGGGTGCGAACCCCTTTGTAGATAATGTGCTGCTTTTCAGAAGCGTTTCCTTTGGTACCCCTTTTAATTGTTAGGGTATTGTAACACCCTCTGTGATGTATAGTCTTTTGGGTCCACAGTACTTTTCCCCAGCCTGTGCATGTGTGAAAGGTTTGTTTCAAACAGATGTTTGTTCACATTATATTTGTAAAATTGCAATGTCAATGTTGTGCTGGGACTTGCTGTTTTGGAATGAGCGGTGCACAGTTAGGGTCACCTGCATACAGGCACTCATCCAGACAGGCAGCCCATGACAGGCCCATGACAGTGCAGCTGAACAACCCTGTTGATGCAGTCGGAAATCTAAGTGCTACACACATTGAAGGTGATTGTTGCAAACCCAAATGCGCGTGCGCGTGCGAGCGTAACACACACACACACACACACACACACACACACACACACACACACACACACACACACCACACACACACACACCACACACACACACACACACACACACACACACACACACACACACACACACACACACACATACATACATACATTCACACAGAGTTTCTGTTTCAGTTTCATCAAGATCGCGACACTGCGAATGAACTATTCCATACAAGCTAAACCACATCTGCTAAATTTCCAGACCGCACGGCCAATGATTTAAGCTGATGGATAAATGAATTAACAACTAGGAGGAGAGAATTTAAGAAGAGGGTCTCAAAGTTACAGATTAGCAGAAGTCTGACCTAGCATGAGTCGAACGCGCTGGTCTGGCCTTGAATCATACACAACACACACACACACACACACACACACACACACACACACACACACACACACACACACACACACACACACACACACAGGGTGAGGGAACTGGAGATGACAAAATTCTCTGTTTGTGAAGATATGATACATCTACTGGTGTGCTTCGTCACATTCATTCGTTGCCGTGAATAGGGTCGACAATGCAGAATAAAACATGAGGTAAGGTGCCATGTGTAAACGCATGCAAAATGAGGTTTAATTAAAAACGAGAGAGAGAGAGAGAGAGAGAGAGAGAGAGAGAGAGAGACAGAGAGAGAGAGAGAGAGAGAGAGAGAGAGAGAGTGGGGGTGGGGGTGGGGGGTGGGGGGTACGGGAGTGGCATATAAAGTTCTACACGTTTAGGAGTTCACTGAAGACCAGGAGCAGCAAGTAAGAAAACGTGAAGACATTCTACGTAACTAACTCGATAGTTGAAAAAAAATACTTTGTTGATTGCCCAACCAACTAGGAAGGTAGAGGGATATATGAGCCTTGTTACAAAGTCCTCTCATTCAGGCTGGAAATAGCTTCTAGAAGAAGGTAAGCCACAATCCTTAGCCACTGCCGGGGCTCAAGTGACTGACAGTGCCTGGGATTTAAACAGAAGAGCCGACCATTATGACTATTGGCACCTTTGACCTCTCTTTCATCCTTAAATGGGTCCTCATGCATAGGCTCATAGATTTCCCCTACATCCAATTCTGTTTATATATCAAGTTTCAAAACGGAGTGACTGAGGGCGGAAAATGAAGCAACATTTAGAGAGAGAGAGGGTTAGTTACCGCAAAGGACATGGACAAACAAAGTACAGGACAAGACACAATGCATTTCGACCTGTTGGGTTTTCTTCAGGCGAAAACAAATAACATTTAGGACAGTGACAACGAAGAACGAGAATCTTCTCATATTCGGCGCACGACAAAAACTTTTTATATACTTCTATCGTTATATTAGTTTTTCGGCAACTTATTTTCTGCCCACACCTCCTTTTACCTTCACTTTCTATCCTTCGCTGGCTGTTTTCCAGTGCTGCTGGATTCTGTTTCTGAACCCTTCAAGGATAGAATGTCTCAAAAATTGTAGATTGTGGTACTATTAATTTGAGGCCAAGGGAGCATAGGCACAATCAGCCATGTTTCCCTGAAGAGTCCCATCAGTGGATGAAAGGTCTTGCAGCAGGCAGTATGAAGGAGCTGTCTCGAGAAGGTAAGCTTTGACTGTCGAGGAGCAGAATAAGAGCACATAAAACGAAGAAGAGAAGACTGAGAACAGACCTGAACTATACACAGTGAGCTCTCAAAGACATGGACCCACATGAAAAACAAAAGATCTCTGAGATGTGATCATGGGTTTCTCGTACACTGATATTTACATTTATGGATAAAAAAATATATATATGTCCACACCCATAAGAAAACACCCTAACCCACAAAGTAAAACAAACAAACAAAGAGACAGACAGCGAGAGCACATGTGTGACTATGCAGACTTGAATATAAGGTATTGTACTGTTTTGAATGCATGCAGCTTCGGGTTCACCATTGAAATCCAGACTGTGACCAACAATGCCATAAATCAACCTACCTCAGTCCAGTGAGTGTCATGGACTCACGAACACGAATCCCGAACACTCATCTCCTCAAAGTGGACGCAAAATGGATGTGGAGATTGGCGCTCAATTTGACTCTGTGTGTGTGTGTGTGTGTGTGTGTGTGTGTGTGTGTGTGTGTGTGTGTGTGTGTGTATGTACGTGTGTGTGTGTGTGTGTGTGTGTGTGTGTGTGTGTGTTGTGTGCGTGTGCGTGCGTGTGCGTGTGTGTGTGTCTGTCTGTGTTACTAAGTATGCGTGCATGCGTGTGTATGTGTGGGTGTGTGGTAGTTTTAGCGCGCATGTGTAGTCTTTTATGCTAATATGAGTCAGCGCCGTTCGTTACAACTTCGCACTAGTCCCAGAAGGAACATGGCGGATAAAAAATAAATAAAGCATCTCCTGCTTATCTGTTACCCTTGGGAATAAAGAGCACAATCTGCATCGCAGGAAACTTAAAACACAAGTAGATACAGTGAGATACAGTAATGCCTAAACCAAGGGCTCTATAATTTCTGGAGCTCGCTTAATCAGATAAAGCCTTCGTGGCTTTTCTGTTTGCAGGTTTGCTGTGGCTCTTTGTGTCTAATAAAGTCTCTTTAATTATAGGTTTGTTGTGGTTCTTGAGCCGGATAAAGCCTCTTTAACTATAGTTTGTTGAGGTTCTTTGAGTCGATAAAGCCTCTTATAGGTTTGTTGTGGTTCGCTGATCGGATAAGCCTCTTTAACTATAGGTTTGTTGTGGTTCACTGAGTCGGATAAAGCCTCTTTAATTATAGGTTTGTTGTGGTTCGCTGAGTCGGATAAAGCCTCTTTAACTATAGGTTTGTTGTGGTTCGCTGAGTCGGATAAAGCCTCTTTAACTATAGGTTTGTTGTGGTTCGCTGAGTCGGATAAAGCCTCTTTAACTATAGGTTTGTTGTGGTTCGCTGAGTCGGATAAAGCCTCTTTAACTATAGGTTTGTTGTGGTTCGCTGAGTCGGATAAAGCCTCTTTAACTATAGGTTTGTTGTGGTTCGCTGAGTCGGATAAAGCCTCTTTAACTATAGGTTTGTTGTGGTTCGCTGAGTCGGATAAAGCCTCTTTAACTATAGGTTTGTTGTGGTTCGCTGAGTCGGATAAAGCCTCTTTAACTATAGGTTTGTTGTGGTTCGCTGAGTCGGATAAAGCCTCTTTAACTATAGGTTTGTTGTGGTTCGCTGAGTCGGATAAAGCCTCTTTAACTATAGGTTTTTTGTTATTCGCTGAGTTGGATAAAGCCTCTTTAACTATAGGTTTGTTGTGGTTCGCTGAGTCGGATAAAGCCTCTTTAACTATAGGTTTGTTGTGGTTCGCTGAGTCGGATAAAGCCTCTTTAACTATAGGTTTTTTGTTATTCGCTGAGTCGGATAAAGCCTCTTTAACTATAGGTTTGTTGTGGTTCGCTGAGTCGGATAAAGCCTCTTTAACTATAGGTTTGTTGTGGTTCGCTGAGTCGGATAAAGCCTCTTTAACTATAGGTTTGCTGTGGTTCTTTCTTTGAGTCGGATAAAGTCTCTTTATAGGTTTGCTGTGGTTCTTTCTTTGAGTCGGATAAAGCCTCTTTAATTATAGGTTTGCTGTGGTTCGCAGGGTCTGATAAAGCCTCTTTGGCTGTAGGTTTGCTGTAGCTCACGTGTCTGATAAGCCTCTTTAGCTATAGTTTACTGTGGCTCAGTTTGTCTGATTAAGCCTCTTTAGCCAAATCTTTGCTTTAGCCCTCTGAGTGTTATAAGCTTCTTTACCTATAGGTCTTCTGAGGCTCACTGAGTCTGATAAAGCTTCTTTAGCTAAAGGTTTGCTCTGGCTCACCGTGTCAGATAAAACCTCTTGAGCTATAGGTTTGTTGCAGCTCACGGTGACTTATACAGTATCTCTGGCTGTAGGTTTTCTCCGGCTCACTGTGTCTGATCACGCCTTTTTAGCTACAGGGTTGCTGTAGCTCAGTCTGTCTGAAAAACCCTCTTTAGCTATAGGTTTTCTGTGGGTCACCGTGTCTGGAAAAGCCTCTTTAGCTGTAGGTTTTCTGTGGGTCACCGTGTCTGAAAAAGCCTCTTTAGCTATAGGTTTTCTGTGGGTCACCGTGTCTGATAAAACCTCTTTAGCTATAGGTTTTCTGCAGCTCATTGCATCTGATAAAACCTCTTTAGATATAGGTGTGCTGTAGCTCATTGCATCTGAAAAAGCCTCTTTAGATATAGGTTTGCTGTAGCTCATTGTATCTGAAAAAGCCTCCTTAGCCGTAGGTTTTCTGTGGCTCACTGAGTCTGTTAAAGAGTATTTAGTTAAAGGCTTTTTACATCTAATAAAACGTATTTGGCTATAGGTTAATCGTCGCTTACTGTTTCTGGTAAAGCCACTTTGGCGTTGCTGTCCCTCACCTTATGTTACAAAACTTCCATGATTTGCTGATAAA
>CM065722.1:81625738-81638238 GCA_033310375.1 Conus canariensis | reverse complement strand
CAGCACATCTGTATACACACTACAACACACTACATCAGCACACCTGTTTACATGCTATACATGCGCACCACATTAGCACAGCTATGTAGACACTACACATACACATTACATCCATACAGCTATGTACACGTCATACACATATAGATATGGAATGTACAAATCAACCAGAACAATGTCAATAAAGGGAAGAATACAAAGCATTTTAACATGATCAGGTTTTAGCCTGTATAGTATTTATCTCAGTATTTAGCGAAGGAGAGTGACAAAACGAAATGTTCTTGATGGTGGTGTCTTTCGCTGGTCGGCTCTGCAGTCATGAAATATTGGCTGGTACACCTACTGGGACGCTTCCGTGGAGGTTCTATTGTATTGCGTCCAGTGGCCATACATACCAGCATCTGCCAGTTATGTCCCTTGACGTCTTTGTAGAATGCCCTGTGCGTGCCTGCACCTCATGTCAAGACCCCACAGGCTTCCAAGGGTGGTGCAGGATTGTTCCCAGCTGGTTGGTTCGACAGTTGAGGCCGGTACTTCTCTGGGTCCCACGGCGCCTTTAAATGTTAAGTTTTTCTTGCATGCCTTGTTGCCGTATCTAGGGAAAGGCCCGGTGACGGCGAGGAAAGACCCGCTAACAACAGGGAAAATCATGTCAACAGTAGGAAAGACTGCACCACGGGATGCTCTTCAGAGGGTATGTAAGACATGGCGAAAGGTTGGCTGTGTCTGGAGTTGCAATGCTTTCACCTGTCAGCGAAACGGCGACGAACGGATGCGCGCAGGTGTTTGCTTGACGGTACCTTATTCCACCGATGGGCTCTGCACTCATGTAATACGGACTGGTACACTAATGGAGACTCTTGCGTGGGGTTGCGTTGCGTGGCATGCGTTAACCATCATAGCCGCATCTGCCAGAAAGCAGTTATGTCCCTTGACGTCTTGATGGAATAGCCTGTGGCGCCTGTATCTATGTCAGCACATAGCAGACTTCCAAGCGTGGCGCAGGATTGCTCCCAGATGCTTGATCGGCAGTTGAGGCCCAAACGTCTCTGGTTCCCATTGAACATTTTAGTTATGTATTTTTCTTTCTTCATTCCAGAAAACAGCTTCAAGATAAGAAAAAGCACGCAGATATAAAAGAAAACACTCTATTTTGCGTGATGAAGAGAGTCACTGTGCTGGCATACGAATGAACAAACACATTACAAAAGAAACTCTGCGCCTTCTGATATCTTAGATCTTCTTCAGATAATGAAAGCGAAGGACAAACAGACAGTGACTTATCTTCTCAAACTGGTTTGATCGTGATTTGTGCACACAATTTAAGGAGATAAGTGTCTGTCTGTTCGCCATGCATTCATAGGCTTGAATGTTACTTGTCCCGCTTAGAGAAGAGGTTTTAAAAAGTATGATCTGTTTTCTCATTGGTTCTTTCTTTTGTTTGGTGGCACAGTGATTTCTTTTTCCAAAAATCTTGTTTCAATTTCCGCTTGCAGTCACCTCACTTTGAAACCAATTGTCTGTGGTTTTTGGATCGTGAATGTAAACGATGCGTGTGTCTGAAACAAAAAAAAGGAGAGAACGTGACAGAACACGCGGTTGAACAAGTTCAGACAAGTAAGCTGGGAATGCCTGGTACTTACATTGAAGCAAAGCACATGGATATTGTATTCTATCCAACTAGAAACTGGAAGCCACTGCAGATCGGAGAGCAGTGGAGTGGCTTGTTCTCTTCTTCATGCTAAAAGAGGCAAGCACATTCATTTATAAATCACTGCAATCAGTTAATAAGATTTTGAGGAAGCCCAGCTACTAGTGCTCCAACAATTCAGAAATGTGATTAGAATGTTCAAAGTTTCCGTGATGGTTACTGTTTATTGTGAACAAAACATCAAAATGTTGGCAAGAGGATAATATTTTCTCGCTGCAACAAATCGACAGTGAAAACACTGCTGTGCGGGAATCGCATGAAAATTGTTCAGTACTACCTACATGATAATTACATCTACATGAAGCCCATTCAGTAGTAGTTATATAGCAAGCACGTATGTCTAAATTCCTTTTAGTGGTACATGTATGATATCATAAATATATCAAGTCCATCCAATAGTACCCTCATGACTATCACAAACATCTGAAGCCTATTTAGAAGTACCTTTAATATTTTTTTTAAAGATCACATAGTATAAATCCACTCGGTAGCACTTGTAAGCATCACATGCATTTGAAGTTCACTTGATAACATCTACATAGCCATCACATCGGGTCTGTTGAATAGTAGGTATCTGACAATCGCATACATGTGAAGTCTATTAAACAGTAAATAAAACACAATCTGAAGTATATCAAATCCATTCAATATAACACATGTAACAGTAAACCATATGTTAATTCTCAAAATACCCACAAAGCAGACATACAGTTATCGGTTCCATTTGATATAGCCCATATAACAATACATTCATATATCGTGCTTCTTTTGAGTGTGTTGAGTTGAAGATACAGTCACCTACTGCTACTGCTTCCTTGGTGTGTTTACACCGGCCGTCGCCAAGTAAGTCCAACAAATTGTGTAACTCTACTTTTCTCTGCGAATTTCCTGAGCTTTTAGCTTCTTATGCTGATTCTCGCCATGATGTGTCTTTCACTGGGGACTTTAATTTTCACTTCGATGACTGTTGTGATAATCAGGTTAAACAACTGAAAACGCTTTTGAACGACCGCAACTTATCACAGTTTGTTCAGGTCCCAACACATAAACATGGACACATTCTTGACTGGGTGGTTGGTGACAGTGATGACTGCCTCCTGTCAGTGTCTGATGTACGTGACTGTGATGGTCTTTCCGATCACCATCTCGTTGTCTGTCGTATGTCACTCACCAAGCCTCCTCCCCGTAAACGCCTTGTGACATCCAGGAACATGAAGGCTTTGTCTGCTACTGATGTTGACAAAGATATCAGGACTTTTGCTGATCTGCAGTCTACACAGCACTGCAATTCCGACGTTGTGGAGCTGGTCAGTGCTTTCAACAATGGCCTCTTAAAGATCCTCGACCAGCATGCCCCTGCAGTGACCAGGTGTGTCACTGATCGCCCCTCTGCCCCATGGTTGTCCGAGGATGTGAGGGCAGCACGCCGTCAACGCCGTCGTGCTAAGCGACGGTGGAGAAAGACTCGCCTTGTGGTTCACCGGCAGATATTTGCCGCTGACACATGTAAAGCAGGACAGTGTCTTGAAGATGCCAAGCAATCTTATTATGGTGACAAAATTAATTCATGTACTTCGTCAAAACAACTGTTTTCACTTTCAAATACTCTACTTGGCAAAACAAAAAGATTATCATTTCCTTGCAATATACCGGCTTCAGATCTCCCACAGCAATTCAGTGATTTCTTTTCTGACAAGATAAAGCGTATTAGAGACAATCTTGACTCTGATTCATGCCAGTTTGTTCTTTTTGATTTGTATGACAGGCCTTTGTTTTCCTGTTTTGAACCTGTTAGTGAAAAGCAGATTTTTGATTTGATTGCTCTTTTCCTGGTAAAAGTTGTATCCTTGACCCTATCCCCACTCCCCTCATGAAACCAGTGTGCCTGACATCTGGTGCCGTTGATTACGTCCATTGTGAACAAATCTCTGGCATCTGGTTGTGTCCCTCCACAGTTCAAATATACTGTTGTCACACCTTTGTTGAAGAAAAGTGGTCTTGACGCAAATGATATGAAGAGTTTTAGACCAGTATCGAGTCTTCCATTTCCTTCTAAAATCCTTGAACGTGTTGTCTTGAAGCAGCTCCAATCCCATTTGTCAGATAATGGGCTCCTGGAAGTGTGTCAGTCCGCTTATATGAAAAACCACAGCACAGAGACTGCAGTTCTGAGTGTCTTAGACTGCCTGCTTTGTAAATCAGACGATAAACCGATCTCCCTTCTAGCATTGCTTGACCTCAGTGCTGCTTTTGATACTCTTGACCACTCTATCCTACACAAGAGACTCAAGGTTACTTTTGGATTTGACGATATGGTTCTCAAATGGTTCACGTCATACCTTTCTGACAGGACACAGACAGTAATCGTTAATGGTGCTGAATCATCTCCTTCTCCTCTTCTGTATGGTGTTCCCCAGGGCTCTGTCCTTGGACCAGTTCTTTTACCCTTTATTCTCAGCCCTTATCTGACGTTATTTCTGCCCATGGCTGTGACTTCCACAAATTCGCAGATGACACTGAACTCTCTAAGAGCGCAACTACCAGCGATTTTCAAGGTGCTCAATCAGATATTACCGCATGTTTTAGGGATGTAAAAGTCTGGATGACCAGCAACAAACTCAAGCTGAATGGTGACAAACCCGAGATCATGGCTGTTGATACCTCCTCTCGTGTCAAGATGGTTAAAGCTGAGTCGGCAGAAATTGATGGTGTTGTTTTACCTTTCAAAGAGTCAGTGAAATATGTAGGTGTCAGCATTGATCAAACGCTGTCTATGCAGAACCAAATATCTAATGTTTGTCGTGCATGCTTCCTGGAAATGCGACGTATTGCTTCTATTCGGTCTTACCTCTCCACACAGGCAACAATCAGACTCATCACCGCCATGGTAATGTCCCGACTAGACTACTGTAACTCTGTGTTAGCAGGACTTCCTTCAGAACAGCTTGCACGATTACAAAGAGTGAAAACAGTGCAGCTCGTCTTGTTCTCAAAAAGCGTAAAAATGAGTATATTACACCTTTGTTACGTGAACTCCACTGGCTTCCCATCAAATATCGATGGCAGTTGAAAATCTCAGGTTTTGCCTATCGTTACTTTGATGGGACACTCCCACAGTATCTTTCTGTTTCTCTGTCCACCTATCAAACTTCTCGGTCTCTTCGCTCATCTTCTCAAAAAGTTCTGAAAATTCCTAGGCGCTCGTTAAAGACAGTCGGTGAGAGCGCATTTAGCTTTAGTGCGCCCACTCTTTGGAATTCTCTTCTTGACAGCTTACGTGACCTGCCCACATTATCTAAATTCAAGTCAGAGTTAAAAACGTACTTCTTTAGGAAAGCCTTCTTCAACCATAATATCTAAATGTGTGTCTATTATTCTGACCTCAATTTTTATGTACTGCATGCAAAACTGTATTGTTTACCCTTGAACCGATGAACTTGATAAGTGCGTGTTGGTAGATGTGTGTTGTGTGTGTGTGTGTGTGTGTGTGTGTGTGTGTGTGTGTGTGTGTGTGTGTGTGTGTGTGTGGAAGACATGTCAGTGCGAGTGTTTGAGTGTGTGTTGAGCGCAATGAGTTGATCCCAAGAATTGCGCCATATAAAATCCATACATCATTATTATTATTATTAAGTGCATTTAACAGTACCCATAAAATAATCACATACATATGAACTCAATTAAACCGTACCTATACCAAGTACATTCATATAAAGTCCATTCTAAAGTACCTACATAGCCATGACATGCATATGAAGTCTTTTCCATGGCACGCGTATTACGTAATCACAAACATGAAATGCATTTTATAGTATCTTAAAAAAAATGCGTGCATATATGTCGATTCATTTCATAGTCCTATAAAACAATCACATGTATGTCAACGCTATTCTGCAGATGCTGTGTAACAATCACATACATATATAAGTCCATTCTGTAGCACCTATCTAACGATTACATACATATGAGTTTCCATTTCATATATGATATAAAACAATCACATGCATATGAACTCCATTCCATGAAAACCATATAACAATTATGTACATATGAAGTCAATTCCATAGAATCTATAAACCTATCCCATCCATATCCACCCCATTCCATAGAACCTATATCACTAGCCCTGCATATAGACTCCAGTCTATAGAACTTGTAAAACTATCCCATCCATATAGAGTCCATTCCATAAAACCTGTAAAATAATCCCATCCATATAGAGTCCATTCCGTAGAACCTATACAACTATCCCACACAAATAGAGTCCATTCCGTAGAACCTATACAGCAATCCCATACAAATAGAGTCCATTCCATAGAACCTATACAACTATCCCATACAAATAGAGTCTATTCCGTAGAACCTATACAGCAATCCCATACAAATAGAGTCCATTCCATAGAACCTATACAACTATCCCATCCATATAGAGTCCATTCCGTAGAACCTATACAACTATCCCATCCATATAGAGTCCATTCCGTAGAACCTATACAACTATCCCATACAAATAGAGTCCATTCCGTAGAACCTATACAACTATCCCATACAAATAGAGTCCACTCCATAGTACCTATACAACTATCCCATAGAAATAGAGTCCACTCCATAGTACCTATACAACTATCCCATACAAATAGAGTCCACTCCATAGAACCTATACAACTATCCCATAGAAATAGAGTCCACTCCATAGTACCTATACAACTATCCCATACAAATAGAGTCCACTCCATTGAACGTGTACAACTATTCCATACATATTAAGTCCATTCTATAGAAAATATACAACTATTATATATATATATTATATATATATATATATATATATATATATATATATATATGTGTGTGTGTATATATATATATATATAGAGAGAGAGAGAGATAGATAGATAGATAGATAGATAGAAGAGAGAGAAAGAGAGAGAGAGAGAGAGAGAGAGAGAGAGAGAGAGAGAGAGAGAGAGTCCATTCCATAGAACCCATAGAACTATCAAATGCATATAGGGTCCATTTTATACAACCTATACAACTATCCGGTACATAAAGAGTCCATTCCATAGAACCTATACGACTATCCAATACATATATAATCCATTCTATAGAACCTATACAACTATCTAATACGTATAGAGTCCATTCTATCGAACCTGTACAACTATCCAACATGTGTGGAGTCCATTCCATAGAACCTATACAAATTTCCTGTACATACAGAGTGCATTCCATAATACCTATACAACGATCCCATACATATAGAGTCTATTCCATAAAACCCACATATCAGTTACATATATATAAATTAACTGTCCCCTATGTCTCTAGAACAATCACATCAATGTAATGTCCATTCCGCGGTACCTATGTACCAAACTTGTTCCATCGGAAACATCGATCTATATCAGTTGCTGATGTGATAGCTGTACTAACAGTTCGGACAGACCCAGCAAGCTTATCACAATCGAACTTAGCGGAAGTGCGCCTCGCGTGAGATGTGTTCACTGACAGTCAGGGAAACAAGCAGACGAACTAGGGGGCCGGAATAGCTCAGTTAGTAGAGCGCCGGACTCGTGATCCTGAGGTTACGGGTTCGAATTTCGGTACAGGGGGATTTTTCCCTCGGAGTTAACATTGGTTCTGACTCCATTCCCCATACAGTCCTTCCAATGAGACCATAAACCGAGGTTCCGTGTGTGAACGCACGCACAACATCTTGCACACACGTAAAATCTCATCACCAGCTTTCGGATGAGAAGGCCAGTTTAGCCGTTGATATGGATGACACGTTACACATAGCATGCACCTTGCCCGAAGTTGGAGTATGGCTGCCTTTAATGGCAGGATTAAAAAAAAAACCGTCATACACACAGAAGTGTCACAATCTTCAACTCGATGAAGGTGGACACTCAAAGAAAGAAGAGGAAATCCGTGAGAACAATACATGGGCTCGAAGAGGGCGGACCGGCTAGCTTATAGTTAGTTGAAGGAGCTACGTCGTGCTGACATTGACACTAGTGACAGACCAGCGCTAGGGCCTCCAGTTTATAGGAGACAGTTCTGCCCTAGCACTAGAAGAGAACAGCCGTAGACAGTTAAAACGGCTTTGACGGTTCTGACAGTACCACTACTAGGCCTGGAGTCAGATACTGACAGAAAGACAGTGCCAGACTCGACTTGGTAGTTGGTGCCATTGAAGGGCTTGGGTAAAGAATCCTGACGAACCCCCCAAGCCAGAGTCTGGACTGACCAGGTAAAGTAGAGTGCGTGTGTATGATGCAAGTATGTATGCAAATATGTGTGTACGTGCAAGTGCATAAGCACATAAACGAACTTCTCCAAAGTGTAGAGGAAACGCTTTATATATGAAGTCCATTCAGCAGCACCTATAAAACAATAACATTCATATAAAGTCAATTCCATAGTACCTTTCAAGCAATCAGATACGTGTAAAGCCCATGCCATATTACTTTAAAACAGTTACGTACGTACGAAGTCACCTGCAAGCATAAAATCACAAGAAACAATGAAGTCCATTCAGTTTTACCTATATAATGTATTACATGTAAATAAAAAAAACGTTCAACATTACCTTCAATACAATTACATCCCAAACTACCTCTGTTCTGCGGTCATGTCATCCAGCCCTCTTCGATGACACCATCTCACGTCTCTTCATCCAGTGTTGACAGTCAAGATTGTCGCCTGAGCCAAGTTGTCGCCGGCGACAGTCCGGTAGTAAACATAGCGCCGAGAGAACGCCGACAAACCATCATCGGTTGACGAGACGTCATAGTACCGATCACAAATTAGAGGCGAGTTTTGCCAACGCCAGTTTGTCGCTGTGTGTATTGTACCATGTGTATGGTGTTGAAGTCAACGGCAATGATGATGGTAAGCTGTCGCGCTGTCTATTGCACAATGTATATGGTGTTGAAGTCAACGGCAATGATGATGGTAAGTTGTCGCTGTGTGTATTGCACCATGTATATGGTGTTGAAGTCAACGGCAATGATGATGGTAAGCTGTCGCGCTGTCTATTGCACAATGTATATGGTGTTGAAGTCAACGGCAATGATGATGGTAAGTTGTCGCTGTGTGTATTGCATCATGTATATGGTGTTGAAGTCAACGACAATGATAATGGTCAGTTTGTCGCTGTGTGTTTTGCACAATGTATATGGTGTTGAAGTCAACGACAATGATAATGGTCAGTTGTCGCTTGTGTATTGCATCATGCATATGGTGTTGAAGTCAACGACAATGATAATGGTCAGTTGTCGGTGTGTGTATTGTAACATGTATGTGGTGCTGAAGTCAACGACAATGATAATGGCCACGCTGTGCGAATTGCACCGTGTATATGCTGTTAAAGTCAACGCCAGTTTGTCGCTGTGTGTATTGCATCAGGTATATGGTGTTGAAGTCAACGACAATGATAATGGCCACGCTGTGTGTATTGCATGATATATATGGTGTTGAAGTCAACGACAGTGATAATGGCCACGCTGTGTGTATTGCACCGTGTATATGGTGTTGAAGTCGACGACAATGATAATGGTCAGTTGTCGCTGCGTGCATTGCATAATGAAAATGGTGTTGAAGTCAACGCCAGATTATCGCTGTGTGTCTTGCATCATGTATATGGTGTTGAAGTCAACGCCAGTTTGTCGCTGTGTGCATTGTACCTTGTATATGGTCTTGAAGTCAACGACAATGACAATGGTCTGTTGTCGCAGTGTGTAATGCATCATGTATATGGTGTTGAAGTCAACGACAATGATAATGGTCTGTTGTGGCTGTGTGTATTGCATCATGTATATGGTGTTGGAAGTCAACGACAATGATAATGGTCTGTTGTCAC
This sequence comes from Conus canariensis, assembly GCA_033310375.1. Classification (NCBI taxonomy): domain Eukaryota; kingdom Metazoa; phylum Mollusca; class Gastropoda; order Neogastropoda; family Conidae; genus Conus; species Conus canariensis. The sequence continues at coordinate 81,628,669 of CM065722.1, read as the reverse complement.
TGTATAAATTGTACCATGTATATGGTGTTGAAGTCAACGACAATGATAACGGTCTGTTGTCGCTGTGTGTATTGCACTATGTATATGGTGTTGAAGTCAACGACAATGATAATGGTCTGTTGTGGCTGTGTGTATTGCATCATATATATGGTGTTGAAGTCAACGACAATGATAACGGTCTGTTGTCGCTGTGTGTATTGCATTATTTATAGGTGTTGAAGTCAACGACAATGATAATGGTCTGCTGTGGCTGTGTGTATTGCATCATAATATGGTGTTGAAGTCAACGACAATGATAACGGTCTGTTGTCGCTGTGTGTATTTTATCATGCATATGGTGTTGAAGTCAACGCCAGTCTGTTGCTGTGTGTATTGCACCATGTATATGGTGTTGAAGTCAACGACAATGATAAATGGTCAGTTGTCGGTGTGTGTATTGCATCATGTATATGGTGTTGAAGTCAACGACAATGATAATGGTCAGTTTGTCGCTGTGTGTATTGCACCATGTATATGGTGTTGAAGTCAACGACAATGATAATGGTCAGTTGTCGGTGTGTGTATTGCACCGTGTATATGGCGCTGAAGTCAACGCCAGTTTGTCGCTGTGTGTATTGCACCATGTATATGGTGTTGAAGTCAACGACAATGATAATGGTCAGTTGTCGGTGTGTGTATTGCATCATGTATATGGTGTTGAAGTCAACGCCAATGGTAATGGTCAGTTGTCGGTGTGTGTATTGCACCATGTATATGGTGTTGAAGTCAACGACAATGATAATGGTCAGTTGTCGGTGTGTGTATTGTACCATGTATATGGCGTTGAAGTCAACGCCAGTGATAATGGTCAGTTGTCGCTGTGTGTATTGCACCATGTATATGGGGTTAAAGTCAACGCCAGTTTGTCGGTGTGTGTATTGCACCATGTATATGGTGTTGAAGTCAACGGCAATGATAATGGTCAGTTTGTCGCTGTATGTATTGCATCATGTATATGGTGTTGAAGTCAATGCCAGTTTGTAGCTGTGTAGTTCATCATGTATATGGTGTTGAAGTCAACGACAATGATAATGGTCAGTTGTCGGTGTGTGTATTGCACCATGTATATGGTGTTGAAGTCAACGACAATGATAATGGTCAGTTGTCGCTGTGTGTATCGCACTGTGTTATGGTGTTGAAGTCAACGACAATGATAATGGTCAGGATGATGCCAACTAAACGACTAAGACGATGATGACGACGACGATGTTGACGATGACTGTAATGAAATAATGAGATGATGACGATGATGACGATGACGACGATTATGATGATGATGATGCTGATGTGATGATAATGTTGATGACGATGATGATATTAGGAAAAATACGCAGTCGCAAGGAATTAAATCTGATGGGTTTTTGACATTTATTTTTTTTCCACCCTCTTTGTCAACGAGAAATTCATTCATTTCCATACATACTTTCCCAGCTATTTGATGAGTCAGCGTCTGTCTACCACCGTGCACAAAATCCGCTGATTGGACTTCCGCTTGTGTCCCTATTCTGCCTGAGTGGAAGTGGACGTCTCTGATCCAGTTGATTCACGGTCTCCGTGGGCTCTCCGCATGATTCCTTCCGTTGAGGGTGCATACCCATTGATTCTGAGACTTTGGCTGAGTCAGCTCAATAGCATCTTCAAACGCACACGGCTTTACAAAGCAAAGAAGCAACGACCGAAATGGGGGGGGGGGGGGGGGGGTTAGAGAAAATGCTAAGAACGCAGAAAAAGAAAGGAAAAAAAGATCAACAAGGAACGAAAGAAAGAGGAAGCGTGGAAGGGTAGAAATGAGAAGCTAAGGAGGGAACGAAAGAAAGAGGAAGCATGGAAGGGTAGAAATGAGAAGCTAAGGAACGAACGAAAGAAAAAAGAAAGAAAGAAGTGAAGGAGGTCGAAAGAAAGCACGAAAAAAAGAAGAAAAAAAATGACGAAAGGAAAGAAAGAAGGAAAGAAAGAAAGAGAGCAAGAAGGAAGAAAAGGAAGATAAAACAAACCAACAAACAAACAAGCAAACAAACAAAACAACAAAACAACTGCAACGAAGAAAAAGCGGTATGTAAGAAATGAGTGAGTAAACGGATGGAGGAATGAATGAATGAATGGATGAATGAATGAATGAATGAAGTAAGGAACATTAGACACAACAAAAAACAAAAACAAAAAAACAAAAAACAAAAAAACGAAAGAAGACGCCGGAGAGGGAACAGAAAGTGGTACCCGCGAACACCCGCCGTTGAATACAGACTTAATATAAGATGAAACACACACACACACACACACACACACACGCACGCACGCACGCACGCGTGCGCACGCGCACGCACGCACGCACGCACGCACACACACACACACACACACACACACACACACGCGCGCGCGCGCGCGCGCGCGCGCACACGAAAACATTTCTGTACATCATCTTTTATTTGAATGCTCAGTGTTGACCACGCTCTACTATCAGGAGAAAGGTATTGAGATGACAAACTTTGATAATGTTAGTACTATCTTATATGGTTCCCATGTTGCTGCAATTGCCATGGTTATTTGGCAGTCACCGGTTGCAAAATTTTTATAAAGATCAATACTAGGGTATTTCACTTATGTAAGCTTGCATATATCAGATGTGGGTTTGAAAGTACTAACGTGGATGATAAATTAAGTGTGGAGTTTGTTTGTTTGTTTGTTTTGTTTGTTTGTTTTTGTTGTTGTTGTTGTTTTCTTTTCTTTAAACAAGTGTCTAATATCATCTGGCGATGAAAAGACATTAAATAAACCACTGAACTGAACTGAACTGAACACACACACGCACGCACATGCACTCGCAACTGATAATCTTTTCAGCATCGCAGCACAAAAACAAAGACACCACTAGACACATATAGCAATTGTTTC
>CM065722.1:81618238-81623238 GCA_033310375.1 Conus canariensis | reverse complement strand
AGGGAAAAAGATACTTTGATGAAAACATAGCCTTTTGTTAGTAGTAAAGAAGTTCAACAATACAACTCAGGGAAACAAACACTTTGATGAAACCATAGTCTTTTGTAGGTTGGAAAGGAGTTCAATGACACAGCTCACCTAGTCACCTGGCGATATGCATTCCCACAGCTCACCTAGTCACCTGGCGATATGCATTCCCACAGCTCACCTAGTCACCTGGCGATATGCATTCCCACAGCTCACCTAGTCACCTGGCGATATGCATTCCCACAGCTCACCTAGTCACCTGGCGATATGCATTCCCACAGCTCACCTAGTCACCTGGCGATATGCATTCCCACAGCTCACCCTGACTCGTAAGGAAACTGCAACCAGGCACAAATCTCGATCGTCCAGATCTATCAGACCCTGGGTGGTGTGGTCGTCCAGATCAGTCAGACCTCGGATGGTGTGTTCGTCCAGATCTATCAAGCCCTGGGTGGTGTGGTTGTCCAGATCAGTCAGACCCCAGGTGGTGTGGTCGTCCAGATCTATCAAACCCCGGGTGGTGTGGTCGTCCAGATCAGTCAGACCTCAGGTGGTGTGGTCGTCCAGATCTATCAGACCCTGGGTGGTGTGGTCGTCCAGATCTATCAAACCCCGGGTGGTGTGGTCGTCCAGATCTATCAGACCCCGGGTGGTGTGGTCGTTCAGATCTATCAAACCTCGGGTGGTGTGGTCGTTCAGATCTATCAGACACCGGGTGGTGTGGTGGTCCAGATCTATCAGACCCCGGGTGGTGTGGTGGTCCACATCTATCAGACCCCGGGTGGTGTTACCCAAACACTCCTTTCGCGAGGTGTCATCACGCACCCCACGGCGGGAGGGCTGCCAAGGGGAGGGGAGGGAGGGGAGGGGGAGAACTGTCCCCAAAGAGCCAAGCATCTGCAAAACAAGCAGCCCTCACAAGAGTCTTCAGCTGTTTAATAACCACGTTTACAACAGGGAGGGGGGAGGTAATGGAAATGTTATTCAGTCTTTAAATCTTCTAATAAGTTGTTGAAGATTTTTTATATACCTCTTATATTGTGAAGAAAGACAGACAAAATGTACAGATAACAAAGTCATGAGAATTTCGAAACGATCTTGACTTCATTTGTTTCGGGCGCATTACAAGATTGCTTATCCTACTCCAACATGTAATTCCACTTCTGTATTTATGCACTGACTGCTAACTCCTGACAGGACTAAGTGCAAACTTTCCCCACACTGTCACTTGTGGACATCTCTGGTTCTGCACCCAACTTTCGATGTGAATTATTTGACATCTACACTCCTCGTCAATGCTGTTCCATGTATGATACACATCCCTGCGATTGTACACATACAGGACAAAGACCCACCATGAAAAAGAAAATCAGCCCCAGTTACATGGAACAAACTATCGCTGTCTCTCAGGCACTCCAGCAGGTGTGACAAGAAAGAACAGGAGGTGGATCCTCTGGAGAAGAGACCCAAGTTGCGTTCTGTGCTGAAACAATAGAGTGATTTTCTCATTGAAATTCACCCGAACTCTCTCTCCTACTAGTCGTGGAAGAAACAACGTTCTGATACTGCTCATCAACAGAATTTCAAACTATTTTCTCACTGATAACTAAAAATGTGAAATTACTCAAGAATGGCTCGGAATATCTTTTGTATAGGCTTATGCACTTAAAAGTGCTTGTGGTTGCGCGTACAGATTGTCAGAAGAAAATGATATCCAGTTAAAGCTTAGAATGGGAGAGGGTTGTTTGAAAGGAGACAGAGACTTCTCAACAGTGACATGAGGCAGTTAGGACCAAATATTACAATCCCTAAGGTCTTGGTCATTAGTCTTTAGATTAGAATGTGTGCAGTAACATCTCTTGCCATGCGGGTCACCCGTGCAAGCACAGGTAATACGCAATGAAAGGTCACAAATGGCAGGGTTCGGTTGTTGTGGCTGGATGGCCAAGAATATGCTTGTCTGGTCTACGAGCGTGCACATGATTATCAGACAGGAACGGCCAGAGAGCGTTGAGGCGACGGTATCAGAAATGCACAGCTGAGTTGGGAAGGAAGGCGAGGGAGGCGTCGACTTGTGTCAAACCGCGTGAATAGCGTCCAAACTCCACATGGTATTAGTCAGTCACGTCATGTGCTTCTCTGTCTTGGCAGGTGGTCTGTGTAACTCCTATCAACGTCTGCCGGCATGCAACAAACTCACCCAGCCAGACGTAAGGGAGGGAATGAGAGAAGAGGAGGTGAATTGGAGAGGGGGGGGGGGAGACTTCTGAAAAGTACGTCTCTCTCTCTCTCTCTCTCTCTCTCTCTCTCTCTCTCTCTCTCTCTTACAACTGGAACTACCATCATCTAAGCGAAAGGACATCATTTTACTCACGTTTCACATGTTCAAATCTAACGTCATAAAGAGTTCAATCTCTTTTTATTCAATCTTTTTTATAGTGCTAAGTTACATTTAGCAAAACATATGCTTATAAAGATCCTCCCTCTCGATCAAAATGGCTGCTACAGAATCGGGAAATGTACATGCAAAATTACGAGAACTGTGATTGGGAAGGATGAATAAACATCCGTTCATGTTTAAATCTACTCATCAAACATCTGAGGGCAGGATGAAAAAATGTAAAGCTTATTCTTTAACCCTCAGAATTTTTTTTTTTACTTGACTTGACCTGATGTTTATCTGCAGAATTATAAACATTCTTTAACACATTGTATTTATTTCCCTTCACAGCTGCTTATCTGCAGGTTTGGTGTTAATGTTATGAGCCACTTGCAGCCTACTCTTTACATTTAACTCCATATTTTGCATGTCTTCACACACGCGCGCGCGCGCGCGCGCGCGCACACACACACACACACACACACACACACACACACACACACACACACGCATTATTGAAGTGGAGGCATGCGCCCCTGCAAAGCCTTGACTTTCGTCTCTGCTGACCTCCAAGACAGCTGACCATCCTCATCCTTATTCACTCACTTTACTCTGTGAAGGTGAGTTTCAAAGGGACGTAAGTGCAGGCGGAAACTGAAACAAATTTAAAAGAAAAAAATATTCCGCCGGACAAAAGGGACAAACAAATTATGTGACAAAACATGACGCGTTTCGACCTTTTAGGTCTTCCTCAGGCAAGATAAACAACATTAAGGACAATGAAAACGAAGAACGAGCAAACATTATCTTCTCCCTATGTCTTCTCAAATGGCCGCAAAGTGAACATTCAACGTCCATTTTTGCGCCCAATTTGAGAAGATAAGTGATTGCTCTTCAGACTCGTTGTCCTGAATGTTGCTGTCTTGCATGGAGAAGACCAAAGAGGTCAAAACGCGTCGTGTTTTGTCTTGTAATTCATTTTCCGCTTTTTTTTCCCGGTGGAATGATAATAATTGTTCTCTTACATCTGCGAAAGCAGCAGCAGCAGCAGCAGCAGTAGCAGTGGTAGTAGCAGTAGTAGTTGTTGTTGTTGTTGTTGTTGTCGTCGTCGTCGTCGTCGTCGTCGTCGTCGTCGTCGTCGTCGTCGTTGTTGCTGTTGTTGTTGTTGTTGTTGTTGTTGTTCTTCTTCTTCTTCTTCTTCTTTTCTTCTTCTTCTTCTTCTTCTTCTGGCTGCTGCTGTTGTTGTTATTGTTTTATACAAAAATGCACGACGCATTTCACAACTTGGCTGAATTTAACCAATATAACTTAACCCTTGTTCTCTTACATCTGCGAAAGCAGCAGCAGCAGCAGCAGCAGCAGCAGCAGTAGTAGTAGTAGTACTAGTAGTAGTAGTAGTGGTAGCAGTAGTAGTAGTTGTTGTTTTTGTTGTTGTTTGTTGTTGTCGTCGTCGTCGTCGCCGTCGTCGTCGTTGTTGTTGTTGTTGTTGTTGTTGTTGTTGTTGTTGTTGTTGTGTGTTCTTTTCTTCTTCTTCTTCTTCTTCTTCTTCTTCTTCTTCTTCTTCTTCTTCTTCTTCTTCTTGCTGCTGCTGTTGTTGTTATTGTTTTATACAAAAATGCACGATGCATTTCACAACGTGGCTGAATTTAAGCAGTATAACTTAACAACCCTTCTGTTTTCAAATAGTGGAATATGTTTGGTCCAGTACTCTTGTCATAGATGCACATACTCCGAACGACCAGGGAAGGGAGCGCACATCCTGACAGACTGGCTCTGGTCTGTCACTGAGTGGGGTTTCAGCATCGATCGGTTGCTATGCTGTGTGCAGAGCAACTCAGCACCACTGGTGGGTTTGGTTCCAGCTTCTCCTGACCATTGGGGAAGGAGGGGATGCAGATGGATTGGGGGACAGTGCTGGTGGGTAGGACGGCGAAGAAACGCGCAGTTCAAGAAGGCTCAGATGAGTATCGCTAACATGACCATTTAGTTATTGCATATGTTCAATGTCCCCTCCTCAGCCATGTTTACTGTCTGCGTTTATCACGTATGCGCTCTTTCCTCGCACGGATTTCAACCACAGTTTCCTCATTTACAAATAGCAGCTTAAATATAAACAGAAAAACCGGTTCAACTGCAGGCTTCCATCTAAATGCTGGCGCACGTAGAGAATGAACTGGTGTTGACAAACCCTATCCTACACTGCACTGCTCAGCCCTAATCTACACAGGATAGGGCCTAAGATGCTGCATCAGACAGCAGGTGAACCGTTCTATCCAATAATCTTTGAGTGCAGAATGCCCCTTGGGTGATGAGATGAACGATTTCATGTGCAGAAAAGACAACGCACGTTTATCCGATATGAGACAGAACGGAGAGTTTTGGGACGGACTTCAATGATTTCTCGTCTGCCACTGGCCAGACTGACTTTATTTGTGATGCTGACTGACGCCACGGCCCAGCTGGCTCCATGCCAGTGTGAAGACGCATCAGGAGTGCTCCGGAGCAGATCAGGAACATCCGGCAGTGCTGTTCAGACATCTGATGATGGTTTGTCGTGTACAGTGTGTGTGTGTGTGTGTGTGTGTGTGTGTGT
>CM065722.1:81580738-81613238 GCA_033310375.1 Conus canariensis | reverse complement strand
CTTGTTTTTTATAATGACAAGATAAAAACAGGAAATGAGATAATTAAACAAAAGAAATTAACTGAGAAGGGAAAGTATGCAATAAAACATTTTCTGAAGGAAAATGGACAATTCATGAACTTTGAAGAATTCATGACCAATGATGATTATACTATAAATTTTGTCTCATACAGTGGATGGATTTCCTCAATGAAAGAATTCATAAAGAAAACTGGAATAAAACCTGATAATAATAATGCAAACACAATTCAGAACATGCCGGGGGCTTTCAATATCATTATGAAAGAAAGAAAAGGAGCTAAACGATACTATGAAATTTTTACTCAAGATGAGCGTAAGCCAAACTGTTGCTCTCAATGGCTACAAAAACTTAATTCTGAAGTTTCTTGGAATAAGGTATTTACCCACGTCCACAAAATTAAAGATGTAAAATTGAAATGGCTTCAAATTAGAATTATTCACAGAATTATTGGCACAAATATTGCTTTAAATGCCATGGGCCTGACAAACACGACAAACTGCACATTCTGCAATGAAGAGAGATTCAGTCCAACACTTTTTATGGATGTGCAATTACGTTCAAACTTTTTGGAAAGAGGTTGAAAACTTATTTAACGAAAAATGCCGAAACTCGTTTACCATTAAAATAACACGCGCTATTGTTATCTTTGGAGTCGACAAACATATGCAAACAGAGACAATTTTTGACTTTATTGTTATGGTTGCTAAATCTTATATTTACAAGTGTAAGATCGAAAGACGTAGGCCAAATGCTTCAGCTTTTCAGAGCCAGCTGAGCAGCAGATTCAAAATCGAACTCTATAATGCTAAAGTCAACAATGATCAAAACAGGTTTGATGCTGAATGGTACAATTACATGCCGATGATTTTTTTTACACAAATACTTAAAAAAGAAAAAAAAATCGGCAACAAAACAAAATCTCAATCTAATACGCATCTCCGTAATCCCAACATCCATTTCTCAAGTTTTGTTTTTCTTTTTTGAAATTCTCATAATATTTGAATTGACATGTCTTTGAATGTACATTTGAAGCAACATACTTTTATATGCATTGGTATATTATCCGTATGCTCTTGCTGTAATGTGGAAAATGTATATGTCAAATGTGTATGATATATGTCGGGAGAATTAAAAAAAAAAAAAAGAAAAAAAAAGAGAGAGAAGGTGGGGGCGAGACTGAAGACGTCAGCATTAGCACCTAGCACCTTTTGGGTTCCTGCAGTTTGGAAGTGAATATCAGCAGGAAAAGAGATTAAACTGAGAGATAAACAGAGCGATAAGTGCGTTAGAAGACAGGTGGGAAGGAAGGGACAGCGAGAGAAAGCCGGAGAGAGAATGAAAGGGGGCACAGGGAGGAAAGGAGAGAGAGGGAGAGAGACTGACAGACAAACAGACAGACAGACGGACAGACGGACAGACAGACGGACAGACAGAAGATAGTTTCAGTTTCAGTTTCATCAAGGAGGCGTCACTGCCTGCGGACTAGTCCATATACGCTACACCACATCCGCTAAGGTTTGAGACCACACTAAGCTGATGGATAAATGGATTAACAACAAAGATGAGACAATTGAAGAAGAGGGTCTAATGGCTCGACTCAGCGGGTGTCTGACCTACGCATTAGCCCAACGCGCTGGTCAGACCTTGAGCGTCTACCTACCGTTTGTGTGTGTGTGTGTGTGTGTGTGTGTGTGTGTGTGTGTGTGTGTGTGTGTGTGTGTGTGTGTGTGTGTATGTGTGTGTGTAGTGGATGTACACGTGTGTGTATGATGCGTGGGCATGGGCCCATGTGTGTGCATGGGCACATGTGTGTGTGTGTGTGTGTGTGTGTGTGTGTGTGTGTGTGTGTGTGTGTGTTGTGTGTGCTGTGTGTGCTGTGTCGTATGTGTGTGTGCGCGCAGGCATGTGTGCGCGTGTTTGTGTGTGTGTGTGTGTGTGTGTGTGTGTGTGTGTGCCTGCATGTATGTGCGCGTGTGTGTGCGTGTGCAGAAGTGCGCGCGCGCGCGCGCGTGGCGCGTGGGCGTGTGTGTGTGTGTGTGTGTGTGTGTGTGTGTGTTTGAATTGTGGGTTTGTGTGAGCACACGTATCTGCATATAGGCTATATGTGTAAATATCTGTGTGTGTGTGTGTGTGTGTGTGTGTGTGTGTGTGTGTGTGTGTGTGGTGTGTGTGTGTGTGGCGTGTGTGTGTGCGTTGTGTGTGTGTGTTGTTGGTGTGTGTGGTGTGTGTGGTGTGGGTGTGCATGTGTGGTGCGTAGGTGTAGCATTGTTGTGCGTTGTGTGGTGTGTGTGCTGTGTGTGTGCGGTGGGACGTGCACGCACATTCGTGTGTGTGTGTGGGTGTGTGTGTGTGTGTGTGTGTGTGTGTGTGTGTGTGTGGTGTGTGTGTGTGTGTGAGTGCGGCGGTGTGTGTGTTGTGTGTGTGTGTGTTGTTGTTGTTGTGTGTGTTTTGATTGCGTGCGTGAGTGTCAGAAGATGACTTAGGAGCAAAACAAGACCATTAAATACAGCATATAAGTGCACGTGCACACTCGCGGGCACACACACATACACATAACAATAAGAACTCCTCCCCCTCAAACACATCCCACGCACACACTCACACACACACACACACACACACACACACACACACACACACACACACATACACACACACACGCTCGCGCGCGCACGCACACACACAAACACACACACGCGCACCACACACACACCACACACACACACACACACACACACACACACACACACACACACACTCGCACACTCTCTCACACACACACTCACACACCAGCGTTTCCACACACATGTCTGTGGACTCTCTAATTAACACGCTGGCATTACCCCACTGATGAACACACACACACACACACACACACACACACACACACACACACACACACACACACACACACACACTCTCTCTCTCTCTCTCTCTCTCTCTCTCACACACACACACACACACACACACACACACACACACACACACACACACACACTCACATACCAGCACTTGCCCACTCATGATGTCCATGGACACTCTAATTAACATGCTGGCATCACCCCACTGATGAACACACACCAGCGCACACACGTCTACAGTATACGCTGGGGACCCTGAGAGATTCAAAGTCTTATCTCAGTTGACATGTGTTTCATCTTTTGTGTCTGTTACTGGAAAGGCTCAGTATGAGTTTGTCCCAATCTCTAGGAGTCTTCGCAATGTTGGCCTTGAAATTATTCCAATGTTTGTTTGGTTGGTGATGTTTCTTGCTCTTCCCTTAAGTCTGGATGTGCGGCCACTTCCTCTCTTGATGTTCAGATCTGAAAGATGGTCTATTGTATAGTGGCTTTGCTCTTGTTTGCTTAAGTGATTCTTCAGATTTCTTATCACATCAGATCGGCCAAGCAGTAATCCAGTTCTTATTATTGCCTTGCCAGCCAGTGTGTCTGCTCTCTCGTTTCATTTAACTCCAGTATGTCCAGGGCAGTACATCCATAATATGAGTCTCTCCAATGGAAGGCTGCACATTAGTTCATTCCAAGCAGGGCTTCCCATTCCACTTTTCACTTTCTGAAGTAGGTTCATGGAGTCAATCAGTATCATGGCTTATTGAGTTTGAAACTCGCTTATGGATGTAAGCCAGTGGAGTGCTTGCGTCACTGCTTCTACCTCCATTGTTAGACTTGAAGTTAAACTGTGCGCGCCATTGTCTTCCTGAATATTTCGGCCATTTTGCTTCACTGTGTATCCCCAGCCTGACTTACCTTTGGTGACAGAACCGTCAGTGTATACTAAAATGTCATCATTTGTGCAAAGGTCTTCTACCAGCATCTGAATTTCTGCATTGGTTTTGCCTTCTGGCCATTCTCGACAATGTCTTCCAAGTTCTGGAGCGACGGCAATTTGGTAGAGGTGCTTCAAGTTGTTTGGATAATTCTCCCATTCCTTGGTTTCTTTGACTTCTGCTAACTGGCACACAAGCTGTATACTGTTTTCAGACAGAGACAGACAGACAGACAGAGAGACAGAACACAGACAGCAGACAGACAGACAGCAGACAGGAGAGAGGAGAGAGAGAGAGAGAGAGAGAGAGAGAGAGAGAGAGAGAGAGAGAGAGAGAGAGAGTTGTACACACAAGATATAAGTCGGAAAGGAACCAAATTGATTCTTCTTAATGCGGTGGTCACCTTCTTTATGTGACTGCTCGAGGTTCGTTGCATGCAATATAGTATTCCCTGGCGTTCATTCTTCCGCTGTTCTCTTCTTTCCGTCCTTTGGTCGTCGTCATTCAATGGTAACATTCTCCTGGTCCACCGTCACGTGACACAGCAGTTTGATCCCTTCCTGTCACGTGTTTTGTCACGTGTTCCCGCATGGTGAACTGCCCGCACGTGTCTTAGCACTGTTGAACCTGTCTCACTCTTTGCCTTACTTTTTCTTTTTCCAGCTCTTAAATTTACAAACGTTCCACCTTTAACAAAAGTACGAGGTGCACGTGGAGACAATTTTCACAAGGGCATTTACTCCGAATAACATACTGTCAGGTGATAGCTTAAGTACTGAACATTGATTCAATGAAGAGTGTTTATGTGTGTATTAATGTCTGAAATAAGCTGTAAAGAAAATTCATATGCCACCGAACACAAGAATCAAACAAATGAACAGACATAAACGACGCGTTTTGGCCTTTTCGGTCTTCATCAGACAAGACAAACAACACTCAAACAACAACATGGAAGCACGAACAGACAGTCACTTTTCCCCTCAAATTGGGCACAAAATGCATGTGGAGTGGAGACGAGGCTTGGAGGCAATACGGGTTAAAACAGTAATACAATAATAATAATAACAACAACAATAATGATGATAATAATAATAATAATGAAGATAATGATAATTATGATAATAATAATAATAATAATAATGATGATGATGATGATAATGGAAAGAATAATTATAATTATGATAATGATAATAATGATGATGATAATAGTAATGATAATAATAATATAACAATAATAGTAATCATCATCATCATCATCATCATCAATCATAAGATGATGATGATGATGATGATGATAACAAGAATAAGAATAATTATGATAGTGATAATAACGATGATGGTAATGATAATATTAATAATCATGATAATGAAATTATAATAAATAATAATTATTATTATTATTATTATTATAATGATGATATTAAAAGAAATAATAAAAGAGGATTACCACTACTGTTTAGTAATAATATGATAATAGTAATTATGTTCTTCATGGTAGCTTTACTGACAGATGGGGAGAAAGGAGACCAGTTATAGGATATCTAAACAAACTGGCTATAGCAACAGCAGCAATAGTGGCAGTCTCTGCAGCATGGCTTCAATGTGTGCTTGTCCTGCAGTCTGATTGAGCCCTACACACTTCTACACTAGTCTGCAGCGTTTTAAAACTGAGGTTATTTTAAAGCGTACATTCCAATCATCGCGGGTATTTATTGTTAGCTGCTTGCTCTTACTGGCTGTGTCTTTTACATTTCCACTGTTTTTTTCTTGTTGTTTTTTTGTTGTTTTTTTGTTTTGTTTTGTTTTTAAATAAATTAAAGTCTACCATGCATTTAGTTTCTTTGCCTTTTCATTGAAGTTTTTTTTTTTTTTAATCATTCATATGCGCAGGAGGAGCTACTAAACTTTGAAGAATTTCTTTTTTTTTTTTTTTTTTTTTCCCTTTATACAGCAGTGCTTCCTATCAGATAAGACAATTAAGATCTAGCAGCAGGCCTGTTGCGCTCTTCATAGACCCAAATCACCTATGTTTGCTGGTCTAGCAGCAGGCCTGTTGAGCTCTTCATAGACACAAATCACCTATGTTTGCTGGTCCAGGTGACCACCACTGTGCAAGAACAATGACATTCACAGAGCACTCACTGGAGGAGGATTACTTTTCACTACCACCACCCCTTCCCCAATCCCCTTAAAACGTAAACCTGTCGTTTAAAATTATCTCAGAGAAATGTATTATTGGCTCCACTCCCCGACCGAACATTAAATGTATCCGGACCAAAGTTTCGTTATCATATGAATAGTAATATAGGTAGATGGACATGCAGACAGATAGATAGACAGATGATAGATAGATAGACAGACAGGCAGACACAGACAGACAGACAGACAGATAGAATTAGATAGATAGATAGATAGATAGATAGATAGAAGACAGACAGACAGATAAATAGCTAGATAGATAGATACAGAAGTGTGTGCATGTGTGTGTGTGTGTGTGTGTGTGTGTGTGTGGAGAGAGGAGAGAGAGAGAGGAGAGAGGAGAGAGAGAGAGAGAGAGAGAGAGAGAGGCAGGCAGACAGACAGTCAGACAGACAGACAGACAGACAGAGTAATGCAATATGATATAACTGGATATACAAGTTCGTGCTTTTGCTGCTGAAAGTCTGTAGTTGCTGTAGCTGACGTGTTGTTTACGTATCTGTTGTGTTTAGAGGAAGAATGAAGAGTACTCAGAGACGATACTAGCGAACTGAGCAGGTACAAATAAAATAGTGACCTGAAATGACGATTCCCATATTTTGAAAACGAAGAGTGCGCCATACTCTGCGCCTAACCTGTCAGCATTCCCAGCATGCTCTGGTCGTCTGATCCCTCCATTGGACGTTGACAAGTGCGTGAACCCAAGCCAGTCCCTTCACTGACTTGTGACTAGCCACTTAACCACCACCACCACCCTCCTTTTTTTCCGGTGGCTAGAGCCAGAGACAACATCACGTCACAACCTTGGTACTGCCACCCGACGGCAATCTTCTTATGGCTGCACACCAAGAACTAATGCGCCAAGACCTTGCTAAAGGAGTCAAGTATTTATAGACTCCAGTCTTCTTATGGCTCCACACCAAGAACTAATGCGCCAAGACCTTGCTAAAGGAGTCGAGTATTTATAGACTGAAAGTTGATTCTCCTCATTTTCTTCCACATGGCCATCAAGGGACAAGCCAGGTGGTTCCAAGCAGACATATTAAAATCGAAGGAGTGGGATCATTTGGGGCTGTTGGAACTGGCGCAAAGATAGGGTCACGGGTGAGTGCATAGGCCGAACATGTGTATCAACGAAGGGGAAGATCATGTATTTGAAGATTGTGATTTCATAGGTGAAGATCCCCCCCCCCCCCCCCCCCCCCCCCGCCAAAAAAGGGAAATAATTGGTGGGGAGTTGTTCTTTTGTTCACATTATCAGTTCAACATTAACTGTTAACTGCAGCCTCAAATTCTTGGTGGGCTGCAAAACGCTAACGTAGTGTGTTTGTGCAAAATCCTAATTGTGGGGTGTGGCCTGTAGTTCTCTTAGTGTCCAACGTAGCTAGATGATGCAGAACAATGCCATCCTGTACTGTGTACTGTGTCGCCCCACTTCAGTTGACGCAGCGAACAGCAGAAAAACATTGGGGCAATGGTCCTAAATACAAGAGAAATAGAGAAGAGGCATAAGACGGTAGTGTGAGTAGCCTGCCAGGAACATTAAATTTTCTTTGGATGTGTGTGTGTGTGTGTGTGTGTGTGTGTGTGTGTGTGGTGGCGTGTGTGTGTGTGTGTGTGTGTGCGCGTGCGTGTGTGTATATGTGTGTGTGCGTGTGTGTGTGTGTGTGTCTGTGTGTGTGTGTGTTGTATCTAAGAAACAAATCATCTTAAGAAGTGTGCTGCTCACA
Organism: Conus canariensis; assembly: GCA_033310375.1. Taxonomy (NCBI): domain Eukaryota; kingdom Metazoa; phylum Mollusca; class Gastropoda; order Neogastropoda; family Conidae; genus Conus; species Conus canariensis. The sequence goes on along the minus strand of CM065722.1, from coordinate 81,605,500 downwards.
TCAATGACTTGACAAGAGCGGTATTTTTTTTAACTAAAGGGCTTGCTATGTTCGGGGATGGAAGAGGGGTGGGAGGAGGGGATAATTAGTAAATGTTTATCTGTCAGTTTTTCCTCACATGTCAAAGGACACAGTGACTGCAATGACTGAATAATTTTCAAACCAAGCTTACCATACCTGTGGATTCAGCTCGATATTCCCCCATGTCAATAGATCTTCTGCGTGATGCTCCCCTGCTCGTGTGTTCGATACTCCCCTTTTCCAATAACCACCCCACCCCCACGCCCCTCCCTTTTTACCTACGTCATGTGTGACGTCGTGGAAAAACGCGGGCGTGGTGTTTAGCTGTGGTAAGGGGCCGATTTCCTTGTGTACCTCTCATGGCCCAGAACAAGTGCTTCTTTCTGTTGTTTTTCGCTGTGGTAAGGGGCCGATTTCTTTGTGTACCTCTCATGGCCCAGAACAAGTGCTTCTTTCTGTTGTTTTTAGCTGTGGTAAGGGGCCGATTTCCTTGTGTACCTCTCCTCGCCCAGAACAAGTGCTTCTTTCTGTCTTTTGATCTCCCTTTCATCTTTGGGTGGATCCTCAAGCGTAGGCTCAAAGATTGTCCCCTACATGAGTGCTGCCTTTGATACGCTAGATCACACTACTTTACTTGAAAGGCTTAGGGTCACTTTTGGTGTTGATGGGATAGTTCTCCAGTGGTTCGAATCGTACATCAGAGATAGGTCGCAGGCGGTGGTTGTGGGTGGTGTAAGGTCTACTTTGTCACCTCTTTTGTATGGAGTACCACAGGGGTCAGTATTGGGCCCAGTGTTGTTTACATTGTACTCACAGCCCTTGTCAGATGTTATCTCGGACCATGATTGTGATTTTCACAAGTATGCTGATGACACTGAGCTTTCTAAGAGTGGCACACCTGATGAGTTTGTTTCTGTTCAATCTGGGGTGTCTCGGTGTATCAGCAGTGTGCAGGAATGGATGACAAGTAATAAGCTTAAATTAAATTGTGAAAAGACTGAAGTCATGCCCGTTGGAACCTCCTCCTGCCTCAAACTCGTTGAGTCAGAGTCAATGGTTGTTGATGGTACTGAATTGCCTTTCAGTAACTCTGTCAAATACCTTGGGTTACCATTGATCAGTGTCTGACCATGCAGAATCAAATATATGTAGTCTGTCGCTCATCCTTTTTAGAGCTGAGACGTATTGCTTCCATCCGACGCTTTATATCCAGGGAAGTAGCTGTCAGGCTAGTCTGTGCCACGGTGATGTCAAGATTGGACTACTGCAACTCTGTTTATGCTGGGCTTCCCGCAGAACAGATTGCTCGGCTGCAGAGAGTCCAAAATAGCGCTGCACGACTTGTTTTGAAGAGGAGGAGGTGTGAGCACATCACTCCCATGCTGATCGAACTGCACTGGCTTCCCATACAGTATCGGTGACAATTTAAACTGGCAGTTCTTGCTTTCCGCCACTTCAATGAATCTCTTCCTCACTATCTCTCTTCTTCTCTCTGCACCTACCAAAGCTCTCGTACCCTTCGCTCTTCTTCACAAAAACTTTTGAAAATCCCTAAGCGTTCTCTGAAATCTGTTGGCGAAAGAGCCTTCAGTTTTAGAGCACCTTCTATTTGGAACTCCCTCCCTGAAGACCTTCGTAATCAGCCTACTCTTTCTTCTTTTAAATCTCAGCTCAAAACTTACCTCTTCAAAAAAGCCTATTCTCTTCTGTAGATGACTAGATCTCTCTTAAATTCCTCCACAACTAGTTCGGTGAGACAGTTTATGCATGTAGGTGCGTCTGCCATTGTGTATTTTCTTTTTGCTGTGTGCATGAATATTGTATGAATAAGTGCAAATGGTGGATGTAAGCGCATTGAGTTGTTCAACAAGAAATGCGCTATATAAGTATTATACATTATTATTATTATTATTATTATTACATTTTATATTATTTGCATATTGTCTTTAGTTTTTCAGCAACTTTTTTCCTCCCCACACTTTCGTTTGGTTTCATTTACTACCCTTCACTGGCTACTTTTGGGGGTGCTATTGGATTCTTTTTTGCACCCTTGGTAATGAGAACACCACAGTATTATGGACTGTGGTGTGTCTCTATTTGACGCCAGGAGCGCAGACACAACCAGCCGTGTCTCCCTGATGAGTTCCGACCCAGCGGACGAAAGGCCTCGGAGCAGGCAGTACAAATATATCTGCCTTCAAAAGGGATTACGATGGTTCCCTTATGCAGCTAGTGAAGAGTTTTCATATCTGTAATATATTTTCTTAACTTCATGTTTCCAGTTTCTTCATCTTCCAACTGCCCCCCCCCCCCCCCCCCCCCTTGCCCCGTTACGTCCAAATCTTTGCAAAGTCATTACTGTGAAAACAGTTCAGTTGTTGGCCTGCGCTTGTTTTTCCCCCACTATTAGATTGTCTGACTTTATTCAAGTTTGAAAGGCTGTGCCAGTCTTGAATAAAAGTTACTCTGTGTTAGGTTTTCTTACGGGAGCAAAAGTTACCCCACTTGTTTACTGTTCCCTGCCTCACTTCATTTCCAAACTTTTTTCTGTTGTTTTTAGCTGTGGTAAGGGGCCGATTTCCTTGTGTACCCCCTCCCCGAAAAAGTGCTTCTTTCTGTTGTGAGCCGGGGAGTATTGAGCAGGGGGAATGTTGAGTAGGAGAATTGCCGAGCAGGGGGGTTATCGAGAGGAGGGAATATCGAGCAGGGGGAATGTTGAACAAGCGGGAAAAATCGAGAGAAGGGAATATCGGGGGGGGGGGGGGGGGGGGGTTATATGGAGCACGGGGAATATGGAGCAGGGGGGAATATCAAGCAGGGGGAATATGGGGCAGGGGGAATGTCGAGCGGGGGAAATATTGAACGGGGAATATCGAGCAGAGGGAATATTGACCAGGCGAAATATCGAGGAGGGGGGGGGGGGGGGGTTATCGATAGAGGTGATAATCGAGAAAGGGGAATATCGGGCAGGGGAAATGTGGGGAATAGGGAATCTAGAACGGAGGGAATATGGGAGGAATATCGAGCAGAAGGAGTATTAGTACGCTCCGCCTAAATTAAACCTGGAGTAGTCTCATACTGCCGAATAGGGTTGTTTCTTTAAGAAGTTGGGGGGGGGGGGGGGGGGGGAGGGGGGGAGGAGATGGGGGAAGATCTTGTATTTGTAATGTCTCGTCGGATGCTAATGGTCACAACGTTCGCACTGTGTATTTGCACGTTTTTTTTTTTAATTTCTTGCCATGAGATTGTTCAATTTCTCTTTTTTTTTTTTCTTTTTTTTTTTGAGGGGGGGGGGGATCGGGGGGGGGGGGGGGGGACGGCCCAACATGAGTCAGTCTGTCTGTCTGTTTGACCTGTCTTTGTGTGTGTGTGTTTGTGTACGTGTGTGTTCGTGTGTACGTGTGTGTGTGTGTGTGTGTGTGTGTGTGTGTGTGTGTGTACGTGTGTGTGTGTGTGTGTGTGTGTGTGTGTGTGTGTGTGTGTGTGTGTGTGTGTGTGTGTGTGTGCGGGCGCGCGCGCCGCGCATGAATAAACCTCTGACAGATGCAGTGGAAAGTCTTTACCTAGTCTGCATCCCGTGGAGATGCCGGGACGCTTTCAGTATCCCCCTTCTCCTGTTCATTCTGTGTTCCTGGTTTCCTCTTTCGTGCCACTGTCTTCGATTCGGATTCCATTTCGTTTTTACAGTTGTTCTCTTTCTTGACTGCTGGCCAATGTTTTGTCTTCTTTTTCTTTTTTTTTTTTTTTTTTTTTTTCGGGGGGGGGGGGGGGGGGGGGGGGGTCGGGATGGAGTGGGTGAGGGTGGTATTCAGCTAGCTTTGTTCAAGAGAATCTTCTGTTTTTCTCTTGTTACAATTGGTAACATACTGGCACTGGATGTCCTTTTCCTCTTTTTTTTTTTTTTTTTTTTTGCTGTCCCAACCTCTGCGCCACCTCAGAGGCAGTGCACCCACGCCGCTCATTCCGACATCCCGTCCACAGCCACAGCCCGGTCGGCCCCGCCGCAGCCTCGGCACCGGCAATCCACAGGGAGCAGTCAAAGTCAAGTCGTTAAGAGGCAACCCACCGGAGGAGACACTGCACTGCTGCCGAGTCACTTCGGTGGTGTTCAGTGGCGCCTGTTCTGATCTAGCATATGCAGGACACCACCTACTAAGCCCCTACTGACGACAATAATTGCTTAGTCGCGGAGCCGGCGTGAGTGAGCTCTCCCTCCGGAGGGCGCCACCACGTCCGTCCAACGACAGCCCCCATGGACTCGCCGATACGGTGACCCCGGCGGAACCAAACCAAGGCCACAGACGTGAAGAGGACATCGAAATTGAGGTCACCATGAGAGCAGGGCATGAAGGGCCACAGAATTTGAGACTTTTTTTTTTTTTAATGCTGATCGATGAGAATGAGGATGATTAAGATGATGCTACGGATTTCCATTTCGGTCCGAGACTACATGACAGGGCTGTACTCTACGCTTCCTTTCATAATATATCCCGGCGTCAACCAGGCCCGAGAGATACAGGCACCCGCAGTGTTGGTCAGGAAATTTGAGCAACACTCTCAGAAACGCATCCATTAAGTGGATGAAACTCGACTGTGTGGTCCCAGTCTTCCCAACTGAGTCTGCAGCAAACTCCAATCTGGGTAGGAGCCGGTCGGGGCAGAAAAACCCACATGACTCTGATGGGATTCGAACCCACGACCTCCCAGCCGGGAATCCGCGACGCTAACCACTTCGCCACGGCGGCTGGTCTCAATTTCTCTTTTTGTCAAACGTACACATCTCTTTTTCTTTTTTTTTCTTTTCCTTTTTCTCTCTTTTTTTTTTTCTTTTGTTGTTGTTTGTTTGCTAACTTGGTGAAATCTGAATGTGGTGCACGTTGAGACAGCTTTAAGGAGCTTAACTTGAATCATGTGTGACAGCTGTGGGGAAGGGGAGGGAAGGGGAGGGAAGGGGTGGGTTTTGTTGAATTAAGATTGTCTGATCTGGGATAAGGTTTTGATACAACGCGAAATGTAACAAAGCAGCAATACTTACAAAATGATGTAACAATGCAGCAATCTTGACAAAATAATCTAACAATACAGCAATCTTTATAAAGTTATTCAACTCTGCGACTATCTCTATAAAGTAATGTAATTACGCAGCAATTTTGACCCTAAAAATGTAAAAATACAGAATCTTCATACAGTAATTCAACTCTGCGACTATTTTTACAAAGTAATATAATAATGCAGAAATCTTGATCCCAAAATGTAACAATGCAACAGTCTTTAGAAAATAATGTAATCATGCAGTAATCTTGACCGCCACCCCCCCCCCCCCCCCCCCCCCCCCCCCCCCCCCCCCCACCCCCCCCCAAAAAAAAAAAAAAAAAAAAAAGTCAATGCATAAATCTTTAGACAATAATGTAACAATGCAGCAATTTGTACAAAATAGTGTAACAATGCAGCAATCTTTTCATAATAATGTAACAATGCAGCAACCGTTAGAAAATAATGTAACAAAGCAGCGGTATGCACAAAATAATATAACAATGTAGCAATCTTGATAAAATATTGAAACACTGCAACAATCTTTAAAAAATGATAACAACGCAGCAGTCGATACAAAACAATATAACTATGCAGCAATCCTTACAAATAATGTAACAATGCAGCAATCTTTACAAAACTCTGTGATGATATATGCTGCCATCTTGACAACATACTGTAACAATGCAGGTATCTTTACAAAACGATGTAACTATACAGCCGTCTGTACAAAATAATGTAACAATGAACCAATCTGTACAAAATAATCTAACAATATAACAGTCTGTACAAAACAGTATAACAATGAACCAATCTTTACAAAACAATGTCACAATACGGCTGTCTGTCCAAAATAATGTTACTATGCAGAATTCTGTACAAAAGAATGTAACAATACAGCAGTCTCTACAAATCGATGTAACAATAAAACAATCTTTACAAAATAATGTAAGTAGGGAGAGACACTCGGGAGAACTTGACATCAGGTCTTCAAAGAAGAAATCCCCTTCTGACAAGTGTTTTGGCCCTGAACGCATTACACTCTCAAGGGGCCGGGCCGCATCCACGTCATGACTCCCAGATGCACATCTACTGCCAACTTTTTATTTTTCTGGTGCTTCCGGGATTCGAACCCGCACATTTGGGTGGGTGGGCGCCTTAAGGCGTGCCTTTTTAGACAGATGTCTTACCCGACATATAAGAATACAGCAGTCTCTACAAAATAATGTAACAATCCACCAATTTGACAAAATAATGTAATTATGCAGCGATCGTGACAAAATAATGTAACTAGGCAGCAATTTGTACAAGATAATGTAACAATTCAGCAATCTGTACAAAATAATGTAACAATGCAGTAATCTGTACAAAATAATGTAAAAATTAAGCAATCTTTACAAAATAATGTAACAATTCAGTAATGTTTACAAAATAGTTTTAAAATGCAAGAATCTTTACAAAACAATGTAACGATTCAGCAATGTACACCCAATAATGTAACAATGCAGCAGCCTTTACAAAATAATGTAACAAAACAGCAATTTTTACAAAATCATTTAACAATCCAGCAATCTTTACAAAATCATGTAAAATGCAGCAATCTTGACAAAAATAGTGTAACAATACAACAGACAACCAATGTAAAACCTGATATGTGTGTGCATGCGTGAGTGCGTGAGTGCGTGCATGTGTGCGTGCGTCCGTGTGAGAGTGAGTGAGTGAGGAGAGTGTGTGTGTGTGTGTGTGTGTGTGTGTGTGTGTGTGTGTGTGTGTGTGTGTGTGTGTGTGTGTGCGTAGTGATGTGTGCGTGCGTGTGTGTGTGGTGTGTGTGTGTGTGTGTGTGTGTGTGTGTGTGTTGTGTCTGTGTGTGTGTGTGTGTGTGTGTGTGTGTGTGTGTGTGTGTGTGTGTGTTTTGTGTGTGTCTGTGTGTGTTGTGTTGTTGTTGTTGTTGTTGTTGCTGTTGTCGTCGTCGTCGTCGTCAGTTGTTTTTTTTTGTTTTTGTTTTTGTTTTTTGTTTGTTTTGTTGTTGTTGTTGGCGTTGCTGTTGTTGCTGCTGTTGTTGTTTGTTTTGCTTTCTTTCGTTTTGCTTTCAGAGAGCGCTGCACTGCTGCATTATACATTGTCATCAATGCTGGACGTAAGAGGCAGAAAGAGGACAGAGGCGAGGTTGGGCGGGGTAGGTGGGGCGACGGTGAAGGAGGAAAGTCGTGAAGAAGGGACAATACTTTTTTTCTTTCTTAATTGAACGACAAGAACTCATGGTGATCCATTGCAAGTCTGAAGGATTATTTGAACGAACTTAACGATGCCCAAGCCAGGCAGAAGTATTCATTTTTCTGTGGATCAATAGTTCGATGCGTTTGGTGTTCTTTTTCTTTCGGGCATGTTGTCTTCGATTCCCTCTAATTCACCTTTTCTTTTTCTTTGGGACATTAAGTTTTGGTTTCCCTCTTTTCACACACACACACACACACACACACACACACCACACACACACACACACACACACACACACACACACACACACACACACAACTATATATATGGCTGTATTTTCAGGCTTTCCTTTTGCCCTTGTTCACTGCGTGTTCTGACTTTTTTCTCATGATGTCATAATGGCCATTTTGCTCCATTTTCTTGCTTTGGATGTCGTTTACTGAAGATTAGTGGGAGCTGGTTTGGGAAAGAGATTTGTAATTATCTTGAGAGGGAAAAAAATGTTGTTCACACACACACACACACACACACACACACACACACACACACACACACACACACACACATTAGAAATTGGGCTACTGAATCACACCTCTCAAGAACTCCGCAAGATAATGTACCAGCCCAATGTTTGCTTTCCGAATTTGCAAACGTTTGTGATCCCAGATTTGGTGTCTGTTTCCTAGCAATGACGGGAAAGAAATTTAGGTCACCAAGCAAAATAAACGGTCTCCAGGCATGTGAAATTATGGCCGAAAAGAAAACTGCAAATTTCAAAAATCGATATTACAAAATTCCATGGGTATGCAGCACGCAAAAGAGGATAGGGAGGCAAAGACAAAGACAGCGAGGAAAGGAGAGAGGAAGTTAGTGGGAAGATCAAGACAGAAAAGGCGCAATACAGGGCCAGGGGGAAAGGGGCAGACAGAAAGTGTTAAAAACACAAAGGATGAGTTAAAGACACAAATGATGTGTTAAAGACACAAATCATGTGTTAAAGACACAAATGTAATGAGAGGAACAGAAAAAAGGAGATAGATATCATCCGGTTGGAAAGATAGTGTGTGAGCGTGAGAGAGATAGAGAGGGGGGGAGGGAGAGAGAGAGAGAGAGAGAGAGAGAGAGAGAGAGAGAGAAGACAGACAGACAGACAGACAGACAGACAGACAGACAGACAGACAGACAGGCAGAGAAGAAGACGGAGAGAGACAGAGAAAGACAGAGAGAGGCAGAGGAAGACGGAAAAAGACAGACAGCGAGAAAAGAGAGAGAGAGAGAGAGAGAGAGAGAGAGAGAGAAGAAGACAGACAGACAGACAGACAGACAGACAGACAGACAGACAGGACAGAAGACAGACAGACAGAAGACGGAGAGAGACAGAGAAAGGCAGAGAAGACGAGAAGAGACAGACAGAAGACAGACAGACAGGACAGACAGAGACAGACAGAGAAGACGACAGAAGAGAACAGGACAGGAAGAGAGACAAGGACAGAAGACAGAGAAGAGGCAGAGGAAGACGAAGAAAGACACAGAGAGAGTGAAGAGGACACACAGTGACAGAGAAAGACAGAGAGAGGCAGAGGAAGACGGAGAAAGACAGACAGACAGAGCAGACAGACAGACAGACAGACAGACAGAGAGAGACAGAGAGAGAGAGAGAGACTTGCTCACAAAGGCTTGACTGAAGGCATTATGAAAGTATAAGGAAAAAAAAACCATAATGACAAAATAATTCAACCCGCTAGACTGAAATATCGCTCACATCATCGTTGCCAAAGTGTAGACATTATTTTTATGACATTCAATTAACTCACACGTGAACGAGCTGATCAATATGGACAACTTCCCTTCACTTCTCCACCCCTTCCCCCTCCCAATCCCTTTCTACAGATACTGCTCACAGGCTGTTGGTGCTAACAGATAGCTCCCAGTCCTTTACCAAGCTTCATTCGCAAGAACAGGAACAGAGAACACATGTTTACACGCAAGCTTTCCTCATTTACCCCTCTCCTCTCCAGAATCAAATGATTCCCAACAACCATAACTTCTTCCATAAGCTTACACGCACACGCACGCACGCACACACGCACGCATGCACGCACACACACACACACCACCCGCACGCGCGCCACACACACACACACACACACACACACACACGCATGCGCGCGCGCATGCACCACACACACCACACACCACACACACACACACACACACACACACACACACACACACACACACTGAAGACCTTTATAACCATCCAGAACTGTAAAATGACATGACGCAAAAGTAGGCCAAAACAGGACCACAAAGCCAGTGTTGCAAGGTCTAATTTCTTTTCGCTTTCATTAACAGCTTCAGCGAAAAACTTAGCGAGGGCAATAATAAATGGTAGTATCATTATTTCTTGAAGCAAAAATATTCTTACACCTTTTGTTGTTGGCCGGATTCGAATCAGAATCTGAAGAATAGTTATTCTTGCATCTTATCTGAGGAAAAGCAACGACGACGACAATAACAACAACAACAACAACAACAGCAACAAACACAACAACAACCACGACCACAACATCAACAACAACAACGACAACGACGACAACATCGTGACTCTGTGAAACAAAGTACATATCATTTTTCGTTTTGCGATCGTAGTCTGTACCTTACACTCAGGTCTGAAACTTTTTTTCTTCGCTACTTATGCCATGCACTCTATCTCAATCTGCAAATGAGGTCATGCTGCTCATAACCCAGCCGGCCGCTAAGGGCAGTATCAGGGGTGTTCTGAGAACGAACGACAACACTTTTTTTAAAAGAGGGTCCTGGGGTAAGAATGGGTTAATTCTTTTTTTTTTTTTTTACATCCAGTACGCTTGGCACTAATATAAATGCATTCAGTGAGAGAGAGAAGGAGACAGAGAGGGGTGAGAGGGAGAGGGATGGGGGATGGGGGGGTGGGGAGGAGAGACAGAGAAAGAGAGAGAGAAAGAGACAGAGAGAAAGATACAGACAGACAGAGAGGGTGGTGGTGGTGGGGAGAATGATATACTTAAGGTTAAAAGTTGAAGTTCCCATAGCCTGTTGCCTGTAGGGGCAGTGATCTGCCACTATTGTCTAAGGCACGGCATGATGGAATGCGGGGCCTATCCCTCTCCTTAGGCTGCTTTTAACCTTCCCTGAACTGAGTCAGGTACCTTTCACTGCTGGCTGGACACAGAGGGTATTCAAGCTAACTGAGTCAGGTACCCTTCACTGCTGGGCGGACACAGAGGGTATTCAACCTTCCCTGAACTGAGTCGGGTACCCTTCACTGCTTGGTGGACACAGAGGGTCTTCAACCTTCCATGAACTGCGTCTGGTTCCCTTCACTGCTTGGTGGACACAGAGGGTCTTCAACCTTCCATGAACTGCGTCAGGTTCCCTTCACTGCTGGGTGGACACAGAGGGTCTTCAACCTTCCCTGAACTGCGTCAGGTTCCCTTCACTGCTGGGTGGACACAGAGGGTCTTCAACCTTCCCTGAACTGAGTCAGGACCCCTTCACTGCTGGGTGGACACAAAGGGTCTTCAACCTTCCAAGAACTGCGTCTGGTTCCCTTCACTGCTTGGTGGACACAGAGGGTCTTCAACCTTCCCTGAACTGAGTCAGGTTCCTTCACTGCTGGGTGGACACAGACGGTCTTCAACCTTCCCTGAACTGCGTCAGGTTCCCTTCACTGCTGGGTGGACACAGAGGGTCTTCAACCTTCCCTGAACTGAGTCAGGACCCCTTCACTGCTGGGTGGACACAGAGGGTCTTCAACCTTCCCTGAACCGAGTCAGGTACCTTTCACTGCTGGGTGGACACAGACGGTCTTCAACCTTCCTTGAACTGAGTCAGGTACTCGTCACTGCTGGGTGGACACAGAGGGTCTTCAACCTTCCCTGAACTGAGTCAGGTACTCGTCACTGCTGGATGTACACAGAGGGTCTTCAACCTTCCCTGAACTGAGTCAGGTACTCTTCACTGCTGGGTGGACACAGAGGGTCTTCAACCTTCCCTGAACTGAGTCAGGACCCCTTCACTGCTGAGTGGACACAGACGGTCTTCAACCTTCCATGAACTGCGTCAGGTTCCCTTCACTGCTGGGTGGACACAGAGGGTCATCAACCTTCCTTGAACTGCGTCAGGTTCCCTTCACTGCTGGGTGGACACAGAGGGTCTTCAACCTTCCCTGAACTGCGTCAGGTTCCCTTCACTGCTGGGTGGACACAGAGGGTCTTCAACCTTCCCTGAACTGCGTCAGGTTCCCTTCACTGCTGGGTGGACACAGAGGGTCTTCAACCTTCCTGAACTGAGTCAGGTACTCGTCACTGCTGGGTGGACACAGAGGGTCTTCAACCTTCCCTGAACTGAGTCAGGTACTCGTCACTGCTGGATGTACACAGAGGGTCTTCAACCTTCTCTGAACTGAGTCAGGTACTCTTCACTGCTGGGTGGACACAGAGGGTCTTCAACCTTCCCTGAACTGAGTCAGGATCCCTTCACTGCTGAGTGGACACAGACGGTCTTCAACCTTCCTGAACTGCGTCAGGTTCCCTTCACTGCTGGGTGAACACAGAGGGTCTTCAACCTTCCAAGACTGCGTCAGGTTCCCTTCACTGCTTGGTGGACACAGAGGGTCTTCAACCTTCCCTGAACTGCGTCAGGTTCCCTTCACTGCTTGGTGGACACAGAGGGTCTTCAACCTTCCCTGAACTGAGTCAGGACCCCTTCACTGCTGGTGAACACAGAGGGTCATCAACCTTCATGAACTGCGTCAGGGGTCTTCAACCTTCCCTGAACTGAGTCAGGACCCCTTCACTGCTGGGTGGACACAGAGGGTCTTCAACCTTCCCTGAACTGAGTCAGGACCCCTGCACTGCTGGTGGACACAGAGGGTCTTCAACCTTCCTGAACGAGTCAGGTACCTTTCACAGCTGGGTGGACACAGAGGGTCTTCAACCTTCCTTGAACTGAGTCAGGTTCCCTTCACTGCTTGGTGGACACAGACGGTCTTCAACCTTCCCTGAACTAAGTCAGGTACCCTTCACTGCTGGGTGGACACAGAGGGTCTTCAACCTTCCCTGAACTGAGTCAGGTACTCTTCACTGCTGGGTGGACACAGAGGGTCTTCAACCTTCCTGAACTGGTCAGGTTCCCTTCACTGCTTGGTGGACACAGAGGGTCTTCAACCTTCCCTGAACTGCGTCAGGTTCCCTTCACTGCTGGGTGGACACAGAGGGTCTTCAACCTTCCCTGAACCCAGTCTGGACCCCTTCACTGCTGGGTGGACACAGACGGTCTTCAAGGTAAAAAAAAAAAAAAAAAAAAAAAAAGAATCCCACTCCTCGACTGCTTCGAACTTAACACCGTTAGCTCAGCAGGCAAACAATAGAACTGGTTGACTATTGGCTAGTTACAACGCACGTTTATTACCCTATGTCATGTTTTTGTTTTACCCCTCTCTCTCTCTCTCTCTCTCTCTCTCTCTCTCTCTGTCTATGACTTAGTGCTTCTTCCTCTCCCGGAAGAAAACAACAACAGCAAGCTCGTCTCTCTGTCTCGTCTCTGTCTGTCTGTCTGTCTGTCTGTCTGTTCTGTCTGTCTGTCTCTTTTCTCTCTCTTCTTCTCTCTCTCTCTCTCTCTCTCTCTCTCTCTCTCTCTCTCTCTCTCTCTCTGCTTATTTCTTTTCCTCAATACACAGCAAACTGAGTTTGTTTCTGTATAAGCACGGATTTGGGAATGTTTGGATGACTTAGGGTGTTGGAAATCAAAAACAGTTCATTTCGTGTTTTTCGGCAAAGGTTGATTGACTGTAGATGGCAAACGTTGGACGACCATATCCAAACCAGTGAACAGTATGATTTCTACAGAAATTGTTCTAGTTTTCAATGTATTCAGCCTTAGTCTAAATTCGATCTGGACATGCGTTTGAAAAGTTTAATTGCTAAATTTGGAGTTGGTGTTTCTGAAATAAGGACTCATTACTTAAGATACAGGAAACATACACAAACTGACTTGGTTTGTCCATTGTGTATGCAGAGTGAGGAAAATGGAACACACTTTATGTTCCTTTATCCAGCTTTAGAAGATATTCGCCAAAATTATCCCACAGAATTACCATAGACGCCCATGTTTGTTTCATTTACAGTTACTATTTAGCTCTGACAGTTATAAGGTTGTTAGGAATTTAGGTACGTTTTTGTTTTAACGCGTCTAAGATCAGAGACATAATGACGTCTAAATTCATGTTCTTCTTGATATGGTTGTTTCTTTCTTCCTAACAAATTATTTGTGTTATATATAATGTGCTCATCGCCCTTCAAATGGGCCAATGGCCGTACTGAAAAAAAATTGAAGAGGGAAGACTCTCTCTCTCTCTCTCTCTCTCTCTCTCTCTCTCTCTCTCTCTCTCTCTCTCTCTCTCTTATCCAGCAGACAAAAATCCATTCAAGACGGGATTAATAAACGGCTGTGTTCATAGGACAAAGTTATATACTTCCAGTATGCTGTTAGTGAAAGTTTCTCTCTCTCTCTCTCTCTCTCTCTCTATCTCTCTCTCTCTCTCTCTCTCTCTCTCTCTCTCTCTCTCTCTCTCTCTCTCTCTCTCCCCCCTTGTTACAAAAGTATAAGACGTCCGCTTCTTCTTCCTTCTAGATTTCCTTGTCCTTTTCTTTCTAAATTTCTTCGTTGTCATAATGATGAAGGAATGGTTCGCCTGCACTTTCCCGTAACTGCGTAGTTGAACTCTATTTGTGCGCGCGGTCTTTGCGGGTTTTTTTCTTGTTTGTTTGGTTGGTTGGTTTTTTTTTAATGTTCGTTGTGCTGGCTGCTATTTCCTCCTTACGTCGCCCCCCTTCTTTACCGTTCGTGTTGTTTGCTGTCTTATCCTATAGGTGTCGCTGTAGATCTTCTCACCGGCCTGTGCGGACTAGACTTCCTGTTCCTTTTCCGAAGTGGATGGTCATTGAGGGAATTGGGGTGTGTGACCACACGGGCCACCGACAGGGAAGATGCTGTATTCACCCTGCGATTGGTCCGTCCTCTTACTCCCTTCAGTCTTTTTTTTTTCTGTCCTCCGTCCTTCCTTCTTTCCTTCCTTCCTTCCTATCCCCCGCCTCAGCAGCCCTCTTTTCCTCTTACTATCCTCTCGTTCATCTGTCGGGATGGTGGTTACCCCCCCCCCCCCCCCCCCCCCCCCTGTCAGCCACATAACCTGACGTGGCTGCCTAAACAGAGCCGTACCAGAGGTCTGTGTTACTACTTGGTTAAACTGCCAAGCCACCAGAGGTCTGTGTTACTACATGGTTAAACTGCCAGGCCACCAGAGGTCTGTGTTACTACATGGTTAAACTACCAGGACACCAGAGGTCTGTGTTACTACATGGTTAAACTGCCAGGCCACCAGAGGTCTGTGTTACTACATGGTTAAACTGCCAGGACACCAGAGGTCTGTGTTACCACATGGTTAAACTGCCAGGACACCAGAGGTCTGGGTTACTACATGGTTAAAGTGCCAGGCAACCAGAGGTCTGGTTTACTACATGGTTAAAGTGCCAGGCCACCAGAGGTCTGGGTTACTACATGGTTAAACTGCCAGGCCACCAGAGGTCTGTGTTACTGCATGGTTAAACTGCCAGGCCATCAAATGTTATTTTCATTTTCAGATAGCTGTCTCTCACAGGTTTGATCTCTCTCTCTCTCTCTCTCTCTCTCTCTCTCTCTCTCTCTCTCTCTCTCTTTTTAAATGCTGATCCATAGGATTATGAAGATGATGCTACGGATTTCCATTCTGGTTTGAGACATAACAGGGTTGTACTCTACGTGTACTTTGATAATGAATATCAACCATTGGAAATGAATTTTGTGGGGGGGAAAAGGAAGAGATTACTTTGGATACATATTGACTGATGTTTACATATTGACTGATGTTTGGTCTCTCGTGTAAGTGGAGATCAGCTCCTGTGTGAGCTGTTAAGGACGAATACAATAACATTTCTATTGCCCGAAACAAACACATGCTTATTTGCCTGAAGACGGTGCCTCAAACTGGTCCATGCTTTGTTCACTGATATGATTCATACTTTTTGTTGGCTTATTCTTTTTAACACATTCCTTTGCGTGATATAATTCTATGTTGTTTTCTGAACACCGAGATACCCCGCCTCCCCCCCCCCCCCCCCCCCCCCCATCTCCCGCCCGCCCTTTCAAACAATACGCTTCGCTTCTTGACATGGTGGGGTTTTTTTCCCTGAAACAATTCATTCTTTTTGTTAGATGATTTTTGAGCTCATTCTGTTTGTTAAATGATTTTTCTAAACACATTTCTTTACCTGAAATAATTCTATCTGTTATTTCCCCATTTACGACATATTTTTCTCCCTTCAAACCAGACGCTACGCTTCGCTCCCTGACTTCGTGCGTTTCTTCTTTCCCTGAAATAATTGCCCGGCATTCCTTGCGGCCAGACGATGAGATGAAAAGCGTCCTTCGAGTCTTGGGTCCACCAAGGTTATTTTCCTCCGACACTTTGTCCTTTTTCGGCTCCCTAACGAAGTCGTCTGTTCCGTTGAGGAGGCTTGCGTCTGTCAATTGACAGGGCAGTCCGGGAGAATGTTGTTGCACGTGCATCTTTATAGAGCGGCAAGGTCGAAGAGGACAGCCACTCAGTTGTCTGGAAAAG
Source organism: Conus canariensis (assembly GCA_033310375.1). Classification (NCBI taxonomy): domain Eukaryota; kingdom Metazoa; phylum Mollusca; class Gastropoda; order Neogastropoda; family Conidae; genus Conus; species Conus canariensis. Next base: position 81,589,530 of record CM065722.1, on the reverse strand, counting down.
GTCGGCCTTGACGTGGTGTTAACAAGCTGCTGGGGTGGCTGGGGGCGTGGGGAGGGGGGTGGGGGTGGAGAGGCGTGACAGAGGGGCGTGTGGCGGCTTTGGCCTCCACCACCTTCTGGGCTTAACGAAGTCACGGCTAAACTACGTCTGCCACACGCTACGACGACCTGATATTAATTGCTCCCTATGGTACTGGTGGTCCTGAGGCTGTGACTGACGAGTCTAGATGTGGCTTTGGTCGTGGAGCTGGTGTCACACACTGTCAACACTACCACGCCAGAAATACGACCAAGGGAAGTTATATGATAGGGTTCACAATGGACAATTCCGGTTGAAACCCCTATACGATAACTTCCCTATGGATGAGAGCTTCTTTCTAAGTTAAGGTCGGATTCGTTTGGACGATAGGTGTATGAAATTGTGTGTGTTTGGACGATAGGTGTATGAAATTGTGTGTGTTTGGACGACAGGTGTATGAAATTGTGTGTGTTTCTTTGGTATCTATCAACAAGGTTAAAGTGTCTTCTGGCTGATTTCTCTTTGATCCTGGGTGGGGAAAAAGCGCAGGGGGGAGGGTGGGGGAGAAATAATGTATAAAGGTGAGTAACCGGGAATGTTTCCAACGAAGAGTGAATCAGTGCATCACACAGGAGTACGCTGGCAGTGTTTCCCGCATAGAGTGATTCAGGCGTATTAGATCAGAATGAGCGGTAGTATTTCCCGTGTATAGTGACTCTAACGCGTTACACCGGAATGAGGTGCCATACAGAGCATCGTTACTGGCTGTCTTGGTATTTACATACAGTATCACTATGTCACTGCGAAGACCTTGTCAATAACTATCTTTCTGTTTTCATAGTGTACAATGATGATGCTGCCGAGAACTTCTTTCTGAACACCTTGCTATCTACATGTCGTAAGATTACGTCGCTGCGATGAACTTGTGTCTGGACATCTTTCTGTCCACAGAGCATATAATCAGCTCACTGCAAAATTCTTGTCTGTGATTGTCTTTCTATCTATAGAGCGTGTCACTATATTACCGAAATTTTCTTGACTCTGAGTTTCTTCCTATTTATACAGCTTATGACTATGTCACTGCAAAGAATTTTTGGATTATCTTTTTATCCGCAAAGACAGTATCAGTGTCTCTGTAAAGAGGTTGTGTTTAGATATCTTCTATTGATATAGTTTATGATTCGGTCACTCCAAAGTACTTGTCTCTGATCATCTTTCTATTAGCAGAGCGCACAATGAGCCTATGTCACTGCAAAGAGCTTGTCTCTATTTTTTCTTGCTAACAGCAGGCCGGCTAATTATGTCACTGCACAGAACATATCAGTGATTGTGTTCCTATAAACGGGACGTAAGATTGTGTCATGATAAAGGACATATCTCTGATTGTCTCCCTATTAACGGAACGAATGGTTATGTCATGCAAAAAAACTTATCTCGAATCATCATTCCATTCACGTAGAGTTTAATGAATGCCACTGCAAAAACAAAACAAAAAAAACGAAAGAAAGAAAGAAAATTTACAGACCGAATGGTTATGTCACTGCAACGAACTTGTCTCTGGATTTTGTTTTTGTTTTGTTTTGTTTTTTGTTTACAGAGCGTGTAATTTTGTCATTGTAAAGTATTTGTCTCTGATCAAGTTCCATTCTGCAAAGCTATGATTCTGTTGCTGCGACGAACTTGCCTTTGAATGTACTTCTATTTGCATAGCTTTCAAGTACGTCTCTGCAAAGCACCTATTTCTGATTACCTACCCATTGACACAACGTCTGATTATGTTACCCACCTATTGACACAACGTCTGATTATGTTACCCCCTATTGACACAACGTCTGATTATGTTACCTACCTATTGACACAACGTCTGATTATGTCACGGTAAAGAACATGTCCCTGATTAGCTTCCTATCTGCTGAGCGTATAATTATTATGACACTGTAGGTAATTTGTCTCTGAGGTCTTCCTATTGACAGGGCGTGTAAATATGTCAACGCACAAAACTTGTGTTTGTCTTCCCATCTACAGACTGTGTTATTATGTCACTGCAAAGACCTGATTTTTAGTATCTTACTAATCACGGAGCGTTTCATTATGTCTATATCTAAAAAAAAAAAACCTCTGATTATTTCTACTTGAAGCGCGCATAATTGTGTTACTGCGAAGCACCTGTCTCCGATTTTTTTTTTTTCAGAGCGTTTGGTTTGGTCTTTGCAAACTACTAATCTCTGAATGTCTCCCTACTCACAGAGCCTATAATTATGTCATCGCAAACTACTAATCTCTGAATGTCTCCCTACTCAGACAGCCTATAATTATGTCATTGCAAAGTACTTGTTTCTGAATGTCTCCCTACTCACAGAGCCTATGATTATGTCATTGCAATCTGCTAATCTCTGAATGTCTCCCTACTCACAGAGCCTATAATTATGTCATTGCACAGTACTTGTTTCTGAATGTCTCCCTACTCACAGAGCCTATAATTATGTCATTGCAAAGTGCTTGTTTCTGAATGTCTCCGTACTCACAGTGCCTATAATTGTCATTGCAAAGTACTTGTTTCTGAATGTCTCCCTACTCACAGAGCCTATGATTATGCCATTGCACAGTACTTGTTTCTGAATGTCTTCCCTTTAACAGAGTGTGAATCAGCATGCACGGAACTTGTTTCTCAATTCTTCCTGTCTCACGGATCCTATAATCATGTCACGCAAAGAGACTTGTTCTGGATTGCTCCTGTACAAACGTGCATTATTGGCATCGCAAGATAGCTGTATCTGATATCCTCCCTATACAGAGCTATGATAATAAGTCACTGCAAAACTTGTCCTGATCAGCTGCCGATATACAGGGGCTGATATGTCACTAAATATGATACGAACTTTCTCCGGATATCTTCCTATCTAAAGGAGCGTACAATTTTTGACTGTAAAGAACTTGTACTTACTTTCATGCTTATTTTAATCACCGAATGCAATTATGGAGCTTGTCTCTTGATATCTTCCTTTCTATAGAGCCTCTGATTGTCTCACTTGTATCTGATTTTTTTTCTACTAAGCATATATCATGGCACACCAAAGAACGTCTTTGTTAATAACTCGTTATCAACAGAGCTTATATTACGTTTCTGCAAAAAAGTTGCTTCTAAATATCTTCCTATCTGCAGAGGGTATGATTATTACACTGAACAGAACTTTCTTCCACTTGCGCAGGCTTCTAAGTGCGGTGCAGGATTGCTCCCGGCTGGTGGGTTTGGCAGTCGAAGACACTGTTTCTCTGGGTTTCACCGGCACCTTTGGGTCTCTCTCTCTCTCTTCTCTCTCTCTCTCTCTCTCTCTCTCTCTCTCTCTCTCTCTCTCTCTCTCTCTCTTTTTTTACAGAGCATAACCTGACTCTGATTGTCCTCCCATTTCCAAAACATATAACTAGATCCCCTCTCTCTCTCTCTCTCTCTCTCTCTCTCTCTCTCTCTCTCTCTCTCTCTCTCTCTCTCTCCACACACACACACAACACACAATCTCCTTATGGCATAAGGGAGGGTTGTCCAACTATTGTCAACAAAGCATTATCATTATACTTGTCATTCTCTCTCTCTCTCTCTCTCTCTCTCTCTCTCTCTCTCTCTCTCTCTCTCTCTCTCTCTCTCTCTCTCTCTCTCTCTCTCTTGTTTGGTTAGCGTATGCAAGGGGCAATTAGTCTGATTGATATTAATGTAGACGAGGCATTAGATGTTTTTAATTGTTGTGTGAAAGAGGCGACAGAGAGTATGAAAAAGCAATTTACTCTCAGCATATATGAACAAGAAGAGGACTGGTATGATACCGAATGCCGGGTTAACAAAAGAAAAGCTCGAAAATTATTGAAGAAATTCCGGCGTTCTTTGACCACACCTTCTCGTGAGTCCTACTGTAAGGCCAGGAGGGAATATAAACATCTTTTAAAGAGAAAGGAGAAACAGTTCAACGATGCTCTGTTGGAGGGATTACTTCAGTCTGTAAATAGCCAAAAAGATTTTTGGGATCGTATTCACAAAATTTCAAGAAAACGAAAACAACCTGTGAATGATGTTAGTTCAGAAATGTGGTTCCATCATTTCAGAGATCTACTGGAAGGAAAATTTGATTCCCAAAATGATATGGTCGGTGACAGTTACCTAAATGACAACGATTATGATGACAATCAAAATCGTCCGATTTCCAGAGAAGAAATTTTAATGGCTTTGAGAAAAGTAAAACCTCGTAAAGCTGCCGGCCCAGATGGGATTATTGGTGAAATGATAAAAACTGCTTGCCAGTCAAAAGTGTTTTTAGATTTTTTGGTTAATTTTTTCAACTCTTTATTTGATAAAGGGATATATCCCAAATGTTGGTCAGAATCTATAGTGATTCCATTATATAAAAAAGGCGATGCAAACAATCCGGATAGTTACAGAGGAATCTCGTTATGTAATGTGTGCAGCAAATTACACAGTGCTGTTATTAACATGAGACTGCAAGAGTGGGTGGAAGAAAATAACATTACTGGAGAATATCGAGCTGGATTTAAGAAAAACTACTCTACTATTGATCATATATTTACTCTGATGGCATTCGTACAGAAACAGTTTTGTTTAAATCGTAAACTGTATGTCGCATTTATTGATTTCGAGAAACCGATTGATTCTGTTAATAGAACTATATTGTGGCCCATCTTGCTTACAAATGGTATTCATGGAAAGCTGTGTAAATGTATAGTAAGTATGTATGACTGTGTAAGGGCACGAGTGAGAACTGGTGCTGCTATAACAGATTGTATAAACTGTACTTCTGGTGTGAAACAGGGTGATGTTTGTAGCCCAGTTTTGTTTTCGTTATTTATAAATGAATTAACACAAGAAGTTATACATTCTGGAAGGCATGGTGCACATTTTATGAATGAACTTTTGGAAAGTTTCATTCTGCTTTTAGCTGATGACGTGGTCTTGGTCTCAGAGACAGCAATTGGATTACAAACTCAGTTAAACACCTTGCAAACAGCTACTGCTACATTACAACTAAAAGTTAATAAAGCAAAAAGTAACATAATTGTGTTTAGAAAGGGCGGGTATCTTGCAGCGAGAGAAAGATGGACATACAATGGATCTATAATGCCTGTTGTTAATGCGTATAAATACTTGGGTATATACTTCTCCACACGCTTGAGTTTCGTCTATACCTGCAAAGATTTAGTCAGTAAAGCAAAAAACGCATTGTTGTGCATACTAAAGAAATTATTATTACTCCATAACGATTCCCTTACCTTGTTTTTGAAGCTGTTTGATTGTCAAGTTCAGCCGATGGTGCAATATGGAGCTGAAATATGGGGTCTGGATGCTGCTGTTGTACATTGTGAAAAAATCCATTTATTTGCTCTAAAGAAATTTCTTGGGGTGTCGTTGCAGACACCAAATGATCTGGTATATGGTGAAACAGCTAGATATCCGATTCATCTGAATTCCGTTGTAAAATGTATTCGATATTGGTTAAAAATATCACAGATGCAAGATCACAGGTTACCACGCAAAGCGTATAGAATGCTGTTAGAATTGAACAATAGAGGTAAGAAAAACTGGGTAACAAATGTTAGAATGAAACTATGTGAAAATGGATTTGGTTTTGTATGGCTCAACCAAGGTGTTGGTGATATGAATGCTTTTATGAAGGTGTTCCGAGAAAGATTAATTGATTGCAGTTGGCAAAATTGGAACACGCACCTACAAAATAGTGAGAGATTTGAATTATACAGAACGTATAGTCACTTACGCTGTTTACCAGTTTACATGTCAATAAACATAGACAAGCATTTCAAACACATTCTGACTAGATTTCGATTCGGTGTCTCTGATATTGCTAGTCATTACTTTCGCTATAGACAGCTATGCGAAAGAAATCTGATCTGTCCATTGTGTCGAAATGCAAAAGAGGACGAAGTTCATTTTGTGCTGGCTTGCCCAATGTTAAGAGATCTTAGAGAACAATTCATTCCGCAAAAGTATTTTAACTATCCTTGTCTGTTCAAGTTAACGTTGTTAATGGCATCACCAAATGAAAGTACCGTTAAAAAAGTTAGCTATTTATTTATATTAGGCATTTAAAAGGAGAAGTGTTTATACAACTTGAAAAGACCAATACTCATGTGCGACTTAAAATGTATATCCCCTTTCTAAAGGGCTATGGCCTTTATGAATAAAACATTTGAGTCTTGAGTCTTGTTTGGTTGGCTGGCCGGTTGGTTGGTTTTGGTTGTTTTGTTTAAGTGGGCGTGAGGATGAAAAAGAGGGGAGGGGGAGGAGAGGAGGAACTGTTGGTACAGTGTGTGTGTGCGTGTGTGTGTGTGTGCGTGTGTGTGTGTGTGTGTGTGTGTGTGTGTGTGTGTGTGTGTGTGTGTGTGTGAAGGAGAGAGAGAGAGAGAGAGAGAGAGAGAGAGTGTGTGTGTGTGTGTGTGGTGTGTGTTGTGTGTGTGTGTGTGTGTGTGTGTGTGTGGTGTGCGTGCGTGCGTGTGTGTGAGTGAGTTGTGTGTGTGTGTTGTGGTGTGTGTGTGTGTGTGTGTGTGTGTGTGTGTGGTGTGTGCGTACATGCGCGCGCGTGGGCCCGAGTCATTCAACATCTACGTAAAGATTTGAATCCGACGAGTTGACAACCCTGATTTGACCTATACAGTCAACTGGGCTATAAACTCCATGAATAGAACTTTAAAAAAAAAACCTTGAGTTAGCTTCTCTACCCTCCCCCTCCCCCCCCCCCCCCACCCCCACCCCTCCCAACGACGTTCGGAAATCCCTGCCCTATTACTTTGGGACTGAGACCCATGCCGACAAGCACTTTGCAGGGTTCACCACAACACGCACCTAGCACCTAGCTAACGCCTCGCCCACACAAACGTTCGTGTCCAAGCTGGTCCTCGGGTAGCGGGTGACACATCGGAGCCCAGATGAACATGTCCATCCTTTCAACGAAACTTCCAATCCTCAACTGATTTCCCCAAATCCCTTCACGTCTCAGAACTTGCAAAGTCTCGCCAGGTCTTGGATAAGTCTCGGGAGACGTGAGCCCAACACAGACTCTCACTGTCAGACTTAGCAGACCTGCCGAGAAATAGCTGACACCCTGATCTCGTGGAGCACGTGAAGAGTTCTTGAAAGTCTTAGAGCTTAAGGCAAAGGGCCTTAATTCGAACTCGTCACCAGTTGTCTGTTTCTTCTGGGTGGGTTGTGAACGGGTTCAAATCTCCCGACTATGCAAATTGTCCTGCTTTTAACACTCCTTGTGAAGATATTCAAATGAGAAATGTGGTGAAACGGTTTACCTCCCATGTTTGTGGTGCATGGCATGTATGGTGCACCATTGTTGTCGAGAGTTGAAATTCCGGGTGACTAGATTGTTGTTCTAGATAAAAAGTCTGGCAGCATAGTAATGAATATCAGTATGTTGGTTGTAAGTACTTAGAGTTATCACGCATGTGCGTGATCAAATGCAAACCGTGACCTCTATAAACAATAGAAGTTCACATACACTGAAACATGAAAGAAAAATGTCGAGAAAGTGGTAGGAGACCCGAAGAACAAACGAACAAACAAACAAACAAACAAACAAGCCCAGTGAAGAAACTTGAAACTTATTTACAATAGAACTGACCTGTGACACTCACATTACTGTCAATGCAGACAACCTAAAGCATCCATTATATTCCGTCTCCATGGCCGTGCACATCAGTATTTCTACCTTTAGCCCTGTCCGTCCTGTCTTTGCCTGACGTCACTATGGCCTCATGGTCCGTCATGTAATCCAGTCCATGGGATGTTGAGGAGGTCATTCACTAAAGCAACACACAGAATTTGGATTGCACTCTGAGTTAGCGTCCATCTCGTCTGTGGCAGCAAGTTTGTGCAGACTATCGTTGAACGAACGTAGTGGCGCCCTCTAATGGGGAATAATCATGCGTGCTGACTCTGCGACAAAACATGGACAGTAAAGGGCACAGTAGGTGATGTCTTGTGTGTGTGGGATTGTTACTGCAATGTCTTGGCAGAGGCGCAGTCTTCTCCGGTGGGTTGCCTCCTGGCGACCTGACGGCGTGTGCTCTTTGGGGACTGTCTGTGCAGGGGCCGCCACGGGGTGATGCTGGGTGGAGCTGTGTACAGCAGAGCCAAGAGGGTGTAGTGGAGGTGATGTCAGTGGCAGGGGGAGGGGGAGGAGAGGACTGGAAAGAAACGTTTAACTTGGTTTTTGTTTGTTTCTTTGTTTATCCTTTAATTTTTGTCTTTAATTTGCCTTTATTGTTGTCGTTCTTGTTGTTGTTGTTGTTGTCGTCATCGTCGCCGTTGTTGTTGCTGTTGTTGATTTTTGCTCAAAAGACAGTTGGAAGAGGGCAGGGGCAAACCGTCAATAGGAGGAATAACATGTAGTGACAACATCTTCCTAACACATACACGCACACACACACACACACACACACACACACACACACACACACACACACACACACACACACACACGCACGCACACACACACACACACACACACACACACACACACACACACACAGACACAACACACAGAGAACAACAATGAACATTAAACAATCTTTATTTCTTCAGGCCCCCAGCGCCTAGTAATGAGGTCAAGTTAACACGTAACTAAAAGACGTACATTTCAACCAATCAGCTTTCTAGCGTGAGACTGTCAACAAAGGTTTGCCTTAACTTCATGGCATTAAACAGAAATACACCAAGCTTCCTAATATTGAAAACAGACCCATTT